>VZRL01004076.1:384840-583836 GCA_013397895.1 Origma solitaria
CTCATGTCCAGCTCATGCCCAGCTCATTCCCAGCTCATTCCCAGCTCATTCCCAGCTCATGCCCAGCTCATGCCCAGCTCGTGCCCATCTCATGCCCAGCTCATGCCCAGCTCGTGCCCAGCTCACTCCCTGCCGCACTCCAGGCCCTTTTCCAGCATAGCTGTTCCCAGGCACTTGGGCCCCAGCCCTTGCTGTTATAAAGGCTTATTCCTTCCCAAGTGCAGGTCTCTGCATTTGTACTTTTTGAATTATGTAAGGTCTCTGTTGGTCCATTTTCCAGCCTGTTGGTTTGAAGCCATTCCCTGAGTCCTGTCCCTCCAGCCCTTGTCCCCAGTCCCTCTCCAGCTCTCCTGGAGCCCTTTAGGTTTTGGAAGGGGCTCTGAGCTCTCTACAGAGCTTTTCCTCTCCAGGTGAACACCCCCAGCTGTGCCAGCCTGGCTCCAGAGCAGAGGGGCTCCAGCCCTGGAGCAGCTCTGTGGCCTCCTTTGGACTGGCTCCAGCAGCTCCACATCCTTCCTTTGTCAGGGGCCCCAGAGCTGAATGCAGGGCTCCAGGTGGGGTCTGACGAGAGCAGAGAAGAGGGGCAGAATCCCCCTCCCCTGCTGCCCACTGTGCTTTGGATGCAGCCTGGGGCAGGGCTGGCTTTCTGGGCTGCCAGCACACACAGACAAATCAACAAACATCCCCAAATCCTTCTCTCCAGGGCTGCTCTCAACCCATTCTCTGCCCAGCCTGTGTTTGGATGATCATCCAATCAGTTTTTCACTCGTCTAGTTGTCCACTCAATCAGTCCATATAGTCCGAATTTGGATGTCAGAATACCGTGGGCTAAAAAGCACACCAGAACCATGAGGCAATTCTGATTATAGCCCTCAACTCCCTTCCCAAGGAAGCAAGAGTTAATCTGCACAGACAATGTCACAATGAAAAGAATCACTCCAGTAAAGCCCTCAGACAGGTTCGAGTGCTAGAAGTGGCAGAGGGACTTTTGTCCCTTGTGCACTCTGTGATGCCTTACCCAGGCTTACCTGAAACAGAGGCCAAGACAAAGTTAGGAGAAGAAAAAGTGGACGAATTTATTCAGGCGTTAGGGCAAATAAAGCCCCCTCGTGAGGCTACATCCAAAATGGACGCTGGGTCACAAGCTCTTCACATTTTATAAGTCCTGTTCATTAACATATTGGCCCCTAATTCTCCAATCACACCCTTAGGTGATGATGTCAATCACCCCAAGCCTGCTCCCCAAAATTCACAGTTGTTTACATATTTTTGGGGCTCTGAGGCAACAAATGTGTCCTTGGATTTCCATTCAGAGGAATTGTTTTGGCTAAAGGTGCTGGGAACAGAGGTTTTAGTGTTTTATATGAAGCCCAGAACTACATGCCAAACCTATAGATACATGAGGAATAGAAGCTAGAAATTCTTAAGGCATCATCTGCACACTAAAGCTCTTGGAGCCCTGGCAGGATCCAGGCAGCACAGGACAGCCAGCTCAGCCTGGAACATGGAGCTGGGGAGGCACTCAAAGCCAGTCACAACCAAGCATCAGCAGGGTCTGAAATCCCTCCCAGCCCAGCACTCTCCTGCTGACTGAGAGCAGCGCCAGATCCTCAAACCAGAGTCAGTACAATGCCCCTCTGCTTGTCCCATCCTGCAGGCACATGAGGCTGCTCAGCTCTGCTGGCAGTGGTTTTTCACCCCTTCGCTGATGAGTCTCACCACAATTGCATGCCATGGTTCCCAAACAATGAAAGTCTGATGATGAAAGAAGATACCTTTTAAATTACCAAAATCTGAGAGGAGAGAGCTTTACAATTTTCAATGGATATTTGGAAAAATGAAGTGAAATGAGACTGAGGAACTTGTAAAGGATAGCAGGCAATGAAAGGTCAGTGGCATCGGGCACAGCTGTGAATGATGTCAGTGTGACATTCATCAGGAAAGCACAAATCCCATTTAGCTCAGGGACTGAAGTAAGAGCTTGTTCACTGAAAGTCACCCTGCTGTGGGCGAGTCCAGTGTGAGAGACAGCACCAGAGCAGTCCTTGCCCTGCATGGATGGACAAAACGTTCTCAGCAGAGCGGAGTGGGATGTCGTGTCTGCCCTGCTCCATGTCGCACAGCTCTGCAGAGAGGCAGCAGGGTCCCATGCACCAACCAGCTCTCAACTCATTTGAGTTTTCCATAGCCTTTTGTCCTGGTTTCGGCTGGAATAATTTCCTCCCAAGTGCTGTGTTTTGGATTCAGTATGAGGATAATGTGGACAAGATGTGAATGTTTGAACTGTTGCTCACCCTAAGTCAAGGACGTCTCAGTTTTCCGCTGTTGGCCACTGAGGAGGGGCACAGATCCAGGAGAGGCACAGCAGGACAGCTGAGCTGAGCTGGCCACAGGGATATCTCAGACCACAGCACATCATGCCCAGCATACAAACTGGGGGGGTGGCTGGGAGGGGCTGGTCACTGCTGAGGGACGGGCATCGGTCAGTGGCTGCTGAGCAACTCCAGCGGGCAGCACTTGTTTCTCATTGGGTTTTCTTTTGGCTTTTCTCTCTTTTGCCTTTTAGTATTACTATTGTTATTGATTGCATTGTTCTTCTCTCAGCCCGTGGGTTTTACCTCCTCCTGATTCTCCCCATGCCACACATGCTGTGTGTGAGTGGCTGAGAGATGCTGAGCTGTGGGCTGGGGTTAAACCATGACAGAATTCCCAGCTTCAGTCTGCCTCTGCATGGGGCACAGGAGAGGTCATCCAGCAGTTCTTCCCACAGTACTCAGTAATCAATAATACTGATTCATGGGGCTGAAACCAGTAAATTTATGGGGCTAAAACCGGTAAATTTAAATTAACATCAGTAACCGATGGGCAGGAATGTCTAATAGAACAAGTCTTTTAATGCCATGCGTGCTCCCATGTTTTAATTCATAAGTGGCATTATCTACCATTATGCTTTCAATGCACTTGTTTGGTTAGGGTTGACATTTTATATCACTGTATTTACTGATTAGATCTAGAGTCAAAGGAAAAGGAATATAAATTAGTTTTTCTAATTACTGCAAGGCTATAACCACTGCCAGTCTATTTCCAAAGTAATTTCTGTGGCTCATTCCCTGGAAACCAACTTGCAAAAGACAAGACTAAAACAACTCTAAATCTTTGATTAGGAAAAAAAAGAAAAAAAAGGGAAAAAAATCCTGGCAAAGTCTGCATCTGCACAGCTGGTGAGAAAACTGATTGTCCAGGCTCCAGCACCAAAGCCTTAACTCCACATCACAGGGTACCCAGATCAAGTGTTCTATTAATTTACAAGAGCCTGTTATGGCCCTGCTCATTCAGGAAGATCAAGGAATATCTGCCCTGGTGTCAAAGTAAATTATAGTGCCAGAAATAAATGCAATGTTAAATTAGCAGCAAAGAAATGAGGCAAAAAAATGTATTTCTTTTTAAAAAAAAACCAAATGTTTTCTGCAGCTCACAGTAACAATAAACAAATATTTCTGTGCAAGAAATAAAGGAAATAATCTTTGATGAGAGAAGTAGCTTTCTTTACATAAGAGGGTTTTCTGTCTTTTTATTTTGAAAATTGATTTAGGATTTGGCTGTTGGATCAAATTGATTAACAAGATAATTCCAATAACTTCAGTGGCTTATTCACAGGGATAAATTTAAAGCTCATGTAAATATAGCTGTAGATTTCCATCGGTTTTGGATCAGAACTTCTATGTAAATTTGCAAAGTGATACAGAATGTGTCTCATTGGGGCACATTAGCTTAAATATTCTTGTCAAAACCATACCCCATTTCCAATCCATAAAATTAAATAGGAGCTCATAAACTTATAAATATGTTTATTAGTCTTTCAGAGACAGGCACAGACTAGTAAACATTTCAAAGTCTGCATCCCTCGAGCCCCAAGGGTCTCTTCTTTAAAGAAGTCATTGATTTTTGTCATCAAAAAACAAGTATTCAAGTAACAGTCTCAAACACAAGCTGATGGTAAAGTACCCAGGATTCCCAAAGGTGCCATCTGTAAAAGGATCATTGATTTTGACCTTTTGGGTGGATTTGTCTTTTTTCCTAGTGTTTTATTATGTGCATCAATAACAGGGAAGGCAAAGAAGACAAAATGAGAGAGAGAAAATATAACTTTTCAGAGATGTGTGCTTGGACTTCTGCCAAGAAAATATTTTTGTATTCAAGTATTCCACTGTTACCAGCTCCTAATCAAGAACAAAAACAAAACAAAACCTAAACCCAAAATATTCCTGAAAAATGTGATTGTTTAGACCAATAGCTGGCTAAAAGAATATTCTAATTATTTGTTTTTGTCAAATTCCTTAGGACTTAGCATTGCTCATGTGTGGCTTTAGTAAACATATCCATATCCATTACCCTCTCCCCGTATGAAAGTGCAGATCTTGATTTAGGAGGGGGAAACTGGGATCAGATCCAATTGTCAGCTATTATTAAGAGGAATCTCTGGAAGCAGCAGTAAAATCAGCCCACAGCCCCACAGTGAGGGGACACTGAATATGCCCTATGCATATTGTGTAAATATTTATTTTTCTGTTAATCCCAATTAGTGTGAATTTAAAATATGGATTTGCCTGGCTCCCCTACATCTCAAACAGGGTTAGGAAAAGCTGATATTCTATCTGTGCACCAATGGAAATACTGTGTGGTGTCTAGGCTGCAGGAAGAAGGGCAGCAATGTCAAAAAAATAAATCTGCTTATTCTCCAGCACTCCAGATGAACAAAGCAAAGGAGGCACATCATTTCAGTGAAAGTGGGCACATGCCAGAATATTTGGAGAGTATTTCATATGTAAGATGCTGAAAATAGCAGGTCACATCCAGCTGAGCTGGTTATTTCAGCTCCAGACTGGTGAAATTCTGCAGGGAGTGTGACAGGACTGCCTTTATCTTCCCCCAGCAATGCAGCTAGAGAGACAGTGGAGGGAGAAGTAGAGAAAAGTACCTTTGCTGGTGCCAGACAGGGTTTGGCAGGGGCCCAGAGCAGCAGGTAAAGCCATGGCCTCCAGCCCTGGTCGATAATAACAGGGAGCACCTTCAAAAGCCAAGCCCTCTCTGTGCATCAGCAGCCCCAGCCCAATCAAAACCCTTTAGGCTGCATTTCTGCTGCCACCTGTACACCACATATTGCCTGCTTTAATGAGCTCCTCCAGAATGCCATGCAACCTTCATTTCCAAGCCTCATCTCAGCCGTGTCGATATTCTGCCACAGCCACTCACATGTGTACCGAGCAGAAGTAAAAAGGGAGTGTGCTCCGCAAATGTGGAGTCATGAAAATGAAATGCATGTGATTTGTCCCATTAAAGGGGTTGCATCTGCTCCTCACTCTCCCAGCATATGCTGCATGTGAAAAATGAGCCGTGGGAGCTGCAGCCACAGTAGCTCTGTGCTCCAGCTGTGAAGGTTTATACTTGCATCCCTTTTCAGCTCCTACAATGGATTTAACTAAGGGCAATTTTGCACATTAGCAGGAATTCTTCGAAACAAAACAATCCTTTCAGTGAAAATGAAGAGGCTTTGAAAATGATTGCAAAGTGGATTAGGATCACTTATGGTAGATGGCTGTTGACAAGATACTGCTTGTGATTACCATGAGCATACATTGATAGGTGCCAGAAAGGAAGCTCATCACTGAAATGGTAGAGACATTTCAACATATGTTCTAGGAAAACATTTAATGTCAAAGAATTTCTGTCATTTCAACAAGAAACTCTCCCTTGGCTACCTACCAGGGGGTGTTCAAAAATACCCCAGTGCTGAGCTGAGAGTCAGTCACCCATAGGATTGTAATCCACCTTGGAAGAGAAGCAATTGTACCCTCACGCTCAGTGTTTGCACACAGTGCCTTCCCTGGGCAACAGATATTCAGTGATAGAACAGTTGTGGTGAATATGCTGAATATTAAACATCTACTCCTTTTACTGTTTTATTCTTTTTAAATGGGTTTTATATTACAAGGTTCTCACCCTCCCTTGTGAATATTTAGCTAATGCTCATGGGATCTGCAACAAAGGCTGAGAAAAGTTTAATGCAACATTTGTTCCCATACCATTTACAAATTTCGAAAATTGTTCCTCTAGGAAGACAATTGCTCCACTGTCCTTTCTCACTGCTGTCTGCCCTCCAGTTTAAATGAACAACGAAAATCAACGGTTTCACAAGTCTCTTAGTCCCTCTGTATATTCAACTATGTATTCTATATAATCAGGTGAACAGAATTTCAGGTGCTTGGATTTACCTGTTTCGACATCTGCAGTAAAGTATCACTGCCACCACTGCATAGATCAAGAAATATAATAAAGCATCTTAGTTGGGGATGGGCTTGCTTTCATATCGGCATTTTCAATTCCTTTATCTCATTTATTTTTAGCACTAGATGATCTGTCTTTGTCAGATAATTCCCACAGCTGCCTCCCAGTGAAGAAGTCAACAGCAGGAAGTCAGGATGTGGAAAAGGATGAGAACAGTCTCAGAGGAGAAATCTTTATACAATCCATTGTCCCTCAACATCGTTTTGCAGTCCCACTCCAAGTTCAGCGCTCAGCTTCGGCTCTCTCCAAACAACAGGAACAGGCTAAGCCCAGGAATCTCAGAAATCACCCAGATGAAAAAGTTCCCAGGGGAGAATTATTCTTGCAGCTCAACCCATCCTTTGTGGTAGTTTAGGCTCCAGGGTTAAGTTCTTCAGTTGCACTTCACTTTCTTTGACTTTGGGTCTCTGTTTCTCTCCGTGCCCTCCTCCAAGTTCCTTCCCATTGAGGTTCCATCAGTCTGGCAGGTTTGTGTGCCGGGCACTGCCACTCCCTGTGCTTGTTCTCTCACACAAGCACTCTTATCTTCATTTCTGTCTCTGTCTAGTTGACCCCCACTCTTTTTCTTGGTTTTTTTTCCTTTCCTTTTGTTGCCCACAGAGCCAAAGCTGTTTAAAGGGATGATGAGGGCAGGACAGCAGGTTTTGCTGTCACTCAGCTGCAGAGCACTAACTGCACTTCAGTCAGTGCTGCTGAAGAAGCCAAAGGACATGAAGAGATGAGCCAGGCCTGGACAATAAAAGAATTCTGGGCCTTTGGAGAGAGAAACATCCTATACGTTGTCCTTACACACTTCTGTCGTGCACTAGCACAGCCTGCCAGGCTCTGATAACAAAACAACTGCTCCCAGCTTGTGCCAGAGCCCAAAACACAGCCCTGCTTTCAGGAAGGAATAACATGGAAACACTTATTCCAGATCAGTGGCAGAGCCCGGGTCCGAGACAGAATTCGCAGTGCCACGGAGTGCCCAAAGTGCTCATCAGGCATTATTTCACACAAACTCGAGCCACAGTGCCAGCGAAGGTGAGCCACGGGCGTTTGTTCCATCCTGGCACGAGCGCTCCTCCTTTGGGCTCTGATATTGTGCCACCCACGGGTGGTCAGCGCCAGGGGGGACTGACCCGTGAGCAGAGTGGCCGTGTGGCCGAGCATCCTGCTGGGCATTTGTCCCACGTTCTGCTGCTCCTGGCACTCACCCGGGACTCCCGTGGTGCCCTGGCAGCGCCGCGGCCAAAGGGAGCTCCCTCCGGGTGAGCCAGCAGGTGTTAAGTGTATGCTAAACTGGTCTCAGCTGGAAGCCACTCTGGCAATATTAGAGGATTGTCGTGTGTATCCAGCACAGTTTGCAGAGTGTTTAACTAGAAGCACAGAAGGAATAATGCTGCTTTTATCTATTTCAGCCTATCGTTAATAATAAAATTCATTTGTCTCCCTTTTAGGGCAGGTTCAATAATATTGCAAATTTAGAGTGAGCTATAACTGGAGCAATTAACTAAATTCAACTTCCTGATGATAATAGCAATAATAATAGTACAGAAATGATGTGCAGAAAGCGAACTCAACACGCTTTTTGGTCTGATGAAAGACTCTGATAACATGGTGGTGTTAATAACAAGCTTATTTGTAAAGGGCGTATGTTCTGAGATCTCGGGGGACAGCCTCTTATCTCCCTTATTGGTACCCCAGAGATTAAATAACACACTTGTTATCAATACATGTGTACAATGGCCTTCATTTTAGAATTATAGATGACGGTGTTCCACAGTGCACAAAAATATCACACGTAACACCACACTTTGGTTTTGACTTATCATTGGTTAGCTAAGAAGTTAGCAAGCAATTGTTAAATACCTATCCATGTATAACTCCATATATATATATATATATATATATACACACACACACATATATGCAGTGTTAAATTTCATTAACTCTCATGGACAGGCAATTTAATGTTGGTTTTTTTCCATCTCAAGGAAAGCAAGACAGAGATGGAAATACTCTCTAAATAAGCTTTTGGACAGTTGACAGGTTGTTTAATAATAGGGAATAGTGATTGCAATAATGTTTGAAAATATCCTCTTATGGATTGCTTTCTGTTTGAATAGTGACCAGGGATGTACAAACAATTGAGGCAACACTTAGGAATGCCCTGTGTTCTCGGATGGCTGGTAGGTATTGATTTAAAGTTGTGATGAAGAGTCCGAAAGTGGATTATTTTATCCATTTACAGTAGCAGCCATGACACTTATCTTAGTAACTTTAAAAGACAATCCAGAACTTTCTGATGGAAAAAGAAGTGTGGGAAGGGAGAGGAAGAAACTTAACAAGAATTGCCTTCAAATATCCCCCCAAGGTATTTTTAATCTAACACTCTGAAATCACCTGGAGGCCTGTGTGGGTAGAGACCCTGCCCTTTCCTGAATAACCAGAGCACGAGGCAGGTAACCAAGAGTGGAGTCATCTCCAGCAGCAGCACTCTTGTTGGCATGGTGCTGGAAAATCAATAAGATGCACAATGCCTGTGTCTCTTTAGGAAGTCAAGGGGTACCATCACTACCCATCCATGTACTGTTCAGCTTGCTGCACTTGGAACACAAAAAACCCCACTTTAATCTTCTTTCCCTGAAGTTTAAACTAATAATGTGTTTTGACTCTTGCCTGGGAGAGGATAAAAACAAGCGTGTACACACTCTGTGTAATGAAATACTCCCAGGCACTCTGGTGGGTCACATTATTGATTTCACAGGTTAAGAATTCACTCTCTCGAAATATTTCCAGTTGGTACACTTTTAATGGCCATAAGACAATAATATCTCGTTGAATATGCACCTGTAGTGAGTTTAAAATGAAAGAGTCAAGCCTTTGTTCTTTCTTCCAAGCACAGCCTGAACTGTAGTGCCTCGTCTTAGCTCTTTCCTAATGAAAAAGCTCCGTCTCCAGTCATTTTAAAAGATGACAATAGAAATGGGAGGCTGGAAAACAAAGGCCGACAAAATGCATTAGCAGGAATGCCTGCAAAACAGTTGTTAAAATGAAAAGCTTTTTCCATAATTGAAGAGTCCTGGCTGGTATTTCCATGAGAGGGAATAAAAGAGAGGGCAAGTGCAGAGACAAAGGAAGAAGATCTTCATTAGGAGTATTGTCTACCACATGGTTCCTCTAAACAAGAACTTTCTAAAGGATTGACATTTCCATTAAAAGGGCAGACAGTTTGCTGTGAAATGACATTCAGTTTTAAAGGCTCAGATTAGAAGCAATTTAGAGTAGGAACAACAGTTTCCAATGCCACCTTTTCAGTGCTTGGTTGGCTCTTTACGTGATGCCACCATTGCCACATAAACAAAAAGGACATGCCATTCACACCAATAAAACCCCTGAGGGTTTGTTGTTCGCCTCACCATCCCTTGATGCTGCTCAGGAAATCGGGATGGGTGTGGATGGCATTTAGACCCACGCTGGGCTTCCACGCACTGATAAAGAGGGTTCTGATGGCAGAACTCTGGCCCATGTGCAGTAAAAAATATCCCTGCAAGCAGCAGACAGTAAAATATCCTTCATCTCCCTCTTGCCCTCTAGGAAAAATGCACAGACATGGGCTCTGAGGAATCAGATCTTCTGACTCTGTGTTTCCCTGTTCCCACTCCACGCTACACTCAATTCCACTCTGAATCTGTTAGCACCACTGAGAGTCTTTTAAGGGTTTTCATCATACTTAAAAGGCAGGACAGGGGAGCTCTAAATTAGCTCCCCAATCAACTTTTTAAGTAAGACTTAATAAGCCTAGTGACTTTTCGGGAGTCATTTAGTGCCACTTCCCTTCCCTGTCTTGCTGTGACACTCAGCAGCACTTGAGAAGTGACTGTGCTTGCTTAAATGCTGAACTGGGAGCTGATTTAGGGCTCTTCTCCTCCTAACTCCAGCAATTCATACACACAAGGCTAAAGACAGTGAAAATAAAAAAGCAACGCAAAAATTAAAAAGTGAAGAATTACCTGAAGATGGAGAAAAACCCATTTCGCTAAATTTAGGAAAAACCCCAGCTTTTTACCAACTGCACATAGCTCCTCTTTGTCCCACCTAACCTTTGAAACAATGGAATTTCTCAATATTGTTAAGGAAATAGTAATATAGAGCTATCATCTTCCTTTTATATTTACTTTTATCTTAAGCCTAATGGGAAAATGGCTGGAGTTCTACAATCTTTTATAAGTTTCTTGAATTATCTTGTGAGCAGCTTGCTGCAGTTCCTTTTATTAACCTCCAGACCTTACTATTTAACCACAAATAGATTTAGGTCATGCATATTGAATTGTTTTGATAACAGTCTAGTGTTTAATAATAAACGCTTCTCCAGAAAATTAAACAGTTCCAAGGCTGTGCTCTACAAATGTGGTTTTGGAAAGAGCACCATATGACAACTCAGATGGGCAAAGAAACCACAGGACATTAGCAATGCTCTCTGCAGACTCTTTCTAAGTTGAATAATTACTCAGGGATGATTATGACAGAGATAAGAGAAAATAAAGAAATAAAAAAGTATCCAACTACCAATGCCAGGCAGCTGTCTAGTAAAAGGCTACCACCAAGTAAAAAGATTACTTGAATTACATGTAGTTTAGGACCCTGAGATCCATCCTTTTCTATCTCCAGTAAGCTTTTCTCATAACTTTGATCATCTGATGTCCTTTATGTAACTTTATTGTGTAAAGACGATGTAATATTTATTGTTTACAAATCAGCCCATCTCAGATATGTTTTTTTTTTCCTTCCTATTTACCACAACATCTTTTTTTTTTTAATTTATGTATCTATCCACTGAAATATTTATGCAAGTTGGGTCCAGAGGGAAGCAATCTTGTTTTTGCAGATTGTAGTTGGTGCTTTGAGACGACTCTGCAGAGTAAGTAAACACAGAATAAGAGAATTGGTTTTGTGCGTGCTTTCCTTGGGCCCACGCTCCCTGCTTGCTGGAATATTTGGAATTTGGTATTACAGAAGGGCTCTAAAGCAGTTCCGCTCAAACCAACAGGAGCGAAACATTTGAAACGTGCTGGAGATTTTTCCAGATATTTCTGCTTTTGTTCTTTATCAAAGTTGATAAAAGCACAATTTTTCTCAAATGTAATCAATGGATGAGGTTATCTGCTGCATTGATCTGAAGGTCAACCACTTCCTTTGATATGCTATTCACAGTGCTTGATTAAAAATGTGCCGTGTTTGAACGCAAGAAGGAAAAAGGACTTCTTGCAAAGATTAAAGCCTAAAGATGGCTTCCTGCACAGCAAACACAGGCAGAAACCCAAGGATGTTCATGAGGAGTGAATTATCGGAGCTGCAATGCTCAACTTGCCTTTGTGCCATAGCTTTGTCAGTGGCATCCTCTGTTGTTCATGTGAACCAACAATGCAGCATCTTACTGAAAAAACATGATGGAGCTTTCTCTGGATCATCATCACCCCACTTCTGACTGTTCAGATTCCTCTCTGTCCTTCCTGAGGACAGCAGTGACATCACCAAATCCAGAGCTGGACCCTGTGGAGGGCTCCCAGTGTGATCCTCTGAGGGCAGGCAGAGGGACCCTGCTCTGTCACCATGGGATGGTCTGACAGCTTGTGGGGGCTCAACAGCAAACCTCAGCCCTCCATTGCCAGCCTGGGCATTTCTTGGAATGGTGAGGAGTATGAAATTGATGTATTACAGAGGAAGACATTGCAAAAAACAATGAGGTTGTTTTCTTCTTGCACAGACTTTCAATAACTAGAATTTGGGCTCTAAATTTGCAAGTATCAATTACAGTCTATGTGTTAACATAAATATCCTTGCTAATATGGACCGTCTTGATTGAAACCCTCCCTAAACTGCATCTGTGGATTTTTCTTGACCTTGCAGAAGCTGTAAGCTGTAAATAATAACATCCTCTCTAGCTATTTTAAGCAGCAATATTAGTGCTTTTCTTGTTTTGTTTTGTTTTTTAATCTCTTCCTCATCCCTTCTCAAGTGTTTTCCTCTTGCTTCTTTCTCAAAATGACTTCACCCATCAACCATCTCTGCTGTTGGTTGACTTCTTCTGGTTAATTCTCCCACACCTGATTCCCCATCTCTGCTTATGATCCATCAGCTTCACTTTCCTTGTCTTTAGCCAAATGTCAGATTACTTCCTTTTCAACAAAACAAAACCCATTCCTTTGCTTCCTTTCTCCACTGCCCTGGGGATTTTTCACTCTCCTTCCTATCAATCCGATTACTGTCCATTCACCTTTCTTCTAACATATGTAAAGTGTTATGAAGTTTTGTCATTTGCTTATCCACAGGTTTAAAACTTGTCCAGTACTTTTTCATTCTGACAGCAGAGCTACTGGAAAATGCTTCCCTTGTTTTCCATCTCAATTCAGTAGCCTCCATCTCTTCTCTCATTTTTATGATGTCCACACAATACCCTTTTAATTCACACAAATGGAGGGTATGGCAGGCATTCAAGCAGCCTCCCTGGGAGAATTCTAACTCTCTCATATGGCCAGAAGAACAAAAGCAGGCAGCTGTTGAAAAGGTCATCAGGAAATACAAGCTGTAAAAATAGCCCCATCATTTAACCCATGCTAGACCCACCTTCCAGCCCCTTCTCTATTCCTGTGGCTCATCAAGCCACAGTTTTTATTACCTTCATGATATGGACAAATTTTCCCTGACTGTAATACTCCTCTCTCATGAGAATTTGCCTGACATTTACACCCTTACTCTCTAACTATTGGAAGAATTCTCACTGTGTGACTTTTTCCATTCACTTTTAGCCTCAACTGCCCCAACTATGAAACCACTGACTCACAAACTCTTTTGTCCCCGTACTCAAATACATTTCTTACGCCCATGCTTGGCAGAATTTGATAGGAAAAAAATTAGGCAGGTTAAGCTCTTTTGAGCACAATCATCTTTTTGTCACATTTGAAGACTTCATCTACAGCTTGGCCCAACTCCTCAGCTGGTATGAACTTGCTTCGTGCTTCCATCCACATACTGGTGCTCTTTGCTGGGTTTAGAACTATTATTAATAATAAAATCTTCCTTCAAGCAAACAAACAAAGAAAGAAACAAACAAACAAAACAAAATAACCCCCAACAAACCCACCAACCAGAAAAAACCCCAAAAAAACCAAAATAAAAAACCCCCCAAAAAACCAAAAATAAAACCCCACCAAATAAAACCAAAGCAAAACCAAAACAAAAAACCCCCAAACACATAAATAACCCCCCAAAAATCGCACAAAAACAAAAAACCAAAAAACAACCCCCATACTCCCCCAAAACACAAAAACCAAACAAAAAACCCCCAACAACAACAAAAACCACAAAAACCAAAACAGAACAAAACAGCCCCAAAACCCCAAAACAAAACAAAACAAACAAAAAAAACGTTCAGCCAAAGGAAACCTGGAGAAAAAAAAATAAAGTCAACAGTACAGAGAAGCAGTAATGAATGTCAGTTTACATGCTACAATATTGTACCTTGCCATATGTTCAAGTAGCTTTCCTTGGAGAATTCCATCTCTCTCACATGGACAGAAGAATGAGAACAACAAACTGTTGAAAAGGTCATCAAGAAATACAAACATCACAGATGGCATAGGTGAAAGCACCGCAAAAAAGCAGAGTACAGAAAGAATGTGTAGGAGGATCTCTCTCTAATTGGCAGAACTGAGCTGGAAAGTGCACTTGTACACCACCTTTATTAATATTAAAATGACGATTGCAGGAGTACCTTACAATGTACTTGCCAAGTGGTCCTTTTCTAATAGAGAGATGAAACAACTTCTCCTGTCGCTGACGGTCTGTGCTGAATGTTCCTCCTTTTCAGCAGGTTTTAAGGAAAACTGAGTCCTAGAGGGATTGCAGGGGAGTACCCTGGTGTCCTGCAGAGTTCTCTCTTCACAGAAGGGTGCCTCAGAATTCCAGGTGCTACAGAACACCTCCTGGCCCAAGCAGGAATAAACACATTTCTTGTCTCACTGTGTCCAGGGGCCCTCCACCCCCTGCTGTCTTAAGGAAACTCATGAACACTCCCAAGAGCTTCACCAATTTCCTCAGAGACTCTTTGCGATTGGGTGATCTTCTTACATAATGCAAGGTCAAGGAATCACATTTCATCACAGTCAAAAAGGGATGTGGAGAAAAATATTCATGTGCCTTGACTAAAGCGAAAGGTGAGTACAGACACAGACTAGCTGGCTGAAATTCCAACCTGCTTAAACCAACCCACAGAATGTTTTCTGTAAATCTCTCTCCACTTGGTAAAGCAGGTTTGGGTTTTTTTCAGAGAGCCTTGGAAAAATAAAAAATAAAACCAACTAACCAAACCCAAACTCCCCAAAACCCCACAAAACAACTCCAGGTAAAACCCAAACAGAACATATTGCTGCAACAGAGCAGGTACAGGGTACTATCAAAAATTCAACAGTTCTCTGTGTTCCGAGGCATTGTACTGTTTCCTTGTACACAGAAAGGATTGTGAGAGCTAGGACAGACTCATAAAAAATGAAATGTGGAGACTCAGGACTAAGCAATTAAAGAGCAACTTTCCCATTTACCACCAGAGTTAAATGGTAGAGTGAGAGTGTGTTAGAGTATGGACAAAGTAGCTACACAAGAGCAATTCTCTGTGATTTTTTTCCACACAACCATTCCTTTTTGGTGGCACCAGTGCTGATATTATAACCCCTGAAGTGGAGGGATACCAGCACAGGTCTGACATACTCATCTTCAAGTCCACAGAAGTTTTTCCAGAAAAACAGCTGAAGCAGGAAACACTGGGAAGTGCTATTCCTAACAAAGAGCTCAAAACACAGAGGGATGTGTTCTAACCTTGCCCAGGACTCTCCTCCATCTGAAACTGAAAATGGAGGTTTCAGCACTTCCCTGTGCAGGGCACTGCTGTGCAAAGACAAGGGAAGAACGTCCTTGGAAGAAAGAATCACAACATCACCTAAGGACAGACCAAGATCACTCTGCATCATCCAGAAGGGGATGGCAATGACTCCTCACACTGGGGAAGAGAATTGCTTAGCCCAGAGATATTTGCTATTTGCAGGAACTAATCACAACAAAATTGTGATAATTTAAGAGCCATTCTTTAAGGAAAGCTGTTTAATGATAATGGGCTGCTCATCAGGATTGTTTTCTTTAAACTGAAAGCCTAAGAAAGGCATAGGCCAAAAGGAAAGCCATAAATAAGCTTAAAAATCAGCCTGATTATACAGCAAACCAGAAACTTTTAGATAAGCCTTTCAAGGAAGTAGACATGGTCTAACCTTAAGAGCTTGACTGCACAAGGGAACTGCTGGGCCCAGGGACTCTGGCAGTCCCAACATTTTTGACTGTGATTATCAATACCTGTATTTTGTTATAAGAATGCTTTTAATCTGTTTGCTAAGTGGATTAAGTGAAGGGTGTTCTAACTGTGAAATCACAACACCCCTTTAAGTGTTAAATAAGAGCATCCAGAAGCAAAGCTATTGCAGAAGGGTATTATAGGATATAAATTATTTTTAGCTTAAAATATGCAGAATACCAGAGAGAAAAAGAGAGTGCAAAATGCCCATATCAAAAGAGAAAGAGAAACCAACTGGAAACAGCTTTTCCTAATGACTAGACCAAGTTTGCCATAACATTCATGTGACCTTTCAGGACAGCTCCTGTCAGTAAAGTTTGGGTCATTGCTCTAGAAGGGCACAGCTTGCAAAAGTAAAAAGAAAAATATTTTTTTAATCTAAAAAGTGGGGTCTCTCTAACTTCAGGCTCCCCGCCTGAACTTCTGGGACTTGAAAGAGAAAGAACATTTTCTCACATTCCCTTTCATTTCTTCCTCCCCTTTTATTATTAATGAGTGGTTTCAGAAATGTGATCACACTTTATGTACTTTCTCCGTCTTCACCTTTACACACTTCCTCAGAAGCCTTCTATCAGAGCATGGCAATTCATTTAGCACCATCATTAATTGTTTACTACATCCCCTGCTTCTGACAGGGAGTTTTTCAAGGGACCGCTGCAGTTTCTGAGCTGCGCCAGAGCTGGAGAGCAAACCCAGATTAGAAATGGGACTGACAGTCCTGAGGAGCACAGGTCAGGGGCACCTCCCAGAGCCAGGGCAGTGGGCTGGGCTGGGGTCAGAGCAGCTCCTCATGATGCAAGGGCTGGAGCTTCTCCTGGGGGGAAAGGCTGAGAGAGTTGGGGCTGTTCAGCCTGGAGAAGACTTCCAGGGAGACTTAATTGTGGCCTTTCAGTGTCTGAAGAGAGCCTGCAAGGGAGCTGGAGAGGGGCTTTGGGCAAGGGCTGCAGGGCCAGGAGGCAGGGAATGGCTTGCCAGTGCCAGAGGGCAGGGCTGGATGGGATCTTGGCAATTAGGAATTGTTCCCTGGCAGGGTGGGCAGGCCCTGGCCCAGGGTGCCCAGAGAAGCTGTGGCTGCCCCTGGATCCCTGGCAGTGCCCAAGGCCAGGCTGGACATTGGGGCTTGGAGCAGCCTGGGGCAGTGGCAGCTGTCCCTGCCATGGCAGAGGTGGCACTGCATGGCCTTTAAGGTCCCTTTGAACCCAAACCATTCTGGGATTCTGTGTTCTTTGAACAGGGGGAGCAGGAAAAGAGCAGAATAGGACACACAACAAAGCTGTGAGAGAGGAATTACAGGAAGGGATGGCAGGTATGGATCACAACAAGCGAAAACATAAAGTATTCTTTCCCCTGGGGGCTCAGGGGGAGCTAGGAGGGGAAGACAGGCATACAGAGCCACAGAACCAACCTTGGCCCAAAGAGACATTCTCCCAACACAGCCCCACAGGTGCCTGATCTCTGGGTCGGGTGGAAAGAGTCACACTTTGTGTCACAGAGGGTCTGAGGTGGTCACTCACTGTGAGCACTGAGACACAGACTGTATTGGCTTCACCTGCCACAAACTCTCTGTGGTGCAGGATGGTCCTGTCCATATTCTGAGACCTGGCCTTCCTCTCAGTGAGCTGGAATTGCACACAGAATTTAACCTTCAAGTGGATGTGAATTTTGTTTTTAGTATCAACACGGTCCATCTAAAAAGGGTGGGCATACCCCAGTACAGGTGGCAGGGAAAAAACAGAGAAAGGGAAAGGACTGATGTAAATGTTAATTTTTGTCAGAAAGAAGGTGGCAAGAATGACCAAATTTTCACAGGAAGTGATGGACAAAGCTTGAAAAATGCTATGTTAATTTAAAACCTTCTGACCCACCTACAAACCTCCATATTTGCCATTTGTTTGTACTACCTTACTACTGCGATAATTTTTCTGGGAAAAAGCTTATTTTCCTGGTTTATTTAGTCATTAGTCAGCCTGAGCTTTTTCCCTCTGGCTCCAGCATCCAGGCTGATGCAGGAGGATGCCAGCCTTGGCTCTGCTGGCAGCAATGCCCAGTGTGCTCCCATTCCTCAGGGAAAAGCTGCTTCCACCCATTGCTTCCAAAGTGCTTTTGACCTTTCACTGGAGCACTGCCAACATGGCCCAGCACTAATTTATACAATACAATTGCAATTGCAGAAACTGAAATTGGGTTAAGGCTGAAGATTCTCATTATAAATCTGATTTCCAGTGTTTCTAAACACAGAGAGGAGATTTAATGGAAGCTTCCAGGCTCCAATTCAAGTTTTCTTCTTGGTTCCTGAAATACTGAGAGTTTGATAAAACAGTCTGAAAGGCAGTCGGGAAACTGCAATGAAATGCTTGGCTTTGGTGACATGGGTGGGTGACTGGGCAATGGAACCACGGGGATAGGAGGTTTTAATCATGTACTTAAATTCCCTTGGAATTTTGAGACCTATTAAAAAAACCCCAAAAAACTCCACACAAACAATTTAGATGTGAAATAACAGGAGCTGACTGGTTTTGTTTCTTTGATCTGCATGAAGATTATCATTAGTTATTATTTTGATATTGCTGTCTAGATAGAAAATCAAAATTTCCGAATAACGTGAAGTCAAGATGCCTTAAATTGGAAAAGGGAAGTCACAGAGGATTTTCTCACAAGCCAGAAATCTGGTACAGACTGTTACATTTTTTTCATAGCTTCTAGATCTCTAACCCAGCCCCACAAACCTCTCTGCCATAACTGAAGATATTAAGACCAAATATTTTAAATTACCTTAATTCTCCTTAATTAATAGTGTGGACAAGCTTATAACCCAGACACTGCCAAGGCCCCATTCCAAATGGGAACAGAAAATGTTCACCAGAGAGGTTAAACAGGCTCATACTGGGGGGATGCTAACAAAATACAAGCATGGAAGCGCTCAGGGGAAATTTCTGTCCTTTGCTCTTCCTTAAACTGTTGAAAATGTCATGTACCTTCTATGGCTTCTTTAACATCACTCCAGTGGCCTTGAAAAGTTTTTAAGCACAACAGACACCTCCAACCAAGCTACTGTCTGGCTTGTGGCTCAGCTGCTTTCCATGCTCAGCATGGGAGACACGGAAAGAACTCCACTCTTCATCAGGAAGCAGAAGAAACCTAAAAAAGATAGAGTAACAGACAGTCCCCTGGTCTAAAAATGGGGGAAAAGGATGGTTGAGAACATTAGGAATATCAAACAGTGAGACAGAGTAGGGAATCTACAGAGGGCCTCAAATCAAAACCAAAATGAATCAGAAGCATATCAAGAAATGAAATATTAGCACGGGAAAAGGAAATCAAATGGCACTGTAAAATACACCCCAAAAAATTCCCAAACTAGGGGAGACAGCTGGATTCATCCTCCTGCTCACTAGAGTACCTCTGCTTTCCATAGGTGAGATGGTTTTATTTCAGACCTGCCTAGGTGAAGTGCAGGTGTCTGGGCACTGTGTGAGCTTGGCTGCAGCTCAGCCACACGAGGTGCCAGCAGATGGCAAATCAGGGCCAGGGAGCTCGTCTTGGTCTGCTCCCTCCGGATATTTGGCGAGTTAAACGTGGAATTCTGAGCCAGGGCTGCTGATCTGGGCAAGGACAGAGCCTGGCTCAGGTGAGCAGCGTCTCACACCTGCCTTTTCCCACTGTAAACCAGTGTGAGGACAAGTGTCAGGCTGGGCTTGGCCACCAAATCCCAACACCACCACCCAGGGGGCTGCTCCATCCTCAACAAAGCTTTTGCACAGATCCCTTTGTCCAGTGGATTCTAGAAATACAAAAATTCTTCAATTTAGGCATCAGACAACAATGGGACTTAATCAGAGCCCTAAAAATAAGCCTGATTATTTCGGTTTCCGCCTGTTAGAAGCAAGAGGCTGAAATGGGGACTTGTGTGCACAAAAAGTCTTAGGAAGACATGGCAGGAAGGGTTTAAGCAGCTGTGCTGCACAGAATGGTCAAAACCCCCCAAAACATGAAGGCTGTACTTGCCTGCCCTCTCCTCATATGGAGACAGGGAAAGGCTTCAGAACGGACAGATTATTGCAATAAAATGCCCCTTTTTTCACTCAAAAGAGAGCCACAGGGGAAGGTTCAGAGCCAGGTGGCAGGATGAGGGGGGAGGAGGGGAGAGTCTCTTTGACATAGAAAAATGTTGTTGCATTTCTCCAACGAACAAATATTAATACTTCATTTCCAGCCAACTGAAAAACAGACACAGCAAAATGTATCCCCAGCAGTAAAAGGCACTGCCCTATTACCCTCCCACTGTACACATTTAAACCAAAGGGCAAATAAATGTTGGCAAACAGAAATGTGATGACTTACAGTATTTTCTTTGCTACAGTAGCTGGGAGGAGAAAAAAATCCCCCAGAAAGATTAAGAAGCAAACATAAAACCGATCTTGAAATTCCTCTTTGTTGATGCCCCAGGGCAGGTACTTTTTCAACATTATACCTAGTTTTGAAAAGTACCTGCCTGTTGGGGCACCTGTGCTCCTGGAAGCTCGTCTGTTTACAGGCACAGAAACACTGACTCACTTGGCAAAAAAATATAAATTAATCAACATTCCTCTGATTAAAACAAATATTAGACATACAGAAATTCTTCAGGAAAGCATCTGTTGAAAAATACTACTTAATTTGCAAGGACCTGAATTTTAACCCAGGAATGATTCCTCATTTTTTAAGGTGACTAAACCTCAGATAGCAAAACAGGAGGAGAAGAATTAAACTCTATCCATCTGTAAACTAGATTACTGCTTTGCTTATAGGTTTCTTTTTTCTTTCCCCTCAATAATTTTGGCTTTCACCTGCTAAATCTTTTATTTGTGCCAAATACGCATGCTTGAATAATATTATTTTTTATGGAGATAAGATGTTCTCACTGGCAGAATTGTTAAATCTTAGGGAAACTTTCCTATTATTACCTTACCTCCTGCCTATTACAATTCCAGCCCCTAGCAGGAGGGTTTATTTTATTTGAAGTTTACTAATTGTGTTTATTTCAAACACATTTGGTTCTTAGGAAAGCCACCAAAGTCCTGCTTGCACTTTAAATTTGCAGGTTTACTGTAAAATGCCAGGCACATTGAGATGAATCAAACTCATCTGAGCATGAATGAAATGTAGTGAGAAAGTTCCTCCTGGCATCATTTCTGGGATTAGTAATTTGTGAAATTGTGGTGATGCAAGGGAACAGCATGAGAAAGCCATTTCCTTCCCCTTTGTCCAGTCTAAATGCAAATCTGAACTTTCTTGGCAGTTCATTTGCATATTAATGCGTATAGTATTCCACTCCAGAGATCACTTCAGATTTTCTAAATTAAGTTGGGTGGGTGGGCTGAAGGAAAGAGGTCATTTTTGTCACACTAGCACAAATATTCTTAGATCCTTTACCAAAAAGGCAGAAAGCAGGCAATTATTTCTTTTGCCTTATCTCTGTTTCAATTTACCAACTGGACCACTGAGGAGAGGCGGAGGATAAAAAGCAATGGTTGACCAGAAGGAAGGAAATGCTTCATGTCACTGAAGAACAAACATGATGAAATTAAGAAAGGGTAAGAGTGCACACCAGTCTAATTAGCATTTCTTCCTAGTAGCTTGGGAAATGTCAGCCACCAGTTGGTGGCAAAATAAAGATGTAATGTGAGTAATAATGAATTAAATTGTGGCTATTTGCATTGAAATGTTAAGATAATGATCTGAAATTACTATTGTAAATATTCCCCTTGACAGTTGAAAATTGGACTTAAAGCTAATAGTACTTTGGATGAACTTTAAGCCATGAAAATCACTTTTAATGCTTTACGCTCCTTTTGGCTATGACAGCGAGCTTCAGAAAGTTAATTTACCTCTGTTTTGTTCAAGCTGTTTGGTAATTGATGCATACATCATGGAGGTTTTAATGAACAACTGCAGGGACTATTTACCCCTCTCACTGAAGATAGCTGAAACACTTGATTACTACTCCTGAACAGAATAAACCAATCGACTCCAGCACGGCAAACACTTTTGGCTGGGGACTGGAGGAGCTGAGACCAGCAAGGATCTGTTTAAATGCAAAGGAAAAGGCAACATTTTCAGAAACTGCTGGAACATTACGGGCTCCTCCTGCATTAGCTGCAATTTATGGTTTTGCTGGTAGCATTAGGAGTCGCTTAGGGAGGATTTACGTCTGGATGTCTGCGAACCAGTACTGTCAGGGTAAGGTTAGCTGGCAAAATGGAAACGCAGCAGATATCTTCAAACATCTGCTGTGCAAATAGCTTTCCAGTAATAGTGCCTTTAAAATGAGGGCTTATTTCCAGACTATAGAGTCTAATTACATTGTAACATTATTTTTTGCGATAAGGCATGTTTTTATTTAAAGACAGATGATGCAAAAGCTTTAAGGTCACACAGCATTACGTCATGCTCACTAAAAGTGCTTTTTCACAATCAAAAGAATGTCTTTAGCATGACTTTTAAACAGCAATGTGGGCTCTGTGCATCTAAACTGAGATGTGCCTGGATCTCTTGGACGGCTCTTGTTTTCTGTGAGCACTCACTGTAGGGATCCAGCAGTGGATGCACTTCAATCATTTGTTTTTCAGATCTTACTTATGGGGCTGATGAGATTCAGACAACTAAGACTATTTTCAGTGTACCAACCCCCCAAATCTTGAATGAGAGATCAAAACTGCTTTTTCTGATCCCCCCCAGGAGGCTGCTCCAGCCTAAGTCTGCCCCTTCCCAGCTGCCACTATTGCAGCTCTTCATGAACCTTTGGGAGATGGGCTCCGGGGAACTCCTCATCCTGGGGAGAAAATGTAAGAATGACTTCTTTTGCTCTAGCACAGACTTGTATTTAGATAAATCATCCGTGGGGCCCTGTCTGCCACCCTCCCAAAGAGCTGCAGGTTTTCCTGCACCGACTTTAGAGCTAAACTTCCTCCCTTTCCTTATATGCAGCAGCCTCGTGGTTGATCATCCTCCCTCAAGATATGAGAAATATATGTTTTATAAATATAGGGGCAAAAAGAAAGAAAAACAGTGAGCTGGACAGTGTTAGTACTTTAAATGGATTTGTAAGGAAGGCCCTGCATTCTGACCATATGCAGCTACAGGGTTTAAGCTCTTTTTCTGGATCTGTGTGGCTCCTGCACAGTGTTTTTGACTGGGTTACCAGAGACCAGATGAAAAATAAACTCTGTTGAATCCTCTTGCATTTCGTATATGCTCTGTTATATTTAGGGATGTAACTGAGCAGAAATACTGTCATTGTATTTGTTATGAATTAACCTAGTGCAGGACAGTTAAGAAACATTTTCTTTTCCAGGTCACATTTAGAGTCAAGTGAGTCACTACATTCCTGGTCTTCCTAATATTTCATGTTTTATTTTCATATTTTAGTCCTTCTGTATTATTTTTTCTGGATAGATAAAACATATTCTCAGCCTCTAAGGAGAAGTCATAATTTAGGCAGGACAAAGGCCTCATCAATGGACAAATATCCCCCATTTGCTATGTCCAGTGCTGTGCTGGATAAAGCTGCACAGGCGCCCACAGCTTGAGGGAGTTCAGAAGAAATTCAAGGTAAGCTAGTAAAGCACTGGAAGAATACACTCATATTCCCACTAGTGGGAAACCAATAACCATCCTTGGGCACCCCTCTCAAAATTGTGAAAGCCTGAAAATGACCTGGAACATACAGAGAAGCATCAGGAAACAAGAAATGTGGTACTGACTGTGCGAAAAGTTGGAGTCCAGTGTAACACATTTGCTGCTGGAGCTTGGTGTCTCCTCACTCTCGAAGTCCTGCTTGGTGGGTGCATTTTCTGTGATGCAAATCTGTGTGAGAATGGATGGATTTGAGACTTTTATAAGCCATCTGTCTTGCAGTGGAGGTATTCAGAGCTGGAGCCTAAACCGGAGCTGTCTGGGGATTTGGGGCCATGAAATGCAGGCAGGTGAACGAGGAACTGGGATAAGGAAAATTCTGCCTGAGAGACATCTGTCCTGCTGACCTCCTTCACTTCTTCTCGATCTCTTCATCACCACTTGCTGCTTCTGCACTCATCTCCATCATGCAGAGGCATGGAAAACACAAGGCAAGGGGCTGCATATCTGCTTTCAGCCCTGATGTGAGGAACAAAATTCTTCTGGGACAGACTTGCTGAAGATCTGGCTGCTGTCAGCTCTGTGCTTTTACTCACATATTTGATCAGAAAAACAAAGATGGGATACGCTATAAATGTAAACACATGTTTGACCATACGCTCCTAAAGCTCCTGACTTTCCCATTTTCCTCTCAACATTAACAGCTTTGGACATTTGGCTGCCTTGATTTTGAAGGGAGGGGAAGGAGGGGAGGCATGGGGGAAAGAAGGTTTCTTGTTTACAGTGTTGCTATTTAAATAGTTCCAGTTCAGCTTTGAAAAGCACCTTCCTTTCAGGTCAATAAAGTGGCTGCAGGCCAGGCTCCCATCTGTGCTAAACTTGTGTTCGCTGGCCAGAGACAATTTGCTACCAGGCCTCTTTCAAAAGAAAGCAGTGCAGGGTGATAACTCGCTGCTGGTGTGGGTCTGCATGGAGGTTTGGAAACTCTGAGAGCTCGAAAGTTTCAGTCACACTGATGGAATATATCCTATATTCTAATTGTACCCACAGACATGAAGTAAGGACATAAAAACTGGGATAGTCAAGTTGCATTGTATTTACTAAATAAATCCCAAAGCCTTCCGGATAATACAGTTCTGAGGTGCTCCAGAAGAAACAAGGGGAAATATTTTTCATAAAACTGAACAATCTTCCCCCTTTCCTGCTTCACTCACACTTACATGCTCCAGCTAAATGAATTGATGACTTCCACTCTCCGTCTGTCTTCTCCCTGGGAAGAAATGCCAGATATTTCATCCAGACATTCTGAATATTCTGACATTGCTATCCCTCTTGTCTGGGGCAGGTTCTTGTTGTACAAACAGACACTATTCCACCAGAGAGACCCCCCTGGAGTTAACAAGGTCCTGACACAGGAGGGATTTTAATTTACAGACAAAGCCTCAGCTTTCAGGCCTCTTGGCCTCAAAGCATAAAATCCTGTGACCTGAGCAATGTAGCTGAGGAAACCTGGAGGGTTCCTTGCTCTGTCCGTGAGCAGACAGGTCTAGAGATGGCAGTGTGAATTTCCCAGCTCCACCCTCACTCCATCAGGCTATTCCAGCAGACATCATACTCCAGAGGAAAATTAGAGCAAGGATTTCACCAAATCTCTGCTCGATGAAATAGGAATATCATCAAGTCAGATTAAAGTTTTGAAAAAATCCCAAATGTTTCAGTCTGACACTGAAAAATACCTCCTCTCCTCTCCTCTCCTCTCCTCTCCTCTCCTCTCCTCTTCCTCATCCCCGCCCCTAGTGGCACAAATAAATCAGTCCAAAAAATGTTTGATCCTTTCCTGATCCATAGGTCCTGTCCTTCCAGAATGGATCTGCAGCCCCTGCAGCATCAGCATTCCTGCAGGAGTGGCCCAGCATCTCCGGGAACAGGGAAAACATCTTCCCTGACTGGTGCTGAAAGTGAGACCAGCACAGGCAGAGAGTTTGGGGTGACAGCACCAACACCAGCACGGGAGACCTGAGAGGCAGAGGAAGGTGTCACGGGGAACAAAGCAGAACAAGGGATGACAAGGAGAGCTGATGGGACATTCTGGAAGGCTGAGGACAGGTTCCCTGAAACGCTGACCTATTCGATCTGTAGGTCAGCCTGCCATATGTAATGAGCTGCTGCAGTGTGTTGTAAAACTGCTGCAAGAAACCTCTACTGGAGCTTTATCTCTTTCCTATTAGGAGAAAAGGTCAGGCACAAGCTCCTTCTGTTGCTCTTGGCTGTTCTGAGTGAAGGCCATGGAAGGAACCCATTACAGACTGAAAGTGAATTGCTCCAGGCTCGTGGCTTGTACTGCCAGTGGGGAGGCACACTGCTAATAAAAATGGGCTGGTAGGAAATAATTTAATTTCTTGGCTGCTCCTACCCTCATTTTCAGATGGAAGTTGATGCTTTAAGAGCTTTAGAATTCAGCTCTGATCAGGAAATGAATTTAGTTGTTTGAAAAGCAGCTGTTTGAAACAGCTTTGTTCCTTCTTTAGTCTCAGTGGAGCTTGAAATCAGCTGCTGATAGAGAGATACAAGTGTACAATCCTCTGATTTTTGTCTGTTTCTTTTTTTTTCTCTTTTATATAAATTCTAATCAAATGTCCTGTCTCGTTAGGAAGCCATTTCATCAGCCTTGCTGCAGCAGCAGTGCCCATGGCTCTGTCAGCTCAGGGAGTGCCAGGGAGGCTGGGTGGGATTAGGGAGCCACTCCATCCCTTCTCCTGTGCTTGAGGGCACAATTCCCTCTTAGGCCATCAGCTCTTTAGGGAACAGACTGAGCTTTTCTGCAACTTCACCTGTTTTATGTAAATTTATGTAAAAATAAACACATCTAATGTCAGTACTGCTACACCAGGTTATTAATATAATGAAATAAAATATAACTCTTACATTTTGGTTCCCAAATATTATACCAAGTGAAGATGAGGGCAGGGCTTGGATGCTAAATGATTCATTAGGATCATTTTAACTTCTGGGGATATTCAAACTTCAACTTTTCTTTCACCTTCCCTTGCAAACTTCCTGACTTCCTTCTACCGTGTCCTGCCCCATCCTGCTCACAGCAGCACCTCTGTGATCACCCCCACCACTGCACCACTCCAGCTTCGAGCTGGTCACTCATTTCCTGGATGAAGAAACTGAAAGTAAAATATACTTGTTAGCTGCGCTTGCTATGTGTGCTTCTGATGGCTGGAAATCGTGGATTGCTATTTCAGGGGAATGCCAGTGTAATCAGAATGTTGCTTTCAAATCCTGAGGGAATGCATTACTTTTTTGTCTCATCCCATAGCTGAGATTGATAGATTTTAATGGGCCCCTTTATTGATCTTGTACTTCTCACCAGCCTAGTTTATTGACCAATTTAATTTTAAGGGGGCTTATGTACTCTAAAAGGTTAAGGTAAATTAGTACATACCTTGCACTTCATAAAACCTTCAGAGGCCAAACATTGCCATGAAAAGTGCTTACATTCTGCTGAAATTATTACTTTGAATATGAGAGGGTTTAGGGGATGTGTAAAGGTTTTAATGAGCAGCACATAATAGGACCCTCCGCATCATAAACTAAGATTCTGAAAATCAGACTATATTAAGAAAAAGAAAGCTTAAATGAACATATAGAAATAGTTTATTATATTTTCTTCATGGCACAGTTTAAGTTATTTGCTTCCAATTTTAGTACAAATAGATTTGTGTGACTAAAGCAGATCACTTATGCACTTCAGTATAGGCATCCCACAGCTAACCTATTTTCCCAAAGTGACACAAAAAATCAGCAAAAGGAAATCAAGCAATTTTGTGATATCATGCAGAGGAAGAAGTATTTCTTTTATGGTTAACAAAATTAATTAGAATGGGACTGGAAAAAATCTGTTGCTTAAGAACGGATTCTTAGGTTTTCAAAGTAAATTGTGCTTGTCTTACTTTTCATGCTAAGCATAAGTATTTCCTGTCTTCTTGTTTCCAAAAACATTAATATCTGCATCAACAGTGGGTGGCAGGAAGAGGAAGAGTTTCATCTAAGTCATTTCATAGACATCTTTTACTTCGTGTCTAACACTCCATTAAGTGTCAGAGCTAATACTTTAAATATAATAGCAAGAAGGTAGTTATTAATCCTGAAAAGTAGAGAATTGGGTCATTCTTTACTTTTGTTAAAAACAAAATGTGATTAAAAAAGCTTGTAGACTTCTCTTAAAAATTGTTAAATTTTTCAGAAAAGACCAAGTAGATAAAGAAAAGAGGAACAAGAGAAAAAAGATTAAAAAAAAGAATTTTAAAGATATTTAAACTCCAAGTTATGAGACCAATGGAAAGCCATTTCATTTCCAACTTTGTCTTAGGCTTTGTTTTTTATGAAAGGATGTTTAAGTCCTTTTAGTGCCTGACTTTGAATCAGAACTTTGAGATTCAGTTTCAAGCTCTGCTGTAACTTTGCTCTGCTTTCTCAAACACCAAGTTCCATTTCCATGCTTAACTTTCCTTCCTCCTTGACCACCAATGCAAACTCTGCCAACTCCCAAAGCACACGAAAATTTGAGCAGTGGCTTGTGGTACTTGTGATGTTGGCAGGGCTGGCCTGGAGATCCACAGCTGCTGCACAAGCAGAGTGACTCTGTTATTTAAACAAGGAATGCACAAGGCACCACTTTTGGGAGATAAATGATGGATGATAAAGAGTGACAGAGCCAGAATTTCAGCCTCAGATAATGACAGACGCTGCAGTCAGACTCCAGCAAGCTGTTGATGGCTCTGTTGATCTCCCCACTTCAGAGCTGTGCCTGTAGGCTCTCTAATAACTGTTTTGGCCGATGTCATTCACATTTTACTTTAGAACACATTATTACACGAGAACAAATAAAGTGCTAAATATTTTAGCAGTTCCTTCCCAGCACGTTTAACAATAAACATTTTTTCCATTATCGCAGGGGTACTTTAGCTTTTTGGGATATACAATGTAAGTACACAGGAACTTTGCTATTTACCACATCCTCATGATTACAGCTTCCAAGCAAAAGGTAAAGTACAAATAGTACTACAAATAATTCTAAGCATCTTTTGGTTTCAAACAGCTGCTCAACAATACAACCCAGGTGCTTACTAAGTTGCAGCATCTTATTTTCAGGTGATAAGCTCTCCGCAGAGGAATTTTTGAGACCTCTGAAGAAAAAAAGTTGTAATTTTGAAAATTAAGTGTAGGGTACCATTTATACAGTAAGTCTTTCTCGCTCTTCATTTCTAGTGCTCTTTCAATAAAAAGTCATAAAGACAAGATCAACCCATCAAGTCTAATGCTGCATTTCTACTGTGTTCTTTCAATTACGATTTCAGATGCTTTGAATCCCCCCCATCTCTGTTTTTTCTTATCTTGGTATCCTTCCCTACACAAGCTGTTTTCAGTTTCTGTATCCCAGTTTTCTTCCTAAAGGCTGATAATTTTCCTACGGCTGAAACTCAGAGCTATTCAGTGAGGCCCAAAGAGTGGATTTCTAAAAGAGGACAAACCCAAAATACTCATGTCTAGATATATCCTTCTAAAACCTGATTCTGAGGCTTCACAGCCCTGATGGACTTCCCCTCTGTGAAATTAACCCTAATTTATCCTCGCTGCCTCCACAACAACCTGTGGCGATGAGCTCCACGATTTCAGTCCTGCTGAGCAAACGTGCAGCTGATAAACACAGACTTATTACTCATGTTAGTGCCATTGCTGTGCTTGTCAGTTTAGCAGTGTGTCCTTAAACGCTTATGGGATATGCACATTAGCCTGACTTTATAATCTAAGACATGCAAATTGGTCTTTATAACAGTGTAAAACCCATCAAGCCAATGGAGTTTCACATGGACGTATGGTCTGCCCACACAGATTGAATTACAGGTTGAGGGCTATAATTGCAGCAAACAGCACGTAATTACTGCAATGACACTCTCTTTCTTACCTGTGAGCACTGAGAATATTTCCGATACTAAAAAGGTTATTCACAAAGATGGTACAGTTCCCTTGCAAAAAAAAAAAAAAAAAGCAAAAAGCTACACGCAAGGCATAGCCTATTTTTAATGCTTCCATTTGTCAGGAAGTGACAGAGGAGTCAAAACTTCAAATTAGTAAAATAAGGTAAAAAGGTATATGAAACTTCAGTAGTGTCTGGTAGTTGCATTGTGCAATTGTACTCATCAAAAGCTACCCTGACAGCTTTTTCATTCTAAGTTAAAGGAAAGTATAATGATTTGTTTATATTTGGAAGTTCTAAGAGTTCTGTGTACATATTTCATTTGACTGTATCACAAAAGAATAATTTATTGCAACTACCTAACAAAAAGCTCCCAAACCTGGCTGTTTTAATACCTCACTCATTTCCTTCAGAATGTCTTTTTTATATTGTCATACGATTTCCTATCTCCAGCCCTGCTGCTGTAAACTTCTCGCCTGTAGCAGACCTCAGCCTCAGAAATGTCAAGCGCAGTGGCAAAGGGAGAAGGGCACACAGAGCTGCTCCCAGGGCTGCTCTGCCCTTCCGTCCCTGGGTCACTGCCTCGGCTGAATGTCCACATTTCCCACTCTGCTGGGCATCCCCTGTGCTGTGACACTGGGGTGGAATT
The DNA here is from genome assembly GCA_013397895.1 of Origma solitaria. Lineage (NCBI taxonomy): Eukaryota > Metazoa > Chordata > Aves > Passeriformes > Acanthizidae > Origma > Origma solitaria. Next base: position 414,817 of record VZRL01004076.1, read on the forward strand.
CACGGGGAAAAATCAGCATCCGTCCAGTTCTTGCCTTTGTCTCCTCTTTTCCTCCTGCCTCCTTAACAAGAGCAAAGTGCGGAGCTGGAAATGCATGAAAGGAGTTGCATTGTGAATGTTCATTTTTCTTAACCTCCACCATTAGACACATTTGCTAAGGACTTCTGGGAAAAACAAGAGTTTTAAAGAATGTACCAGTATGTCAGGAAAAATCTACAGGGTTGATCTGGGAATATATTATTTTATTCCCTTTTTTTTTAAAAAAAAAAAATTTAAGGATTACACTGACTGTAAGCCAGGGAAGGAGAGGTTCAGTGTCTTTACACTTGCTATGTTGTGACATAAATACAGAATATGATGCATGCCTAACGTTAGCTTTGATGGTAAAGGAAAATTCTGAGCGCTAAAGAGGAAGATTTGGTTTGCCACATCAGTTTGAGCAGGCAGGAGAGCAGAGCTTTCCCTGCAGCCTCCCCACAGCCTGGCTGGGCAGACAGCTCATCGGGCAGGAAAATATTTTCATTTCAGGCTAAGCTTCTTCTAGAGGAGAGAAGGCAAGACCAACCTTTTAGCAATTGTAGAACAAGAGTTCCAAAGCAGTTCCATTGCTCTTTCCTGGTGTGTGGCCTCAGTGTCTGTCCCAGCGCTGACAGGGACATTGCCACGGCAGACAAAGGTACAGGGGGAGCTGATGGCTGGAGAAATCCAACCGAGATTACAAGATCATTACATCAAGCACTGAGATGTTACATCGAAGTGCTGTCTAGTAGACCTAAAAGGAGTTTGATTTTAATGTCCATGCTGGATTGTCTGATATTTTTGCTCTGGCACCCCTCAGGGGAGCCCAAGTGCTTAGTTAGAGAAATGTCCCTTTAGAAAGCACAATTTAATCAGCTTTTTTTCAGGCAGATCTTTTCCTAAGGAGCAGAAAGACCAGCTGAGGGTGTGAAAGGGCTCCAGGGAAGTGAGGAGAACTGGACTGAGTGAAAGCCCTAGCTGAGGCTCTGCCTGCACACACAGAGCTGTCCCTGAGTTCCAGGGATACAACCAGGAGCTGCTTGTGGCTCCTGCTGGCTCCTCGGGATGCCTGATGATTTTTGCCTTTTCTTTTTAAGTGCCCTTTTATTTATTTTTTTTTTATACTTTTTATATATCCTTTGTACCCTTAGCCTACATGCTTGTAAATTTTGTAGTCTGATATTCTAATTTACTTTTGGGCTTCTGCAAGGCAAGAAGACCAAACATTCACAGTAAGAACACAGAGAGCTCTGTGCTATCAAAAACTTGAAGTTTCAGCCTTGGTTGAAACTTTCTCTCTGGAACATATTTTGTAAACTGATCTCAAGCCTCATCTGTGTGGGGGGGAATTCTTTAGAGTAGGGGGACATTACCTCATTTATTAAGCTTCTTATTGGGGATCCTGGTCAGATATGCTAATTTTCAAGACTTATAAAAATTGTATATATGTATATGGTGTGCTCATTTTGACGTTTTCCACCTTGATGAGTTGTGCACCATAGGATCCTATTAAAATACCGAGGTAGAACCCTTTTATCCCTTTACCTGTGTCTGCCACAGAATTCTAACCCCATCAAGGCAACCCTGGTGCCTGCATACCTTCGTTGGCACACGTGGCACAGGCTGAGCTCGGGCAGAGGCAGGCTGAGCCCATCTCAGCGTGCACAGCGTGTGTGTCTGACAGAGGCATCCTGCAGTACAGCAACAGCTCTGACACTCACCGTGACTGGCACAGCAACAATTAGTTCTGACATGCAAGGTTTTCTCGCCGTGTGTGGGCTCTTTTAAAGCACTGGTAGTGATTTGGAGGATACAGAGCTATGAAAAAGAGTGCAGCTGTTTCAGTTGCTTTTTAATGGTTAAAAAAGACAAACAAATTATATGTTTTAAGTGACAGTCTATGGAGATTAAAGGTAATTTCCCTTCCTCAAACCTCAGGTTTTAAAAAATATTAAACAGCAACTTTGATACCATTCCTGAAATCAAAGAACAATGGAAGTACGTGGAACCCTGCTGATTAAGAACACTGATTTCCCAGAACAAAAATTAGAGCCTCTAATTGGAATCAGGCTGTGGTTTTAACAATGCTCAGGTGTTAATCTCTGCTATCACAATCCAGGTTCAGCAGTTCTGCAGAGCAACTGAGGGCCTCGGTGGGGCAGGGAATGGGAAACACTGGGATTGTGGCGGGCAGGAGAGCGCAGCGCAAACATGTGTCCAACTGATATCACTCCTGTGATTAAAAACATTACAACATAAAACAATCATTGAGAGTTTACTTTTCATTTACTTTTTAATCAGCTTTATTTTAATCAGAAAATTGTATCTAGCAAAGCTCATTAAATAACATCTATAAGAGAAAAAATACCCAAACCTTACTACTGTGCTGGTAGTTTTTTTTTTTTAAAGTTTAGAGTTAGTTTATAGCCAATGAGAAAATGACAAGCAGAGAAGCTTCATGGAACATGCCAGCTATGATCCAGAGCTGGATGCAGCTCTGCTGTTGGATGAAGGCTGTGCACACGATCAGCTATGGCTGAGCTGTAAACAATACCTTGCCAAACTCCAGAATTGGTCACTTCCAATGCTGGGACAATACCCTAAGGTGGCAAGGGAGGGACACTGCCATGCAGATTATTTTTTGCCATCTGTTTCCTGAGTAAAAATTTTTACTCCCCGCATTAGTTGCCATCTGCAGGATGAGACCGGTGAGTGTCTGAAACTTTATGTCCAAAAGCAAAGAGTGCAGTGGAGCCTGTTCACCATCGCTAACTTCGCAGTGCTCACAATGGAAGTCATGACAACAGCTCTGCTATAAAGACACATTTCTACCAGTTCCCAAATCAAACCAGTTAATTGTAAATAGAATTAGAATTCCTCATTTAGTAATTTACATGCCCAAATTATACAAATCAGACATACCTTTAAGTACAGTTTAGTTTCTCACTAGGTTTCTATTATATGTTTGTAAGAAATTAGCAATGTTATTTACATATGTACATAATAACTTTGACAATCCAAGGGAAAAAACCAATGTGTCACATCACGGAACTACAAAAATTATTTGCTTTCCATTAACATGGCTAAAAAAATCAACCAATCAATCAATCACTGAGTTACATGTAATTGTATGTATTTTAGCAGGTTGATTGAGAAACCGCCCTTGAGAAGGCTAATTAACTGGACTTATTGCTTATCCTTTCAATGTGGGTTTTTTCAAGATTTCTAAGCTAATCATGATTTTTTTCACTGATGTTAGTTAATGGCATGCTTGTTTATGCCTGAAATATTATTACAATTAAAACATTAAAATTCTAGTATTTTGGTCATAAGAAACTTTACTGTTTCAGTCAACCCAACATATTCTATGTTTTGTTTGGTAGGAAATACTAAAAAAACATTCTTTTTCAGACCAGAAAATTCTAGTGTACTAATTTCCTCATGCATATACCAACATTACTGCTCCACAAGCTTTAGAAATGAGATTTATGCAGGTGGTACATAAAAAGACAAGGAACTGATCTGATTTAGAGGGGTTTATATCTAGATTTAGGTAGATTTAGATTTAAGTTTTAGGTATCAGCTGAGGGAGGATAGGTCTACAATAACTATTGGGAAGGAATTGTTCCCTGGCAGGGTGGGCAGGCCCTGGCCCAGGGTGCCCAGAGAAGCTGTGGCTGCCCCTGGATCCCTGGCAGTGCCCAAGGCCAGGCTGGACATTGGGGCTTGGAGCAGCCTGGGGCAGCAGCAGTGAGTCCTCCTTATCAGTGGCAGCAATTAAAAGATGTGAAATTGAGACACAGAACCTTTTTTTGCAGCATTCAGGAGAAGAGGCTCAATGATCAGCACTTGTGATGCTTCAGACAAAGACCTATAACCCCTCCTTGCATTTCATGCCCACAAATTAGATTACTGATCCTGGTTCATAAATATTTAGGGAATCTTGTCCTTCTTGTGGGTGCACATCTATTTATCTGGTGATGTTTCTGAGGCACACAGGCTGTAATCTCATAAAAATGCCATCTACCTTACTGTTTGCCCATGTCATTTCCCAAGACCCTTTTGTCTTCTTTGCTCCTCCCTGGCAGAGAAGAAAATGGGAGAATACTGAATGTACATTCAATCCTTAATATAAAGTGCACTTACAAACTGGACAAGTGCAACTAACACAGAGCTGTGACCCACAAGTAAAAATTCACCATTCCAGCACTTGCCTCTGGATATTTAACCTCCAGGGTGTGAGTGTGAATGTGTATATATACATATATATATGTTTGTATTTTAAAAAATTTGTATGTACACACAGTTTTAAAAGAATCACTAACAGATCCAAATACACAACTGAACCACAAGTTGATAGATTGATAGTTGATAATATTGACAGATAATGCAAATATAGAAATTTTATTTACATTTTGGCCAAAGATCAAAGTGTATACAGACATATATTAAATTACTCCAAGGACTTTTACAAACAGCTATGTACAAAAAAACCAACCAAAAAAAAAAAAAAAAAAAAAAACAAAAAAAAAAAAAAAAAAAAAAAAAACCAAACCAACAAAAAAAACCCAAACCAAACCAAACCAAAGACAAAAACTAAAAAACCCCGAAGCAATGCAAAATAAAATAAAATAAAATAAAATAAATAAAATAAAATTAACCAAAACCCCTTAGTTAAATTCTTTAAAAGACTGCAACACTAGCATATTTACTAGAATACTCTCTGAAGCAACTGCATCAATTTTACAAGCCACAAGCAAGCAGATTTACACTTTTTTAAAGGTCTAAAGGGGTCAGACTACTCCAGTGCTTCTTAGAATCCATAGTCTGCTGTTTGCCACTGCCAGATTCAACTCTTACAAAACTGGATAAGAAAGGTGACTGTTTTATGCTCTTGACATCTGGATCTGCTCTTGTTCAAGTGCATTTTAAAAGGGAAAGATTAAGCTTTGCAAGATGTGTCATGGTCCAGCAGATATATGTTGAAGAACAAAATATTCAAATACAATATTCAATTCAAAATATTTCAAATGACCAAAGGGAACAAGCTGTGAAATGATAAAGGAATCTCCACATCTCATGGAGGCTCATTAAGGAGACAGTGGAGTGCTGGAAAATTGTCACATTCTCCGTAGGTCATGGATTGAAAGCTGATTGAATAATGAGAGAAGATGCAAAAGAAAGTTAAAAGAAATAAGGAAAATTGGACTTCAGAGGGACTGAGAAATAAATGTTCTGCAGTGGAAGGGGAAAAAAGTGGCAGTTTAGAGTACAGCAGCAATTAGTTTTGTTCATAATGAAGAAATACATCATATCTGAAATCTGGATCAAAAGATCACTTAGCTCGCTCTACAAGTTCAGGCCTAAGTAAGGCTCACAATTTCACTGGGACTTTTAAACAAAAAATAAAACCATCCAAAAACCCCAAACTCAAGAAAACCTGAGTAAGCATGTAAAGAGACTTTTGGGGTTTTTTGCTCCTTTGTTACCTAGCCTTTTCCCCCCATATATTGCTGGAATTCATGGCTCTAACTTATTGCATGGAATTCACCAATATTCAAAATCTCCTTGGAGCAGTATCTTGCACCATGAACATCATGTTCTCAAAGATGTCAAGATGAAGCCATGAAAACATATTTTCTTTTCTTATGAACAATTTCAGAGACAAAAATTAACCATAAAGTATAACACTGCTGTGAAAAAAAAGGGAGTTTAAAATCTGCTGCACATGGCCATAGATGCACAGGGTGTTTCTTCAGGTAAATTAATTCTCATCTGTAACACAATGACTAAGTGGCAAACCCCACTCTTGCTGTTTCCTTCCAAATGCATGCACAAGGCTCTGGCCACTGCTGGCATTCTAATTAACACGGTCCATGAGCAGTGCAAGGCCAGAAGGAAAACAGAGTGTGGCTTAAAAAAAGTATCTAAATATATTCTCCCCCCCACCCCCAGTTAGATGTGTTAACTAGTTTCTCTTTAAGCTCTTCAAATACCCTTTTTTATGACCAACGTTTTTATCTAAAATATGCTCATTAGTTAAGGTTTTTGACAATATCATACATGGAGAGTTCCCCTCTTTGCAATTTCCTCTACAAGTTCTTCATTTAGTAGGGTAACCAATTTTTAACAGCTTGTATTTTGCCGTTACAGAATTCATAAATTTCAACTTGCCTCATTGGAACACCCCGTCTGAAAATAATAGTTTAACTCACAAATAAACAGCCCTTCAAGTGAGTTTGCATTGGGGTGGAGGAGTGTTTTATTTTAACTGATTTCTGCATGTAATTGAAACCCTTTCTCCATACCAAATCTACTTTTAAGATAATCATATCGAAGGGGAATAGAGGACTGAAATCACGTTATTCTCCTGGTCTTGAAAGACTATTTAAATCTTTTCTACAGCATGATATAGGCCAAATTGAATAGGACGGTGTGTAGGGGGATTACCACGTGGCACCCACACACCATCCCATTAATCACACTCTAACCTTTCAAGCTGTTCAGCACCCTCTCCTCTCACATTGGCGCCAGATTTTTCAGCGAAGCGCAGCGTGAGGAACCAGATGGAACCTGCTGGTTTCTGCTTCTCCCCTACCCAGGGATTTTATCTCCTCAACTGTTTCTAAGGTTTCAAAGATGGCAATTGCACCTCTTTAAAGCTACACGGGAAGATTTTGGAAGGCTCAATGGATTAGGCTTAGTCATGCAGCTCTTTGCCCTGCAAGCTGAATCGAGAGCCTGATATTAGGTAGGCTCTGCCCTTGTTTCTGTTTGGCACAGAGAGAATGTGCCAATTTGTTGTTCTATTAAAAACATCTCTGCTGATGAGGAGAGGAGGGTGAGTGAGCAGCATCAAGGAGCAGTAATGCAGCAGGGAGAGGTGAGCAGAGGGCTATGGGGTCACACCTGAGCGGCTGTGGCAGTCCAGCAGTAGCTGTTGCATGTAGGAATGAGCAGCCAGGCTCCTTTTTGCTGTGCCCACCGCAGGCTGTGTGGACTGAGCCCTCCCCACCTCCTGAGGAACTCACCTGGGGCAGGTGAGCTCTGGGCTCAGGCCAAGCCAAGCTGCGCCTCCAAGTTTGAAACAGAGAGGAATTTTGGAATTCCTTCCTCTCTAACATCAGCTGAGCAAGTTTTCAAGATCATGGTTTTGGACTCGTGGGGAATTCAGGTACTCGAGTCCCATTTACAAGTCTACATCTTTCTTTGGATCTGCCCCCAAGGCCATTCAGTGCAACAGAAGATTTACAATTCCTTAGGTGGATTGTTATTTTTGATCATAACCTCTGCTTGGAGAGACCAGAGAGTTAACTGAGAAAAATTTTGCTTGTGGAAGAGAAATGGGACTTGTGAAACAAAACGGGCAGCCAGCTCTTTTTAATTTACACATTACTAATTTTAAAATGCTATGTACTGTCTGATTAGTAAGAAACAAATTCAACCAATTACAAGACATGGTGTAAATGTTCTTTCCCTGATTCCCTCAAGCAACTTGCTCCTGGTGATTAATTGCAGCAGCGTTCCACATGTAGACAGACTTAAACATGAGTATAATGTTATGAAAAATTGTGTTCTGAGTTGTGCAGGGGTCAAATTACTGTTCAGACTAATGATTCGCTATGCATTTGCTCAACTCCAGTTTATTGTGCCATGGCAGCTAATGGCAAGGGCCTAAATTTATATGTTAACAGCAAAAGCAAAGATTTTGAACAGAAACCTGTAGGAAGTAGCATTTCTAGAGCTGCTGTGCACAGTCCTTTTTTTATTTAAATAGATGGGTCAGTGACCTCCATCATCATCGTGCCTGGGCTCAGTGCTCCGCCGCGCAGCACAATCCCTTGATTGAGAAGAGCTATTAGAAAATTCAGCTGGCTGAGAAATCTGACCTGCTGAACACTCTTAGGTACTTTATAATCAAATAAATGATCACATATATTCTCTGCTGACAGCTTATGGCTGTGATTGCAGAACTGCTGAATTTTGTTAATGTGCCTACAGTTCTTTAATGAATTGTTTCTTCAATTTCTGATTTGACTTCTTTAACAAATTTATCTTACTTTAATATTTTTCAGAACTGCAATCAAAAGTCAGTACTCCAAATTTTAGTACTGCAAATTTCTCCCACAATATGTTCCCAGAATTCCCTTCATAAGCTTTTTTTTTATTATTTTTTTTTTTTAAGCATTTATAGTTCATATATTGTATTTGGAACTTTTCTGGTTTGGTTTTGTTTTTTTGTTTGGGACTTGTTTTTGTTTTTTTAAATTCTGGATTGTCACAGATGAGTTCAGACTTCACCTTTCAATTCACACAGGGTTTCTCATATATAAATGTAAATGAAGTAATATTAAACTATCTTCTTCTGATACTTACATCTTGATTGCTTTTCTACCCCTTTATTTGGTAACAATATTTCAAAAAAGCACCTAATTATCAGAGCTGTGAACCATGAATTTATTTCAAGTCGCTGCCCCCCTTTTTGAGTTAAAGTCTCTTTAGCCTGACATAGATTTGCTGTTCCCTTGTTTGTGCTCTTACTCTCACAACGTCAGAGCACACAAAAAAAGTCAGAAGCTTGGAAGATTCAATGGCAGCATTACCTTTTCCTCCAAAAATTGCTGGAGTTGTGAATGAAGCTGAGCTGTACCTTTGAGCTTCATTTCCCCTCAACTTTGATGTGAGCAGGACAAGCAGAAAGCCTTGTTTTAGAAGACACATTTTGGCTTCTATAGAGCAAACTGATCAAAGGTATATTAAAAAGCTCTGTTCTATTCTTGTTAAACATTATGATTTACCACTGGAAGGAGCTAGAGTAATGATGTTGGATCACTGAAGAAACAAGCACAGGGCCAGCAAAATGGTTAAATAATCTGCGAGAAAAGGGAAAAGGGAATCAGTATCTTACCTGAGAGAAAGGAGTCAGTTATTTTCTGAGATGCAGAGAACTGTGGTTCTGATTTAGAAACTCTTGTGTATGAAAAATGGGCCATGTGAAAAGCAAGTCTGATAATTTTAAAATGGAAATTATTTTCTTCTGTTAAAAAATAAATTATGTGGGTGGAAACAGAGGGGAGTTAGGCAGAAAGAAAGAGCCACTCAGATAAAACAGATTGTCTGTCTCACTCGGTGAAGCTACAAGGTCACACAGAGGGACTGTTACCTTGGTGAGAAAGTGATTCACTTTATTTAGCCCATTTTTTAGGTTGTTTGTTTAAAACTCATAATTTTCATCAGTATGATCGAAATGGGTGAATAACAGGAACAGAAAGTTTCTTCCCTTCCCTTCCCTTCCCTTCCCTTCCCTTCCCTTCCCTTTTTTCCATGTTTAATATCACTGTTTTACTCTCTATTTTACTGTCAAATGCAGGACATAACAGTTTGGGTTAGGCAGACAAGTTGGGATATACAGCATTTTGGATGGAGGATAGTCTGACTAAAGGCTTCAGCACAGAGCATGGATTTATTCTTACAAAACCTCCTTAAGTTCAGACGTTTTCCAAAAAGCAAGTCCTCAACGAGAGCCAGCAGAAGGCAGAGCTGCCCTGGTGCAAAACTGGGCTGTGGATGGAGCCACAAGTGGAATAGGTGCTATTCCTGGCACACAGTGTGTGCTTGTTCCAAAAACTTCTGAAATTGCTACCAGAACTCACATTAGCTGTGTAATTAATAATTTTATAGATGTTTAAGACTGCATGTATGGGATTTTACATTAGGGTCTCAAGCAAGGAAGGCTTTTCTCATCAGGACTCGGTCACTGACCCTGCTCTGACATGACTCTGGCTCCAATGACACACCTAAGCTTGGTGCCTCTCTCCATGCCAGTTCTCTTTTTGTTCTCCTCCATCATGGCATGTTTGGGGGCATTTGTTGTGCTGCTTTCTTTTGGTTGTTTCCTTTTGTTTTATTCTTTTTCCCCAAGGAACTGGTGTTGCTCTAACCTGATTTGCAGCTCTGGTTAGAAGATGTGCAATGTCAAGAGCCAAGCAGAGCCAAGACCTGCACGTGCTTAACGAGCTTAACGAGCTCTTCCATATTTGCTCATGCCTGGTGCTAGGATAGCACAGCTCCTGTCCTCAATGTCTTACAGCATCCTTAGGCAAAAGTCTCTGATGAAGCATCAATCACTCAGACTGCTTAAAATCCTGCTGGTCTCGTTCAAGATCCAGTGAAGAGCCACATACATTTATCCCATCTTAATGTTCGTTATTGATGTTTCTGTAAAAACTGCTGCACGCCGAATGATATGTAGGTGGTGGAAAGAGTTTTATGCTTTGGTGAGGCAAACAGTTATTAAAAGAAGAGAAAAGCCCAGGTGATGCCTTATGATTTAATGAAAACATCTCTCTGTTCTGAGGGATGGTGAAGGGATCTAACCCACGCACCGCAGCACCAAATCATCTTTGGCCTGACAGCTCTGAAGCAAACCCTGTGTGCAGAACCTGCACATTTGCTCTTCTGTGTTGTGCTTTGTGTTCTGCACAGATATTTGTGTCCTACAGGGCAATCCCTGTTTCCCAGGCCTGGTTCCATCTGCTCACACACAGCACAGAACCACCTCCCAAGGACAGGGCTGGTGCTTTTCGCGGCTCTGTCCCCACATCAGCCTGGTCCATGTGACAACCAGCGTCCTCTGGGTCACTCCCAGACCCTCTGGGGCTGCTCAAGCTCAACGTTGTGGCAACGTTGTTCTTTTAAATCCAAGTATTTGGAGCTGTGATTACTACCCTGGCTGTTAAGAAGTCATTCTTGCAATAGTTGGGATTGCAGCGCTATGGCTCAGGAAGGAAAGCTCTCTCATGTCCTTTGGGGTTTATTTATTTGTTTTGTGTTGATCGCTTTTCTATCTCTGAAATTTAGCTGGGATAGCTCAAAACCTTCCCCTGGAAAAGCTGCACCCAGCTTATTTCCAGCTGGTTTGGGCATGGGAGGTGGGTGGGGTGTTAAACAGCTCCATTTTTTGGGGTGGGGAGGCCAAATACGTTTCTGTAAGCTTCTTTTCTGGTAATCCTCAGTAACATTAGTCTTTATTTAATGGAACAGAAACCTGAAAGCTTTTACATGTAATAGTACAATAAAGAACACCTGAAAACTGTTGATTCCAAAATGTATCCATTTTGGATAATGGGATTCATCAAGTGACCTGTCAACAACACTGTATTAACCTCATTGCCTCAATTTACTCTTTTCTGAGTAGCAGCAGCCAGGTGAAAACCCTGCTAGCTCTGCTGGAACCAAATCCTGCTCACTGGATTCCAGATAAAAGCTATACAAATACAAAATCCTGTAGGAAGCTTCTCTGGGATACTGAGCTTCATCTTGGACCATTACTAAGGCTATGGGAATGGCAGATTATTCTCTGTCTGATACTAAAAACAAACAAAAAGCCGTTTTAGCTAGCCCCAAGCTCAAGTTTTTGAATATTTTGGAAAAAAAATTCATCTTGATATTAGTTGCAAAATCCAGGTTTTACCTGTAAGTAATTGCTGGTCTGGGTGGCGCTTTCCACAAGGAATTCAGAAACTTAAAATTTATGCAGTGCCATCTATTAATGAATAAAAAATACACTAGAGTTTTATTTATATGATAATACCATTTGATGTAGAAGGAGCAATAATTCACCACTGCCTTTTTAGACATTCATTGAAAGCAAAACAAGCAGTCCTTGCTAGAGTGCAGAATCTGAGTTAATACTGAGCCACAGTTTCCATCCCAGGTGTGAAGGCAAGTATTGAATGCTGCTGATAAAAGTGGCATTTTATAGGTGGACTTTCCTCCTGCAGTGCTGCTTTACACCCCACACCTGGCTAAACCAGCAGAGATCCTGGTTCAGTGAACACCGAATTTCCTTCACTCACACAGCTGTGGCTAAAGAGTCATGGCTAACAGGCCACATCTGTAGGTTTAATCTGAAAAATTAATCTGCGGAGAAACAGAGTGCGTGGGAAGAATTCTAGAAATCTCTACTTTCTATTCAAGTATCCAGAAAAAAAGGAGGAACACCCCCCAGATTTGAGGAAAATGAGTTCTCCTTCAAGCCAGGGTGCCATGTGAATGACTGACTGTACTCTTGGCAAGAGGGTTAAGAACAGAAGATGCCATTTCAGTAATTCTCAATGCAAAGAGAACCATTCCACTTTCAGGTACATGTGGGAGAAAAGTGTATGAATAATGAATTTTCTATCATATATTTCCCATGCTTTATCAAAAATATTACAAATACTCACATGTTTTTTCCATTGCAGCATTGTGATGCACTTAACATATTCTGTTGATCTCATTAGTGCAAAGAAATCATATCAGATGTTTTTTTCAGCTTACAATTATTTTTTTGAAACTCGAGATGACACGCAAATATTTTAGGAGATGATTCATTGCAATATAAATTCTTTATACCAGCATTCCAGTATTGGGAGGGAGGTTGTTTCTCTGAAGGAATGAAGTAAAAATAAAGAGCATTTGCTAAATCATGTTTTCACAAATGCCTCAGTTTAATAACACAGCTCATTAGTTTTGTGACTCAGCTTTTATGATGATCTTGTAAGCGCTATTGGTGTTCAGTAATACATATTATCATGGTAAGGCTCCTTCTTACTACACAGCTACGTCACGATGTAAGTTCACAAGAAAATTTCACAAATAAGACACACATTTTACCTCATAGCAATGAGTGACTCGTTTCTCACCATTTCAACCCACTAGTTCCCAAATCCCAGTGCTGGTGACATCATGGAATTGACTCCACTGTGTTAGTGACAACAGAAATTTTGCTGTGTACTTGAACAGGTTTAGGATTTTGTCTTCTTAATTAAAAAATGTTCTAAAGAAGTATTCTGAAGTGTAAACAAGAACTAGCAAGTGAATTTTTTATCCATTTAGAAACAAAATTGTATCGAACATGAATCAGCATGTCACATGTTGGATTAATGCCTGATACAGAGATATTTAAAATCAGACTGAATCTATAGGCATGCAAATTTAGCAGCTTGCAGATGAGGTGAGCAGTGCAATAGAATTGTAAAGTGTTTGGGTAGGGGCACCATTCACAAAACTCCTAAGAGTGGAGAAATATTTGTGAGAAATTCCCAACTGCAGAGTTTTTAAGTAATGAGAAGCATATTGGCTCCATTATAACTTGCCTTTATGCTGCAGAAGGCATTTAAAAAATGATTATAATGTGATCCTAAGCATGGATGTGGCATCAATGAGGTTTCACAGAGCCCTGGGATCCCTCTCATCTTGGTTCATTGAAGACACTTGATAATTTCTGTTGTATCAGTAGTTCACAAGTGTAGTTTGTGCTGAACAATAAATGATGAATGCAACTGAAATTCGTTCTTGGACCCCATTAGATACAACACATTGATTAGTATTATCTTTTTGTCACAAGGCTTATTGCCTGAGAAACCCTTCTTTTATGAAAACAATCATTCTTGCCTTTAATATGTCTAAAAATTCTTCTGACCTTGTGCTTTAGTGACCTCTTTTTATGATTTTATTGAAAATTGAAATCCCTCTTGATCCATCAGCTCCTCGCTCTTGATTCTGCATCCAGGGAGGTCAGTGATGGAACCTCCATGCAAAATTAAGAATTAGATTCATAGGTTTCTTTTCCACTCAGATAAGTATTTCAAAACTAAATAAACTTACCACTGTAAGCAGTGTGGAAAATGAAATTTTAGTTTGCTGGAAAGAAATGAGAACTTCTTAGACCTGTTTATTGCCACTAATATTTACCTTCTTGAACAAAGACAGTTATTATTCCTTTCATTATATCTTCTACAATCAGCGTACGTTGCTCCCTCTGTGCTTCTTTTTAAAATGGAGCACAATACTTGCTCAAACCCAGGAATTCCTAAAATCAAAGAAGTGACAATTGCAGGTCAGGCCCCTTAGTCATGTAACCTAAAACCTAACTCAGAGCTGAGCATCAATAAAATGTTCTAATTTATGACGTAAAGCAGGACAGTTGATCTTTTTTGGTTCTTAACAAACAAATTTACTAGCAAATTAATGTTGGTGATTTGTCTATAATGAGAAGTATATTAGAGATATCTGTTATTATCAGGTAAGTTTATTATCCAAATCAATTACAATTTCAGCATTTCGAATCCTATTATCTTAATAAAACTAGCAAAACAAACAAAACCCAAAACTACCACACAGTTGTAATCTGTACAAGATATTTGGGAAAAAGGAACTGAATACACCTTGCATTCTTAAAGTTTTTCTGACCAAGTTTTAAATGACTCTGGAGTACTAAATGGGTGCAAAGAAAAACAGTTGCTGTTAGAGAAGCTTGACAAGAAGGTGAAAAGATTTCAAGCAAGATTTTGCACCTTTTTCTTCCTTTTAAAAACCATCAAGACTTGTAGTGGTAGAAAAGGCAGGAATAGCCTTTGGAATATTGACAGCTTCTTTCTTAGGCATCATAAAATGCCCTTTACTGCAATCATCTTCACATTCTTGAAACCTCAGAGTCAAACCTGTTCCTTTGAGTCAGCCACGTCATAATTAACTCTGCTCCAAGCAGGATGCAGTAGATTATTTAGGGATCAACCAGATTATTGAGGGATCAGCCCTGGAGTGCCACAATCAACACCGTGCAGGAGTAGAGAAGGACTGCAGCTCCAATATCGACATTTCCAGAGCTGCTGCTCTCCATGCCAGGGTGGGTGGCTGTAAATCTTCTTGTGAAAAATGCATGTCCCCCTCAATGGTTTTTTCTGATTGTAAGAATGTTTTCTTCACTTGTGAGGAAAAGCCATTGGCTGCCTCTGGTCTGCTCCAAGGAGCTGTTTCAGGAGCATTTTCACCCCAGTTCTACTTCAATGACAAGATCACTTCATGTAGTGAAAAAAAATTGCTGTTGTTACCAGGCTTATTTAGTCATGGGAAATTTCTCTGGGAATATTTTTTTCTTGTTACTGTACACACAATTGGCAAAGTCTGTCTGTGCAAGACTTCCAGCTCAATTTTGAAAACTCAAGAGGTTTGAATAATTCAGATAATCTGTGAATAAACATGCTGGCTTTGTGGCACTTATCTGAGTTGCCAAGCCTTTTGAGGCTTTGTCATCAAATTCTCATTTACCAAAGAGTTATAAGATTTGTTAATGTTATATAATTTATCACTCCACTGTGTTGGATGGTGCTCTGAGAGCTTGGTTTGCTTTTCACAAAATTGCACTGATTTTAAGCCACAGCAATTTCTAACCTGAATGGCTCTGAGTGGAGAATCAGGCCCTCAGTGTTTCATGTGAATAAAATATCAGTGCTGTGAGTCGCAGCAGCAAACTGCTGAGCAGGTCACATCCAGACCTGCACTTCTGCTGGGCTGCTGCTCCTCCTACTCTTTGTTTTAAGACCTCTTTTCACTGCTAGAGCTCTTGGTCAGAGCCTGCAAGTCCAAGTGAAGATTCTCATTGCTTTTGCTCATTTGAAAATAGAGGCAGGAGACTGACACAAGGTAGAATCACCGTTTTGGGGTTTTTTTGGTTTGGTTTTTTTTTTTTTTTTGTTTGTTTGTTTGTTTGTTTGTTTGTTTTTGGTTTGGTTTGGTTTGGGTTTTTTTTTGTCATATTCAAATAGTCACAGCCAAATTTTAGAGCTCTTTAGGCATGTGATTGTGGGACTAATTTGCCACTACAATTCTTCCCTTATGTGCACCAGCTGGGTAAGTAAACATTAAAATGCCAGTGTAGGACACACAGCTATCTCTGTAATCACAGTATCTGCATTTCTAGAATATCTGAAAGGGTCTCCAACAAGAGGAAGAAGAACCAAACAAATTTAAAACAAATTAAACAAATTAAATTTTGCATTTAATTCTGAAAATACTGAAGTTTACTATATGTCACAATACCTTTTTGAACTCATGCTCAGTTTCTTACATCCCTAAAGGTATGAAAGTTGGTGGTTTGATTGGTTTAAAACAAAATTTTTACAGAGCCAACGAGCCAGCCTAAATCCATTCTTTAATAGCTTTTCAGAAAGTGTATTATTTTGTGAGGCAGAATCATTCAGAGCAGAACTATGCTATTTTTTAAATCTACTTTAGTTGCTTTAGTTATCCAAATCAACTGGATCTGCTCAGTTTTGCTGAGCAGCTTCCAGCCACTTTTAAAGACTCTTGATTAAAATTTTCACTAATACAAAATTCCAGTCAAGGCTGTTCTGGTGACTAAAGGCCAGCCCTGCTCTGGTCCTCTGTTTAAGGGGTGAAAAAGTAATGCAGAAGTTTTTGAAGATAGGAATCCTTAGGGAATTGGATACATTGGTTTTAAGAATCTGAAGTAGTATTGAGTATCTGAGCCATTGTTTTTATTCAGATCTGCTAACAAAATTATCTCCTCTATCCAGAGAATTGGAGCTAGCTTTGTGAAAAATACTCAGTCTCCATTCATGAGGATCTTTGAAAAAATTTTGCTTTTCCTGAATCAAACTTGGTTTGCTATTCAGGGATACCAAACCGCTCCTCTGACCCAGACCTGAAGCTCCTCTTTACTACTGCTTTTCCTGCATGGCAAAGGGTGTATTTGGAGGGGGAAATACACTGCAGAGAAGCAGATATGTGCAGATTTATACACCTGTACGTATATTTTATGCAAGAATGAGTTTCAGTTCTCGTATCACTGCCCTCAAGTGTCTCCGCATGGTGTAGTGAACAATGTGACTAATCTGCATTAGGCCATTCCTTTCCAGCAAGGATTCTTTCAGAGACACCTGGAAAGATTTGAGCCAAGGGAAGGCTTAGACTATCCAGGCTATCGGGCTGGAGCCCTGGCTCTGTGGCTTTTGCTGCAGCACTGCTGACTGCACAAGTGCTCCACTAACCAACTGCTCCTCCTTCCCTCCCATGCTCTGCATTCAGCCCCAGCACAGCATCAAAAGGTCACATCTTTCTGCCTCGACTTGCTCGTATTTTGCAGGTCCATATTCCATCTCTCTGTTTGGAGCTTCCTTTTCTTCCCCGTGCTTTTGCCTCTGTACCAACTGTTGGGCATTAACCTCCATGCTCTGCACACATGAGCATTTGCTGTTCTAACCACAGTGCTTTCCTTTGCTTTGATTCTGTGGGGGGCAAAAGCACAGAACTGAGGTTTAACTACTCATGTGGTGTGTGGAACAGCACTTCAGAATATGAAACTAAAAAAGGTAATGCTAGAGTTTATCATGTCTTGCTTCAGACATTCTCTGTCCTTTGCTTTGCCTTCAGCTTCTCTTTAGCTTTTCTGTGGTTGAACGCCTTTGGTAATATTTCCCTGACTTAGGGGTCTAAACCTCACAAACTTCCTAAACTGGAGCTTACATCTTCCAAGGCAACTTCAGCTTCTCCAAAACAATCACCTGCATCAGAAACAATCCTTTCTAGATACCCATTTTTCCCCAAGGGCTCTGCTTTAATCATACATGTGCTTCCCTATTACATCAGCAGGTATTTCCTTCCCTGGAAAAGCCAACAGCTGAGGCAAGTCTGAGCTGCAGCTACTGCCCATTGTCAAATATTAGCCCTTTAATATTCAGCTTTGGAAATCTCTGATTCAGGGAGTGAGCACCTTCACAGGGATATTACACTAGGTTACTTCCCTTCCATTAGAAATCTTCTTTCCTGTGATTTGAAGTTTAAGTGTATTTGGAATTCCTTAACAAGTCTCTTACTGCCAGAATCATGGCAGCAAATGAAAGTGGAAAAGGATTTTCAGACTTGGAGGGGTTTAGGTTCTCGTCTCCTGTTGACCAGGGTGAGTGATCCTACTGCACTGGAAACAAGGGCAGGTTTGGTGCTGGGAGGGGGAACAGGGCACTGCCACACTGTCACCTCAGGCTTGGCTCTGTTTTGCAGATGTGACCGAGGTTTATGATTTCCTGTGCTCACTCTTTGTTCAATACCATCCATGCAAGGTTTTAGGATAGGATTTCTGTGGGCAGTGGTGGAAGCAGCAGTGCTGAAATGGTGTCTGAAAAAAGCACAGCAGGTCAGGCAGGTCCAGCAGCTGGGCAGAAACAGAACTCTGCTGGAGCAAATACAAACCAATATTTTCTCAGACAGATGGACACGGACTAGGACCTGTAGCTGTCTGAAACCTAACATGAATCAAGGTTGGGGTGTCATTATTAAACAATGTCATGAACAGAATAACAAATCCTGTCCCGAAATTGTAACACAGATTGATGGATTCTCTTCTTTTTAATTAGCTGGATGTTATTTATATCTCACAGGGAAAATTTAGCAAGTGCCAAAAGCTGTTCACAACTCCTTAATCTAGTCCATTCCTACACATGCCTTCCTTGCAGTCTCTTTGGTCTTTTGTATCCTTGAGATGTTTATTCAATACTCTCCTCTCTTAAACTCCTTGTCCTGTTTGACTTGTGCTGTGATTATCTTCCTGTTCCCCACCACCACCACAATCTCTTGATCATAAAAAAGAAGTGAGTTTTAAATATCTCTGCCAATCCATTTGTATTTTGTGGTGCTGAGTTTGTTGTTTGTCACCTGCACAGTTTCCTTCATTGACTCACAGACAATCATGAATGGAGCTTCCAGCTAAATAATTGTAATTTATTATCTTTGGTGGATAGGTATCCTTTGAATTTTTGTCGACATCAGGCTCCTAACAGACTGGAGCTGCTGCACAAACACTTAAATATATGTTCATATTATCTTAGTGAATGAGGGTATGTGCTGCAAAAAAGCAAACATAGGTTTTGTAAATAAATGTAACTGAGGAATAGGTACCTTTTTTGCCTTCTGCTTTTGCAAGCAGAAGAAATTAACTTACATAAAGCAAATTCAGGTTTGTTTTTTTTTTTTTTGCTCATCCAAACAGAACAGTCATGGCAGAGGCACAATGCACCTCTCAGGAGGGTCCATGTAGGCCTCTCCATTTCTTTAGAGTGACAGAATCAGGATCAGGAACTTTGCTTATTGAGCTATAGTAGACCGACTCTTTCACACCATTTACACAGGTTATTTAGCTTCCACTCCTACAGGGGCAATTTTTTTGTCTGGTCCAGAACATGAATTGAAATACCATCTCATATTCCTTAAACTTCATCAAAGCTTGCACTGTGTGGCATTTCCAACCATTTCAGTTAAAAAGACCTTCTGATCTGACCAGTTTTCCTGGAGAAAACACTCAAAACCCAGACAAACCCACAATTCAAACACACAGTCCTGCATGCACCTCTCCTCAGAGAAGGGATAAACCAGTAAATGATGCACCAGGAGATATCAGTGACACTGCTGAATGTGCTGCTGGATGATGCACACATCAGGCATCGACACAGTTTGCAAATCTGTGCAGAACAGAATACAAGAGATGGATTTGGCCAAATGGCACTAGAGGCACCTCTTCTCAATCTGACACAATTATCCTGTGCAGGCAAAATGATTACAGTTTACAATGTTGTAGGAGAAATTAAGAGAAAAGTGTTCATATTTTCTTCTCTAGTTAAATGCTGGGATTTCTACTGTTGTAGAAAGTGCGTGGGGTAACTAGATTGTTTTTCAGCAGCTCCTGGAAAACACTTTGTTGAGGTTTGGTTTTTATTTTACTTTAATCAGTTCTTTTTGAACTTTTTCCAACCATTTGTTTATATTAAGCCACTGTTTTTTTAAAGAAAAAGCAGTTGCAAGAAAAACTTTTTTAAAAAAATTTTTTAGAAAAAATTAACACATTCCTATACTGTGATTTTTTTTTACATTGAAGTGTATTAGCAGACATAAACACAACAATATACTGTTGTATATATACAAATACTGAAGTATTTTCAACAAAGATAGGGATTTCAGAAGTGGTTTTTTTTAATATC
Organism: Origma solitaria; assembly: GCA_013397895.1. Taxonomy (NCBI): domain Eukaryota; kingdom Metazoa; phylum Chordata; class Aves; order Passeriformes; family Acanthizidae; genus Origma; species Origma solitaria. The sequence continues at coordinate 434,649 of VZRL01004076.1, forward strand.
AGATCCTTATTTAAACACCCAAGCAGAAGCAAATCCTTTCTGACAGGCTGCTGCAATTACAGATGCAGTGCAATTGAAGAGCTCCTCTGGTGGAACTCGTTTGGAAAGGTGTTGATAGCCCGTGTGACAGGAGGGCTCCTCAGCAGCAGCTCTGTCACTGCTCTCAGAGGGGACACAGACCTGGCCATGAGCTCCATGCCATAATGAGAGATAAAAGATGATCCAGGCAGGCCTCGTGCCCCAAACGGAGCTGCAAAGTCGGGCACTGATCAGGATGAGGCTCTGGGCTCGCCCATCGCTGCTCTGCTCTGCGCCGTGGCTGAGCACACTCCTGACCATGGTGGGAAATTGGTGCTGGCTGATGACAGGCAGCCACAGATCTCTGCCTCCCTCCCCTCTCTCCGCCAGGGAAATACCACTGTGTTCCCATCGCCTCAGCCTGCTGTTCATCGACTCTTAAATGCCTCCGTGGGATCTTCAAAAAGTTAATCTCCTACAATCTGTAATATCTTTATCTGCAAACTTTGTCCTGTAAAAATTTTAGTTGTGCAGCTCCAGAGCCTATTTTTCACACATGAGGTTAATGTACCTACCCCAAATCAATTCCCTCAGAAAAATATTCTAATTACATTTTACTGCCATGACTGAATTTATTGCTTTTACAGATAACATCGTTCACACAGAGCATGTACTTAAATGGAAGAATAATGTCTCCTGGAATAATTGTTATGATATTTATGGGAAAATACAGGTGACCAGTCTGTAACAGAAGGAGATTTTTAAAGCTCATTCTGCGTCTTGATCCACCCCAGCCTTTAATGTCTGAGGTAATAATGACAAAAATGACATAGTGATGCATCTATTTCCCCATCAGTCATGCTCTTTCTCTCTTGTACCACAGTGTGTATTCTGACAGCATTATAGATGAATTCCAGTGTTTTGTCAGCCTCAAACACTAACATAGAACTGCATTTCAAATATCAAAGCCATAAGACTTCCTAAACATGACCAAGCTTTGCAATAGGTGTGGAGACTGTTCTTCACTATCAGTTTAGGGTTCACAATCCAGATATTTCTGCTCTTGGCATTTACTATTTTCTCTGTGCCTTAAAAGTGATTCTTGAAAATAAATAACAGAGTTCAAGTGTGCCTAAGAAGCCAGATTAGCACGAGGGACAATGTCGCTCCCCATAACAGTGCAGCAGTGATGGCCAATAGAGGCAGACAGAAAAAGCCACATTATTTGTCTGATTTTCAAACCTGTTCAGTCCTTTGTGTGCTTTCTTTTCTACACAGCAAGCACATGACAGGGCCTGAGGTGCGTAGATAGGACTGGAGGTGTGTGCAGTTGTGCTGAGAGCCTGTGTGGTGCCATTCCTGCCGTTCTCACATGGCCACAGTGTCCTCCTAAGCCTTCTGCTTCCCCTGGCCAAAACCAGCCCAGAGCTAGCACAAGGGGATCCCATTGGGGTGTGTCCTCATCTTTCAGGGATTGGCAGGAGATATCCAAGGTTTGCAGTCTGGATCCAAAATATCTTCTGTCTTACAATGCAGGATTAATCCATGTCAGTGCAGTGGCATCAGGGACTGCCAGGGACAATGACAAGGCCACCTAAACCACTGTCCCTTAGTGGAAGCTGTTTAGCTTAGTAGACTGCTTCTGAACCGGCAGAATCGTGTCCGTGTCCCTTCCACACAGCTTCATTTCCCCACTTTGGGAGCCCCCAGCTATATCCATCCCTGAGCAGATACTTCCCTTGGAAACCTGTCCTGCCTAACCTGTGGATGCAGCAGAATCAGGGAATCCTTGAATCTGGTAAATGTTCCAGAACTCTGCTATTCATGGCAAATGACAGAATTGTGCAGCCTGGACAAAGACAAACTGTGTGGGGAGGGTTCAAGGATTGATGCCTGTGAGTAAAATCACCATTCTATAAAGTGGAGCTTCCCTCCTCATTCGCTGGGATGTGGCAAGTGACCCTGTTGACACTTGCAGTCTCTTTCAATACAAATTAGAACATGTTAGCCTAAACTGAAAGCATCTCTTGAAGCCACTTCAACACAATCTGTAAGAATGTGCATGTCTGTGCCCTTTCGTGCTGTTCATGAAGCTTCAAGTGTAAATATTACTGATACTGACACATATGTTCTGCAGCTCGTAGGCATCTCCATCCCTCCTCCCCTTTTGGGTTACTGCACTTGAATTCCTTCCATAACTGGCCCTTGCACTTCATTTATGTGTTTAATGAGGGATATTGATTCCCAGCAATATCTTCCCTTCATTTTCCCTTCGTAGGGAAATACCTAACTTTATCCTCCTTGGATTCTCCCAGAGAGAAAATCCTTGTGAAAGAGTGCTAATGTGTTACTTCTTTCACATTAGGCATGGCTAATGAACTAATAACTCGGCAAAGAAAGCCCTCTTAAGGAAAATTCACTGAAGAATGTAGATCAGAAATATTTGGATATCTTCACATGGGGTTACTGTCAACAGAAAAAATGGGGGCTGATATCTCCTTCAGCACAGAGTCATAAATGGAATAACTTAGCTTGGAACAGACCCTTAGGATCATTGAGTCCAGCTGTAAACCTGCCACTGCCCAGCCCAGCACTATTCCCTGGCCCTGAGCACATCTACAAAACCATGACAGCAGAGTGGCCAGAGTGAGGCGAGGAAGGGCCACAGCACTGCCCTGCTCTCACCCTGGTGAAAACTCCTGGGATTACACAGTGCCCCTCTACTGCTGAATTTCTGCCTCTCCAGACAGAGTGTAGCTGCTTTAAAAACCCCAAACTAATAGATTCTGTGAGAGGCAGAGAGTGCCCTCCAGGCTCCTGCCAGTGCATTATCAAGTGACTCATCACCCAATACAAAGAGAAGGAAAATATGAAAGATGCATTTTAAACAACAAATATTTCCTTTACCCACTTTCTTTGTTATTTTCTTAAGGGAGGAAGAGGCGTAGGAATCCCATCATAGTTCTTTTTATTCCCACCGAAAGACCTCATAACTTGGTAATAAGTTGGTTTGTGCAACCCAGGCAGCTTATGAAAAAGGAATTCAGAGCTTTCAGTTTTCCTGTGGGAATACACAGCCTTCCTCTGCTCAAGAACTCTGAGTGTGACCTTGGGGTGTGAACCTGAACCCCCTGCGAAGTCCCATATTCCAGAGCCCTCGTGTCTATGTTTCACCCTCCTTCCTGGCCTCTCCCACTCAGGGGTAGGATGAGGATCTGCAGCCCTTCATGATTTAATGAACTCGTTACAGAAGGAAATAGAGTGGCTCCTGTAGCACTTCTGTAAAGAACAATAAGAGGAATAAACATCACAGCAGATGTTGCTTCTCTTCCCAGCCATATTCAGTTCCAAACAATCTTTTTCTCATTAACGAAGAGAAACGCAAACGCAGAATCTGGCAGTTGTGAAGAAGAAACAAAGCAGTGCTGAGAGTGAATCAGTTTGTGATTCTGAAGGGGTGTTTCTGTGCTTAGTGCCAGGGGGGTTTACACTTCTCAATTTTTGTGTCACAGCTGACCTTTGCCAGCATCCATTCACACGTGGTGGGTGTGGCTGCGAGGTACCTGGCTCTGAGCACGAGCTTTTCTCACGTGCCACACAGAAAGTCACACTTGGACTGGCAGAATGAATCATAGAACAGCTTCCTGACTAGGAAGGAGAGTCAATAGTCACAGAGAAAAGCCACAGCTGTCTGGGCTAAAAAAAATCCTAATGTCTTCTGAATGTTTGTCTTCGCTCACTTGCTCTTCTTGTGGTTTTGTTCTATTTTTAATCTTCTTTAGGACAAGACAGCATTATTGAATACTGATGAGACAAAACATAGTTCAGTGCCAGGCAATACATTTTTCAGTCATTTTTTGGGAGCCATCACCATTTGACCTACAATGTTTGGGATCCTGTTTCAGGCAGCTTAGGCTGATGGATTACATTCTGCTGCCATTTGGGGCGTAGGGGGACAAGGTAAGGGAAGATTGGTAGCTGACAACACCTGACATGATCAGGTTTTTAAACTTTCGCTGTCAAAGACTTCCTCTGGCAGTAGATCTTACTTTTCAATATGTAAATAACTTCTGTGAAATATCAGATAAATGTCCTCCACATGAGGAACATTCTCTGATGGAGCTGCCGTGATTCAAGCCCTGTGAGCTTTGCAGGGGTGTGACAAACACCTTCCAGGGTAACTCCAGGAAAATCTGGGCCACACTTTCACCTGCAGTGGTGTCAGTGCAGAAATCCTGTGCAGCTCAGCTCTCTGTGATTGGAACAACATCCATAGGCAGAGTAGCAGCCTGGAAATTAGGTCACTTAGATAGGTCCCTGAATGGATTTAGGTGAGCACAGTAGGCTTAATAGTTAATAAAATTACTGAAGGGTGAATTGAGCTGCTTGGAATATCTGTACAAAGCATTACTCCCGAGATGGGTGCCTGAAATAGAACCCAGTGTCTACCAAAGCCACAAGCCCAATAAAATAACCCTCCTGTTTCTGCATGACTCTGCCCTGAGTCTGCATGGTTCAAAAGAGGAATTAAAATGACTGTGGTGCACAAAGCTTTCCTCAGCCCCGTTGCTCATTCCACATGCAATTATTTATTTATGTGTGGATGGTTTCCCCAGAATACCTCCCTTAGAACACTGGAGTTATCAGATCTGCAAATCAATAAAACACATCTGGTAAGTAAAATTGGGATGGTATCATGCTGTGATAGCTTTTGTAATACTTCCTGCATTCATTATTAATGGTTCATTATGGAATTAATAATTTAAAATTATCTCTGATAATTTTAACAGTCCCCAGTCTGATATGGGTTATTCTTTATATAATTATTATGATCTTATTTGGGTATAACTTTGTGTTCTGGGACCAATTTCCTTCATATATTTTCAAAGCTTCAGGGACTAATCAAAATACAGTAAAGCTCAGGGAAAATGGATATATAAGTGTTACTTAATATAAAGAAATCTAAGTTGTATGTGAATCTCATTTAATTTTTTTTTTCTTTCTTTGAAGCCTTCTACTTTTTTCTATATTAGTAACTCACTTCTCATATTCACTTTACAGATATAAGGGTCCATCACTTCTGGGACCTGAATAAAGATGAGCTTGAGAATTCTATTATTTGAATCCAGTAATGAATATCCAGCAGTTCCTGGAGCTGAAGGTAGTGGCAGTCCAAGCAGGAAAATGTTGGATTTTCACTGCCAGGATCAGCTTTTCACTGAGAAGACAGAAAGTTCACTCTTAGGTGAGCTGAACAACAAAATCAGTGGTACCAGTGACTTTCAAAGAAAATATTTGTCGTACATTAAATCCTTTGGACCCTGAGGTTAAAAAAAGCAGTTTTTGTGTACAAATGTCTGCTAGAACCATCTCAGAACACTTGTTCCAGGACAATATTTTGCTCCCAAATCTCCAGGTAGCAAAGGCCACAAGAAAGGAAGGTTATCACTGTAATAAATGAACAAGTTAATACAATGTGAGTCAGAAATAATTTTGCTAATAACCTCAGTGATATCAGGTTTTCACCCCTATGATTTCTTATATTTCTTTTATCTACACTTTTTCTTCCATGGTAAAAACTTGCAGAACAAATATGTTGCATATTATAATGCCATGTAGAACTGCATCCATATTTCTCAGTGAGAGAAATGATTTCATCAGGAATAACTTATTTTATTTCTGGTTAATATTTCATGTAATGGTGCTGCTTTTTGTACAATTAATATATATTTATCTACTTAAAATTGTGTTTTACCAAACAGAAGAAAATATTTGGATCTAAGAATAAGAAAACCCCTAATCGTTATATATATATATATATATATATATTTATATAAAGACTGGGTGAAGAATAGAACTGAGTTCCAAAGTTGATGCCAGCTAGAATTAGTAATGGGGGAGAAGAACTGCTAAAAGTATGCAGGATTGGAGGAAAGACAGAGCTGGATAATCCCAAAGTTTACAGTTTGGGAGGCAGATTTTCTGTCTGCAGAAGGAAGAATGCAAATTTTGATAAAGTGTGTGTATGAAAGAGCGTCCCTGAAAACTTTGGAAATAAATATTATGCTGCTTTTAAAGCTCACACTAAGGAGAATTTTACTTTTTTTAAAAGGCATTTTTAAGGCAGTAACACCCCTACTAAAGTGAGTGAAGTCTTCTGAGGACAAAGAAGTCCTCCAGCTTTCTCAGCAGAAACTCACTGAAGGCAATTGAACAATGTTCTATAAAACTCAGCTTGGTGGAAGATTCTTGTGAGAGTAATGCTGCTAGAAAACGTCCTGTGAATTTGGAGTAGAAAACATCAATCAATATGAAAGATTTTTTTTTTAAATATCCTCAAGTTTAGAAGATACTTCACTTTAGAAGCATCTTTTTTTGGACAATAAAGTCCTCCATCATTTTGTGCACCTGCTCCAGAAAGAACTGGCAAACATTCAAAGGGACTGAGAGGAAGCAATAGTTTTGTGTAAAAGCAGCTTTTAGAAAATTCCAAGTGTAAGAGAAACTGTTGCAATCCTTCAGTCTTGACTCCAGCGTTGTACAGGGCATAGGTTCCCCTAGAATTAATTGTTGCTTTGAGCCCAATAACTGCTGAGTAATTAGAGCTTTTCTCTTAGATAGTGTTTTAATTATTTGCGCTGTCCTCCTTTGAAGTGTGTCCGACCCTTTGCTGTCCTTCTGCAGATACAAGAAATGGCCACAGGATTCACAAATGGGTTTTTTAATTTGCCAGTACTGAGAAAACATGGTCTTTTTCTTCCAGCCTGATGCTGCTATGGCTGTTATGCCCAAGGATCACATAAATCTACTCAGTGTTCATTATTTTGCTGCAAACTCACATTCTCATAGCCATCTCATTTCCATGTCCTTAACAGGATCCTTGTTTCCTAGGACAGATAAGTGTCCTATTGCATGACCTATATTCTTTGTCACAGACCTACAATTTTATGTTTGAAATATTTAATCTTGCATGCTTGCCCAAAGATCCAATGCTTAATTTTAGGGACTTCCTTGTTTTCATTGCCTCAGTCTTTGCATCAGTTATTATGTCTCCAGAGGTGCAGGTTACCTTAACAGGTACTCTCTGAACCTGGGTGTGTAAGTGGCTGGTTAGATCCACATTGTCTATTTATGAAATTTTGCATTTTCTGGTTAATGTCCAGATACTGTCCAGATACAAGGTTTTGCCTGCTATTGATTTCAACACATGAAATCAGGGAGCAGAATGAACATGGCTGATAATGTACCTGTTATTACTCTTCAGCATCTGACAGCAACCCCAAAGTAAGACATCTTTCATACCACCTCTAAGGAATCACCTGACTCAGTGAAAAAACCATCATCTCTCACTCTGCTTTTCATCAAGCCGTGAATTGTTGCTATAATAACACAACCAGGCTGCTCAGTCTGGATCCATCATGTACAAGGGATTATTCCTTTCAAACTGCGTTGGTTTATGTGTTTTGACAGACAACACCCAGCTAATTTAAACACAATGTTTGAGTAAATAAGCACAAAACGTTGTCCTGCTTTCTTGTTAGCTGAATTTTAAGCTGGGATATTACTTTATTATCTCACCATTGGATCTGTCAAGTTACCACATATCTGCATTTTACAATGATAAATGTATGAGCAGGAGGTTGTTTTGACCCTCACCATCTTTTCAGAGACATCAGTTTAACACTCACATGCATAAGGAGTTTTATGGGTCCTACACTGTATATATAGCAACTTTATATGAGTTTGATATAAATCATGTTTCTTCTGTCCATTTATGCTGTTTGTAATTAAAGGCCTCATTAATGTCATAGCATATGTTGTTTAGGATTCATGATCAGGAATACTGAAATGTGTTAGAATCCAATTTAAGGCTCAGGGCTTCAAGCCTGAGGAATTTTCTTTGACATTAATGGGAGTCACACATATGAAAGCATTCATTGACTTACAAAATTCCCATTCCTTCCTCAATGCTATCAGCAATTTTTAAGAACTATCTCTAATTTCTATCAAACCTGGCCACAATGCACTAAACATAATCCCTTAGCAGAGCGCAAGAATGGCAGAGAAATGAAAGCCTTTCTGAAAACAAAATGCTAAAAAATCTTTTAAAGATTGAAAACCTTCCAAATATGTAACTTACAGTGTTATAACCCAGCTGGTCCAAAGCTTTCCCTTGAAAGTGCTTTTAGTCAGTTTTGGGGCCAGTTTGCATTTCTAGAGAAATGAAATTAGTTACAGAAATTGGTTGTTCCATCAGAAAGTGTCAATACCTTATAAAAAATGAAACCATGTATTTCAGTCAAAAACAAAATCTATAGTGATTTGATATGGCCCTAAAGAGCATCATGGAAATATTCTGCAGGTGCCTGATTTTCTGACTGTCTGCCATGGGCTGGGACAGCACTGGCTCAGCTGGAGAAGGCAGCAGGTTTAGCAGTGCTAGCAGAGTTCTTGAAGCTTTTTTTTTTTCACTAAATGGGATTATTTGAATTGATAGTTGGTGATAAATCTTTACATGGAGAGCCACGATTCTCTGTGGGGTAAAACCCAGACTTATTTGTGAATGACTGTGTAAGAGTTTCCTTTATGAACCTGTCCTGCTCTGCACCCCGTGGCTCAGCTGTGGTTCAGAGGATGGTCCTGGATGTTTGTAAAGTTCCAACTGCTGCCAGAGGAGTGCAGATGGAGAGTGGAATCCTCAGAGGGAGCTAAAACCCATTCATGGGCAGGACTCATCTTCTAAACAGATGAATGGGAGAGGAACACCAGTTCTCTCTCCTAAAGAGTTAATTTAAATTGTTTTGTAAGAAACTTGAGAGGCACAGCCTGGGAAGGTGTTTCCATACAGCTCAGGAAGATTTGTGGATGTGATTTATACAAACATTTAAATTAAGAATAGTGAAGGTCATAAGCATTATATTTGCTTTATAAATATGTCATATTTGGTCTCTCAGACTCTGACATGAGATCGTAACCTTGGACTAAATCAAGGTCTGGGTATGGCTAAGAGCTGGTATAAACTGGAGAAGCTTCAAGGTCTACTTTTTTATCTGAGGATTGCCAAAATTTAGAGGTCCTGTTCTTCCTAAGAGTCATTTACCCCCAGGGTGCACCTTTTTCTGGATGCTGGAGTCAAAATGGCTGGAGAGGAGCTGAGGAGCAGCCCATTATATCTTTATTTTATCTGTCCCACACACTGTTAGGTGTATCAGGTTACATTATTTAAAACTATTTGCCTTTGACAATACTGCATTCTGAAAGTATATTTATAGAAATGTTATTAAAGAAGTGAATCTTCCACTGCTCAAAGTATTCTGTGATGCTATTTCCCCCGAACAATATCAGAGTGGAGTGTTGAAACAGACAGCTTTATAATAAGATAGAATGTAATTGATAATGCAGACTTGCTTGATAGTGAAAAATGAGACTGTCACCAGCCTCACGGAAAATTATTTTGGTAGAACAACCTTGCAACTGAAAGCAAAGAAATAACCCAAACCAGACAACTGGTGTCTATTGAAATTAGCTCACACACAACTTTCACATTCCATGCTGGGTTAAGACTTATTTCTTGATTAGACCATCTTTGATCTCATTTGTCATTATCAAATCATTGGACATAATAATGTTTCTCTGAAAGACCAACAGTCTGAAATAATAAAAAAACAGACACTTCTCAGGACAGAGTTCAGCCCATCTTCCCTGGTTTTAGTAACACTTTTTTCCATACCTGCTCCTATTATTCTTTTTTGTGCATCTCTGCTTCTTTGCACTCTGAAGCTCTTGAATAAATATTTCAGTCTATTTTTATTAATTAACAAAGAATTATTTCAGTGAGAAAAGTGTTATAACCATCTTCAACTGTGAAGATTACTAAAAAACTAGAGGATAGACATTACTTATATAATATGTTTTATGCTCTGAGTAATGGAATAAATTAAAAGAAATTACACTGGAGGCGAAGAGATACAAAACATGTAGCAAAATAGCGTACACCAGAAAATATATTTCAAAATAGCCAAATAACCCTGAAATGCATGTTTCTGCAGCATCAAAGTTAATGCAATAGCCATCAATACCCATTTTAAGAAGGGCCTGGAAAACCAACGAGGGATAAGTGTGCTCCAGAGGAACTTCCGCATTAGTGGGACCCTTCAAAGCACATTTTAAAAGGAACCTGAGAAACAGATGAAGAGTAAATATGCTCCAGAGAAATTCCTGCATTAGCAGACCTAAGTGGTGAACTAAGCCTTTTCTGCCTCTAATTTCTGTGGTTCTTTGATAGATCTGTAATTAAGCTGTGGATGCTTAAAGTGCTTTCTGATGAAATAAGATACAGTATGACCATTAGCAAGGCAGACTCTCATGGGCTGGAGATTATTTTATAAAAGCAAAAGGAAGAGCCAAGCCCTGAAAGAATCTTCCTCTTGCTCTTTGTAGTAAACTTCGCAATTTTTAAATTATATCCGAGACATCACTTCAAGAAATGCCGTTCCTTAGAAGGGTATCTGATGGATAGAGACTGGAACCCAGTAAAAATTAGCACCCCATGGATTACAATTCCATTTTTGTCAGAGCTTAAAATTCAGCTTCTCCCCAGAGCACACAGCAGTAGCCAGAATTACAGTCCAAGATTGTAATTTCCTGTGGAACAACGTTTTTAAATATCAGCATTTTGATTAAACACCATTCCAGTGGTGTTGCCTGACCAGATCTTCTTCCATGGCTGCTGGTCTTGCAAAATCATCTACCCACTTTTCAAATTCCTGGGAGTTTTAGGGCAGCTCAGCGCTGTTCCCATCCTGAATCCCAAACCCAGTTCATTTCTGAGAGGGAATGAACTCCACCCCAGCCGAAAACAGGACACTCCTCTGAAGCAGATTGCAGCCAGTGAAGGAATACCATCAAAATCAAAGTAAATATGCATGTGGAACTTTTTTCTTTATTATTTTTCCCATGCATTTTGTTCAGGCCTGGCATTCGGGATGTGATTTGAGCAAATGTCATCCAACCTACGTCAGGTTCACCCTGATAAACCCACGTGTTTCATGTTTAATAATTCCTCAATAAGAACTGTAGCTGACATTCAGTGTGCTGCTTGACATGCAGACTGAAAACTCATTTCACTTTAAAATGGAGCTAAATACCTAAATATTGACTGCAAAAAAGACAAAGGAGAAACACTGTCTTACTGATTTTACACCAGCTTCATCTGATTTAAAAAGAGTAAATTTTGTAGGATTTAGTCAGTCATGCAGGCAAGTATTATTTGCTGTATAAGGAGCTTTGACAGAACAAAAATGTGAACTTCATAAAGCTGCTAAGCACAGAGTGGCAACTTTTCATAGTGTTTTTATTAACAGTGAATGATTTTGAAGCAATCATGACCTGGAATAACATTGTAATCCGACTACAGTCTTTGCTGCAGCACGCCGCTGAAAATAGGCAAAGAAACTCCTCTCTGGCTTTCTGTTCAAATGTGTGATTATTCTGTAGCAAGTTTTTGGCTGGCTTGGCAAAGAATGGGGTGATGGTGATACAGGGGGCTGAGCTGATTTCATTTAAAGGCATTTGCTGGGAGCTGGGTGCCAGCTGAGAATGAGAGACCAAAGCTGGGCTTGGAGCTTGGATATCTTGCTCAGAACAGACTCTCACTCTGCTGCTGGCTCCTAAAGCCTTGGAGAAACTTTCTGGGACAGACTTTTAAATGGTTTTAAGACGTATTTTGAAATGTGTGCTGGTCACACAAAATTCACCCCTTTTCTACACCAGAGGTTTTATGCAACAAACGCCTTCTCATATCCCAAGAGCTCTCGAACTGCTGTAAAGGGGAAGTGGAAGCAGGGGAGGGAAGTCATCACCTGTTTATTGAGAATGTCCCACTCTATTGATGCTGGTGATTTTTGTCTTTTCTTTCTATACCTTTTTTATACATTTTTATACCCTTTCCCTTCCCTGGTACCCTCTAGGCACACTCCTTGTACTTTAGCCCCACATGTTTTTAACTCTCGCAGTCTGATATTTAGCTCAGTTTGGGATCTTGCAAAGGCAAAGAAGACAAAACATTTTTACTGTCTCAGAACTAGGGGCTCCAACATTGGACAGAGCCTTCTCTCTTGAAACATTTTTTTGTAAACTAGGCTGTAGTCTCATGGGGGGGGGGGTTCATTAGAATAGGGTACAATTACTTCATTTATTAAGTTTCTTATTGGGGGATTTTAGGTAGATATGCTAATTCTGGGAGGTCCATAAAAATTTGGTACGCATTGTATGGTGGTGGCTCTCTTGTGCTTCTCAGCACGTTTCCACCTATTAGACCAAGGTAAATTCCCTTTTCCCTCTACTGCTCTGTCTGCTTCATATTTTTACTAGCTGTTTAAGGCATCATTATGAAAAAGCACAGCAAGAAATAAAACAGAAGAGGGGGGCAAAAAGGCAGAGAATGCACTTTAGTTCAACAGGTTAACTTTTATCTACTAAAAAAACCCCATTTTCCTGGTCCCTGCCACAGGAGCCAATTCTGGGTATTTTGTGTTGAATGTCTGTTGAATAACATTTCAAAAATATTATTATTCCCAAGGCAGAAAAGTTGATTTTTGAGTGCTTTTTGCTGTTTAATAATCTCTATTCAAATTGTATATTTGGTTCCTCCTCTGAGAAATTTTTCATTCCAGTCAGATTAAGATAAACTAGGCTACAGGGAGTTATGGTCATGGGAGAAGGCAATGCTTTGTCTACATATTGAAGAATATAGAATGTTTCTTTCTTCCCAATCCTCCTTATGTCAGGATGTGAAATTGAAAATTAACAACAAACCGTTCATTTGGAATGAGTGGTCCTCAAGGGGTCGAATGTTTATAAATTATATTATAACAGAGGGATATTTTGGTTTATTTGCTGTGGTTGTGAAAAAATGCTATTTACCTGACAGTTATTTCAAAAAATACCTTGCATTGAACTGATGAATTATAGAATTTTTTTCAGATTTAATCACCCCAGATGAGGACTCTCAATTGCCTTCTATTCACAAAATCAGTAGTTTATGCCATCCAACACATTTGAAGCTGATGTTTTGCTGCTCAGTCTTTGTAGCCTCAAAGACCGGAACACTTTTATTAGTATTTTTAGCCCTTCCCTCCAATTATTTTTATAAAAAGCTGTCTTTTTTGTCTGCACATACTCCTCAAGGACTCAGAGTCTTGTTGTAGTTGAAAAGAAACCTACTTAGCAGCTCTTAAAGCATTTCTTTTCTTCACTTCTCTCAAATATTCCTTTTAATTTTGCATTTTATTTTAAGTGTTTAATTATCTCTTGTAGAATTACCACTTCTTTCCCAACTTTCACATACTGTCAGCTCACATATCTTGGATGCTGCCTGAATGTATTCCTTGTTTTTATATATATATATAAAATAATAAATAGAAATATATATAATATATATAATTTTTTTATTTAATTTGAAAGTGACAAAAGATTATTTTTAAATTACTTAGTTTCATTTTAACATTCAAATAAATAAATGTTGCTCCCACTAAGGCAATTCTGACAAGATCTAGGCAGTTTAGACTTCCACTGAAATATTACAATGTTTCAGGTAGATTAAACCTTGACAAAAAGTTAAATCAAATTATATTCTCTATGCTCAATTTTCTTTGGGGAACCAAAACTCACTGAAGTGTAAAAGTCTAATTAATTATGTAGTATGCTAATAATTTTTAAATTAAGAACACCTGTGATTTAACTCTAACATGCCATGAATGTGTTTGCAATTGACTATGACAAGAAGATTAAGAGAGCTAAAAATAATTTTAAAAAATTCATGCGATAGGGGTGGACAGAATAATCCCAAACCTGACTCGGGCAAAAGGGACATCTCTTACAACACTGAGGAACAGAGAAGGAGCACACAGGTTTTTATGACTCTTTTCCCAGATGCAAGCTCTCAGCTTCTGGACAAATACTCTTTAAAGACATTCTGAGAGAAAAATCACATCATGATCATCATATCAATGGCAATATTTGAATATATTATTGCATGTCTCTTGCATATCTATTCATTGAACCCATTTAAGTTCTTGCATGCAAAGCACCTTCTGGCACAGCTTGAATTTTGCATTGGAGAAAAAGGTATTATTTCCTTCTTTAAACCTCCTGCCTTATCAGTTTTTGTTTTAAGATCTGCTCCTTACCTCTGTTTTGCAATTGGTGATCTTTTCCAAGGTTGAGAACCCAGGTTTGCTCCGCCTCCCTCACCAGAGGAGCTGTTCCCAGTGTTCCCACACTATTAATGTTTCCTAGGTCCATTTTATGCTCTTTAGAGACATGAACATGGCATGTAATGAAGAAGATGTGAATATCCTCCCATACAGTGATGTGATGTTGTTCACTTCCCAGCTACCAGCTCCTTTATCAATTATTCCACCAGCCTGCATGGCTTTCCATGGCCACTCTATGCAGAGCTGCTCTTCAATAAATCTATCGCATCCCATTCTAAAACTGGCATCAAGTGACTTCCTGGAGCACACACATCTCTTATGGAGGTGTTATCTTGTTCCCTGAGAAATTGCTGTGGAATGTGAACTTCCTCTTGGTTTAGTCTTTTATTGAGGTGGGATCTTGTACATAGCTGTGCCAGGAGGCAGGGAATGGCTTGCCAGTGCCCGAGGGCAGGGCTGGATGGGATCTTGGCAATTAGGAATTGTTCCCTGGCAGGGTGGGCAGGCCCTGGCCCAGGGTGCCCAGAGAAGCTGTGGCTGCCCCTGGATCCCTGGCAGTGCCCAAGGCCAGGCTGGACATTGGGGCTTGGAGCAGCCTGGGGCAGTGGCAGCTGTCCCTGCCATGGCAGGGCTGGCACTGGATGGGCTTTAAGGTTCCTCCCAACCCAAACCATTCTGGGATTCCTTGATTCTCTCTACAATTTTCCTTCCAGCTCAATCCCTGTTGGTTTGCTCCTCCATAGCAGTGGCTAAATGTTGTGTTCTTCCGCTCAAAACCCCCCTGGAGTCAGAATCCCAGTTTGAACAGATGCTGCAATGCATTCCTGTGGTCATGGAAGGGCTAGGAACAATCTGTGCTTTTTATAAGCACGACGAGGCAAAAATAAAACAAGCTTTTCTGTTACTCAGACAGATTTTGAGATACGGATCCAAGAAATGATGTGTAAACCTCTCTGTAGCTGTGTAATACTGAATCTGTCTGGAATGTGGTATCACAGGTTTCCATCTCATAGCAAGACTTCCAGAATAAAAGTTTCATCCATAACAGCATGTGATAAAATAGTCACTTCTACTCGCCCATAGTAATACATTAGGCGTTTCCAGAAGATGAAGACTTTCCCATGGATCTTATCTGGTAACTTTTGTTTGAGGGAGAATATATTGCTGTGTATCAAATTGAACTCTCACATTTACCAGAGATACATAAAAAATAGAAACGTAGGGCATTCTGTACAATCTGAAATGAATGTGCTGCAAGGGTAGCAAGAGAAAGCCCATAATAAGCTGAAACTCTATTTTTCAATATACTTGTGTCATATCATATAATATTTAACCAGAATCTCAAGAGCGAAGGAGGCTTTAACGTGGACTCATAAATCAGTTTCTTGCACCTCATAAGGAAGCCTTGTAAAAATTGAATTGAGCCACACAGTGGCTGGTAACGCGTTACACAGTAAAAAAAAAAAAAAAAATCAGTTTTGCCTTTTGTTTCAATGGTGACATTTTGAGAAGGATCACAATTTCCTATCTGATAGGACAGAGAGGATAAAAATCTGCAATTGTGTCTCTGATCTCTCATTGGCAGTAACTATAAAAGGTGCCAATATAGAGTCTTATCTGCATTGCTGATATTCTGACATGGAAAATCAGGATCTCAGACACAAAGATGTTGTATTCTAAAGTGCAGCTATGGGGGGGCTTGTTCCTGGCAGTGATGGTGCATTCACTGTCTCTTTATATACTGGGAAATGCTGATGCCATGTGTGATTTAGTATTCTTTTGTAAATTAAAAGGAGTTAAAAATATGTTACAGAAGTTTTAAATGAAATTATATTCTAATAATAACACTACAAACACTGTGCTGTATCTTGCAAATGCTTACAGCCAAAGCTGATATTACCATGCCCACATTAGAGAAAA
The DNA here is from genome assembly GCA_013397895.1 of Origma solitaria. Classification (NCBI taxonomy): domain Eukaryota; kingdom Metazoa; phylum Chordata; class Aves; order Passeriformes; family Acanthizidae; genus Origma; species Origma solitaria. The sequence goes on from VZRL01004076.1 coordinate 450,803, forward strand.
AGATGCCCTGAAATGGGCATGAACTTCCCTAAACTCACCCAGGAGCAGAGCAGCAATGTCCAGTGCCCCAGCGCATCACTCTATCCACTCCCATGGCAGGGCAGAGGTGCCTGAGCTGGTGCAGGGATAACAGACCCCAATTCCACAAAGTGCTGCCTGCCTCTGAAGGGAACTGGGCCATGCTTGCATCCTATTCTCAGTCAATTAAGGATAATCTCCGCTAAACAGAGGCCCAATCAAAAAAGTTTTTTAAAAATGCCAAAACTTTAAAACAATTAGGGATGCATATACTAAGTAAAGCGGTACTATGCTTGGTTTTCTGTGGTTTTCTGTGGTTTTTGGGGGTTTTTTGGTTGGCTTTTTGGGAGGTTTTTTTTTGCTTTTTGGGTTTTTTTGTTTTGGTTTATTTTGGTTTGTTTTGGTTTGTTTTGGGTTTTTTTGTTTTTTGGCTTTTTGTTTTGTTTTTATTTGTTTTTCTTTGTTTTGGTGTTGTTTTTGTTGTTTTTGTTGTTGTTTTTGTTGGTTTTTTTCTGGTTTTTTTGTGGTTTTTGGTTTGTTGGTTTTTTGGTTGGTTCTTTGGGAGTTTTTGTTTTGGTTTGATTTGGTTTTGTTTGTTTTTTTTGTTTTTTAATTTTGTTTTTGTTTGTTTTCCTTTGTTTTGGTGTTGTTTTTGTTGGTTTTTTGGTTGTTTTTGTTGTTTTTTTCTTTGGGGTTTTTTGTGGGTTTTTGTTTTTTGTTTTTGTTTTTGATTTTTTTTGTATTATTTTATCTTGTATTTGGTAAGAGCATCCAGCTTGTGCATCAGGGTTCAGGCCCCACTCCCACTTCATCTGCCTCCCACTGGAGCTGTGCCTATGGAAAAGCTCCGAGATAACAGCAGTAAATCACAGCCTCACAGCACTTCTGCATCCATCGCCGGGAGAGCTCTTCATTATATGAAGAAGATACTGCTATAAATTCTGCTGCAAGAAAAGACATGAAGATGGACAGAAATGCAATGAAAAACTCATTCTGAACTACTGGAGAGCTAAACTTTAAAGTAATACAGATCAAAAACTAACTGCAAGAGCTGCTTTTGATTTACTGAGCGCTATGAGTTCTTGCACAGCAACCAATTAAGAATGATAACTGAGAGAAATTAGTTCAATGTAATGATATTTACAATGGAGATTTGGGGCTATTTTTCCTGCAGTTTTTGAAAGTGGGCATCTTTTTCACGCCACAGAGTTAAAGCTATCATGCAGTTAATTTCTTTTGCACTGCAATTTACAGACATAACTTTTCTTAAAGCTAATATTAAAAATCGTTCAGGAGGGAGACACCCCTATTAAAAAAAATCAAACAACTAAAACAGAGAGGAAGTTTTTCTGCACTTCTGAAAGCTAGATACACTCTGCTGCTTTCTTCAGAAAACAAGGACAAAGCTATCTGAAAAACAAGTAAAACCAACGTGAACCTGGAAGGGAAGAGTTCTGAGAATTGAAGAATTAATGAAACATCTTCCACAAGAAATAAGTTCATGTCCTATGAGTTGGAATGCACTAGAGAAATCTGTTTTCCTTGAAGCTTTCTCACTGTAAAATGCTGTTCATGTAGTAATGGGACTCTAGCAAAGCAAATTCTAGTTGGAATAACTGTGATGTCCAACAGCTAATGTATGGCAAAGTCTTTTCCAGACAGAAAGATGGGACCAGAGCTGCAGGATTATTTAATCAAGAACTGACTAACAGCACCTTTCACACAGGATAGAAAATGTAGCTCAGACAGGGACCTCATTGGTACCAAAATTAAAGCTCGTTAAGGTCAATGGAGTAGTTTCAGAGCAATTCAGCACTTCATAAGAGCTACCAGAGATGTGCTCTGTGAAGTCACAAATTTAAAACCTAATGGGACAAGATTCTAATTTACCAAAGTTGTCATTCCTAACTACCATACCTGGAGCTATTTTATCCTTCATTAGCTTTTTCCTAATTTATGAATAATCTAATATATCAGAATATCCTGGTTTAGGTTTCTTGTAGACTCTATAGAAAATCCTGGTCTGTCCCTTCATACCCAAGCATTTACTTTGACTGGTTTATTCAGCATTATCCACATGTAAACTCTCTCAGAATGAAGTGATTTGCTGCCCTGAATGTTAATGCTGTGTATTCTTGAAGCAGAAAATCTGCATTTAGTTGAGCAGTATCAATATGTAGGTACTGGAGCAGAAGGTAGAAGCAGCATGTGCACCCATGGAGAATAGAGAGCTTTTGCAAACAGTGTCACAGTTTTTTGAAAAATACATCTGTTTTGCTCAATTGACACTCCATGATACTGCAATTATGAGCCATATGTGAGTGTGGTAATTTGGGAAGATAAATTAACATTTTAAAATCGAGACTTGGTGATGTTTATATCATTGTGCAGCAGCTTCCATCAAGCTGGAAGGGAATTCCCTCACTTTTAGGACAGGATCTGTCCTAACTGGTGTTGGGTACATGGAAGGATGTGTCCAGGGGCTGTGCTGGAGTGATGCCTCAAACAGGCTGGTAAAAATATGAAGCAGAAACAGCAGTAATGGGAAAAGGGAATTTACCTCAGTTTAATAGGATCCTAGGTACCCAGACTCATCAAAGTTGGAAAATGCCATGGAGCGAGCGACGAGCTGGAACCCTCCCCATACAACGCCTACCGGGTTTTTATGGACTTCACAAAATTAGCATATCCACTTAAAATCCCCCAATAAGAAACGTAATAAATGAATAATTGCCCCCTATTCTAATGACCCCCCCCGCCCCCCAAATGAGACTACAGCCTGGTTTACAAAAACACGTTCCAAGTCAGAACAGGTTGGAGCCTCTAGTTCTGAGAGAATATGAATGTTTGGACTTCCTCGCTTTGCAAGAGCCCAAACTAAGCTAAATATCAGACTACAAGGGTTGTAAACATGTGGGGCTAAAGTACAAGGAGTGTTTGTGCAGGGTTCAAGGAGAGTGTATAGAAGGTAACAGGGAAGGGAAAGGGTATAAAAATATATAAAAAGTGTATAAAAAGAAAAATACAAAAATCACTGGCATCAGGAGCAGGAATCCCTCCAAAGGGTGTGGCAATGCAGAGCCTGAGCCCATGGCACAGCCTCTGCTGCTGGTGTCCCCACGGATCAGGCACTCAGGATTTTTTTTGGCTTTAAGGCACAACCTTGGCCCCAGGGATGTTAATGTCAAGATTATGCTGTTTGTTACCCTCAGGGCACCCACAGTCAATTCATGTTGGACCTGACAAGTGAAGTATTAAACATTTCAAGTAAATGGCATTATATTAGGTAGATATTAGTCATTTAATAATTATTAAATTTGGGATTGGGAATTGGGGAGTTCTGACTCCTCTAATAAAGTGGTGGAGCAATCCAAAAGTAGGCTGCCATCAAAGTTGTAATTTGAAAGCAAAATGGAAGGAAGAAAATACATTAATTATATGTTATAAGCAAAAAATTAGCCCAAATTTGGAACCCTAACAGTTGGCAGGTAATTGGGAGTTTGTGCACATGTGGACACATATTCTAACTTAAATTTCTGAACTTTCAAGAAGTCTTCTCCTTGCTAACTGCAACCAACATGGACTGTCTGTAAATTTTAATGACAACTGGACTAAACAAAAAGGACATGTTCCAAATCTTCCAGTTTATTAATAAAGAGCCATGACACAGAACTGTCAAACAGGAGGCTGAGCACACATTGTACTCCTGCACAAGAGCTGTGCAAGTTGGGGAGAGCAGGGTCTGGAAAGAAGAGCTGCTGAAGAAAGAAGGATTTGTGAAGAGAAGAGGTCTTGGAAACAGGTTCAGGATCTCAGCTGAGGAAGGATCTTGGAGATCAGGAATGGGTGTGGAGACAAATGCCAGGGGTGCCCAGGGACCTTGGCCTTAAAACCCAAGACAATTCTAACCCTGGGCAGCTACACAACACAGGGGGACAGCACTTTCTGCCCAGCCTCCCTGGCCTGAAATCATCTCCTGACTTTTATTAGGCTGTACAGACATCCATCCTTAAAGGATGTCATTGGTTTGAAGGCAGAGATGCAAAGAACTAGAGTTCTTTCTAATTGCCTTTAAAATTTGTGTCTAAATTTATGTTCGTAGGCATCATAGTGGAAAAGATCTGTCAGTGTGTCTCAGCATAGGCAGAAAGGTTCCCTGCAACCCATAAAAGCTGAGATATTTGAGTAGAAGCAGGTACTTCACTATCCATCCTCTGTTGCAGTTTTATTACTCAATCCTTGCTTCAAATTTTGGAGCTGGAACCATGGTAACAACGTGACCACTTCAAGATAAATGGAAAACATAACATTCATCATGGGTAGAGGATTCAAATGCAAATTTGTTAAGAAGACTTGCTCCTTTTCAGCCATGAAATGTGATGTGTTAGAGCAATGTGTATTTTATTTTTACTAGGTAAGTATATTCCACCTTCAGTTTGATCTGTGGGATTGAAGAGAGGATCTTTGTCCAAATGAAGGACAACTAGAACAGGTCAGAGAGAAACAGGACTTCGTCCAGCATCATGTGTTGCACTGTGGAAAAACTTTAAGGATTCAGCTAAGAAAGTTTTGTCTGTTACTTTCCAAATAAGCCTCCTTTTGAACTCTAAATAAAGAATAAATCAGGTATTCCAATCCTGTTGCCATACATGAGAAAGAGAAATAATATACTCTGCAATATAGGTCATCAGCATAGATATTTTTATCCTAGGCTGCATTTTATTTTAAATACTTGGGGCGGGGGGGAGTTATGTGTGGATCTTTTTCACAATAATGAGACAGTATAATAAGTCTGCATTATAGAGCAGGCAGGTAGAACATTTAAATTATCATAAATAAATGGAGAGGATAAAACCATCATTACTGAAAAAGGAGAGCAAACCTAGAGTTTATCATAAGTCATTTATTCAGCTGTCATTTATTTTCAAAGAATTGATTGGAACTAATGCCCAAATATGAGAGCTATGCAAGCAGTGGCATCATGGGTTAAATCTCTTTGCTCAAACTTTGCTAAAAAGATGGAAAACATCTTAATCCAGGGCTATATTTTCTGCCTTTTCCAAAACATTTTTCCCACAGGCAGATAGGAAGGAGTTGTGGTCTGCTGTGGGGTCTCCCCTCAGTCTCCTCTACTAAAATCTCACTCGAGGGAGGATAATCTAACTTCTCCTATACAATTTGTTTGTGGAAGCCATGTGGAAAACAAATTGGGAAAATGATGCCTTTAAACCAGACCTGGGTTAACTGGGCCAGTATCTCACTAACAATGAGCTTTTGTCTGTGTAATAAAGCAACAATGCAGCAAACACACCAGAACACCAACACCAGAGCCTGAAAAATGGTTCTTTATTCCATTTGCTGTCCTTCTCATCTTGGCCAGCACACACCTGCCTGCCAGGTGTCTATTTGCAGTAAAAGAAGAGATTTTTCTTTCTGCTACTCCCTAGCCAAAGGAATTCTTTCATGCAATAACAACCTAATAGGAATTTTACCTCCTGCGTGCTTTCCTTAACCCTTCACGGGACAAATGAGAACTGTCTCCCAGCTGGATATTTGATTTTGGATGGGCTTGAGCCAAATGGCTGCTCGTGTAGTGATAGGCAGAGAATACAGGGTTTTTTGTCTCACTCTGCTGTGGACAGCCAGCTGGCAGTCCTTGGCACTTTGGAATTTCAATGGACTCCTGGCAGCAGCTCCCACTCATCCCTCAGAGGAGCTGCCTCACCATGTCACTTTGTTAGAGTTTATTTCTTGCGTAATGAGCAACATTGACAGGGATATTTGCAAGTTCTTAAATATTCTGGCATCCCACTGGTGAAATCAGGGGTTTGCCATTTCAGTTAGAAAGAGCTTCAAACAAGGTATTAATTTCATACCTTCCAGCTTCGATATGTAGAAAGGCAAAAGAACCTGGTTACCTTTGTGATCTCCTTTTAGAAGTCAATATTTACCAGTAACAAGTGACCAGTGCAATCCCTCAGGCTGCAGTCACTAATTCTCCTGAAGAGGATGTTTTTCACCCAAATAATCAATAATTGCTTCTCAAGTATTTTAATCCATGGATAAGGATTCAGGGTGCATGTGCACATCACAGCACAAATGCAGTAAATATATATTTGGTCATGTGCTTCTTATGGAAAAAAAATCAGCAATTCACCAATATGCTTGTTAAGAATTCCAGATATTTGGAGGGTCTTTTGACAATTTTAATATAATCACTTATTTCTTTTCATGTCTGGTTGTGTCAGATCTTCAGTTATGATTAAAACTATGAGAACAAAAGAAAGAAAGGAACAATAATGTTTGTCAGGATGGGGTATGCAAAATTTCCAGGCTTTATATAGAATAAATAGGAGGCTTTTCATTGTCATGTTACTGTGCACATAACCTCCTTAATTGTGCAGTGGTCTGTGGTGTGACCTGGACTCTAAAATTGTGGGCTGTTCATCATGGATTTTTGTGTGTGTGTTCCTTACCTCACAGGTCAATAGCAATTCACACAGGCGTTGGTCCTGTGGGAGGATAAAGAAAGCAAGTGATGCATTTGTCTAATTCCCCACCTAGCAAGGCTTCCTACACAAGTTTATTAATATTTCATTGTTTCTTTAGCAGAGTTCTTTTCACACTTCTCTGTTCTCTCTTATTTACAACTGAGGAACATGGGCTCTTTTATGTTATTCATTAACAGACATTTATTTGACAAATGCTGGTGGTGTATTATTTTTTCTTGCAGAACTTCTGTGCTGCAAAGAGTCTGCTGGCTACTTTGCTGAAGGGTGTTAATGCAACAGGAGGAATTCCTGAAAGAGTAAATTTCCCATCTGCATCCAGGGACAGTTGGTTCCATTCATTTTGGAGTACAAGCAAGCAAATCCCTTCATTGTAGGAAGAAAAGAGACATGTTTTAGCCCAGGATCACAGAGTCTGCCGAATGTATGTGGACAGGAGTTGCATTTTTGGCATAGTTGTGCATTATTTGTATTGCATTGTTATTTTGGTTAAATGAAAACTGTGCTAGTAATCACAGAATCATATCCTGAGCTGGAAGGACCCCCAAGGCTCATGGGTGCAGCTCCTGTCCCTGCACAGACACCCCAACAATGCCCCCCTGTCCATCCCTGGCAGTGCTGCCCAAAGGCTCCTGGAGCTGTGGCAGATTGGGGAATGTCACCATTCCCTGGGGAGCCTGGGCAGTGCCCAGCACCCTCTGGGGGAAGAAACTTTTTCTAAAATCTAACCTAAATATTCCCTGACACAGCTTCATGCCATTCCCTGGGGTCCTAAATGCTTCCAAAGGACTTTAATTCCTGTCACAAGGCAGAAGTGTAAGCCATCAGAATTCTAACTCAGGTGATGTGCCTGGCCTGGAAATGCAGTTTCAGATTTACCTGACTTCTGTTTATCACTTCACATCAGTTTTGCATATGCTTCTTGTAATCTGCTGGTATTAAACTGTTGGTATTTTTTCAACATTGGTGAAAAAAAGTGTCATTTTTCAAGGAATATTCCCTTCCCTGCGATACACAAGCTGCTCACTCTCAGCTCATCCAGAGAATGGACACAAGGGCTGTGTGCTGAGTGGGACACACAGGAAGCAAACACCTCCTAGCAAATATTTTTTAAATTCTAACGTTTTTATTCTAATATTTTTCTAATTTTTTTTTCTGTTCTAATTTTTCCAAACCCAGAGCTATTAAAATGACTGTTTCATTTTTGCATGAGCTATACGTTTAGCCATTTTCTTCATCACCCATTTGATTTCATAGTGCTAATTCCATACACATACCATCAGTCTCACTTAATCAAAACAAAAGCTCCAACAGCCCTGAACTATGCATTTCCTAATCGACCAGCAGAACTCTCCTGTACGTGTTCATCTTGTCTAAATGCTAAACTAAACGCAAAACTTCTGTTCTCTGACTTCCAGGAGCTTGGCTGAGCAGTGGGGGTTTCAATTAAAAACCACAGGAAAGGAAAGGAATATGTCAATAAAACCACAGACTTGTAAGTACTGCATACTAGTTTGCAAACAAACACAGCAAGCGTCCTCCGAGTATGAGTCTATTACTGTAAATTTAGACTGAATGCACGATGGTGAAGGTGACTGTCCCAGCATGATCTTCCTTCATTTCATGTATAGTGAAATGCTCTCTGCCTTTACATTCAACAGCTTGATCTGCTCACTCTGCAATGAGACTAAAGCAGGAAAATGCCGTGAGGGGGGAGAATGGCCAAATTAGCAATGTTTTGTTCCATTTCAAAAGCAAATGAGAACTGCAAAGGAAAGAGTAGAAGGTGAAAAAGAAAAAGAGAAAGTGGTGAATTGATTCTAAGGCAATATCCTGTGTGAGATTTTAAATGTAGTCATCCCTTGAATAGAAATGTAAATGTCATGATTTGCATTATAAAGCATTGTTAAAAAATAACTGTCACTAGAACAGATTATGTTTATAATTAATTAGTTACAGGCTGGGTGCAGTCACTTTTTAAAAAGGTTGCATTAGGGATCACATATTTTATTGTGAATCTCAAGAATAGCAAAGGTGAAAAAATTTCTAAACTATTTACAATTCATAGAAAAATATATACTCTACTAAAATACAGTGCACCCTATGGTGCTTTTAATGCTCTCGTATTAAAGAGAGGAACCAGTAAGAGAAAAACAATGCAGTTTACCTAATTAAGTGAGCAAAATATAGCTTAAATTTGCAGAAGGTTAATAACTAATATTAAACATATTGGCTCCCCATTATGTTTGAACTGTTAATAAAGTGAACTCACTGGTTGCTCAAGTATTACAATTGTTTCTCAAGTAATAAAGAAATGAAAAGGGAAAACCTACTAAAGTATACAAATATTAAAATTAATTTTTTCCTCTTCAGCAGTAATTTCTTTATGCAACTCTTTCCTAAGCAGGAAAAAAAGCCCACAAAGGACAGAAAGGGCACCAGCTTTGAAATCTGATGCTCTGGTTCCTTGCCTAGACAGAGGCTGAGTTGCTGATTTTAAATAGAGATCTGCAAAGGTGCTCAGCACTGACCTAATTGTGCTGCCTTTTAAAAACTCTTGGTATTTACCAATGTTTCCAACAGGACTAGATAGACACAAAAGCTGAATGCTTGTGAATGGTCTGGGTTTAATTTCATTCACAACAATGTAAAAGTCTAGGCTAATACCGAATTATGTTTGCCTCCCATCTGAAAACTGCAGTGGGGACACGCAGCAATGATTTTTCACATCCTTGGTTTTTTAAATTGTGAGCTGTCCTGTCCAAATCAATGTGAAAGTCTTTGTAGGACATCTGAAATGTCAACACACCCATAAATATAAACAGGTGCCTGACAGTCATTGGGAAGTAGAGCCCTGCAATGTATGTTTTAAGATTACGTGGGCTCAGGAATGTGCTGCCGTAATCCAAGGAGGAGTTGCTATTTTATGACTGTGAAGCCCAACTATTTGAAGAAGTGATGTTGGTTATTCTAGGCTAAGTCCTGTTTAATCTGGCTCCTCGGGATGCTTGGTGCCAGGAAAAGAGGGCCCAGGCTGTCAGGAGGGTGAGGAGGAGGGAGCAGAACACACAGCAGTGTTGTGCAGAAAAGAGAAGAGGGCAGCAGAGCTGAAGGCGGAGCTGTGGCTGTGTCCCTGTCCCCGTGGGGACCCCACAGGGGGAGTTCTGACCCCATGGCCAAGGCAGCCCTGAGCTGAGAACAGCCACATCATTCAGTCTGAGATGTCTGAGTGATGCCTTAGGATTTTAGCTTCTATATTTTTGTGTATCTGTAACTTTAGTGTATAACTCTGGGCTCCATACAGGGTGGTAATGCTCCTGTTCTCAGCATTTTAGACAAAACAATTTCTCTAAGCTTGCAATCCAAGGACACCTCACTGTCTCAGGCTCCAAAATATGTAAACAACAGTGAATTGGGAGGAGCAAACTTGCAATAATTGACATCATCATCTGGAGGTGTAATTGGAGGATTAAAGCTCGATATGTTAATGGACAGAACTTATAAAATACGAAAAACTCGTGACTCGCTGTCCATTTTTGGGTGTAGCCCCTCGAGTAGGCTCTGTCTGCCCTGAATGCACCTTGAAGGCCTTCAATAAATTTAACTTTTTATTCTCTTAACTTTTTCTAGCTTCTGTTTTAGATAAGCCCCTCAAGGCATCACGAGATAACCACATGTGATGGGAGCTGTCCCACTCACTCTCCCATGTCCTCTCAGTTAGAGGAAATGAATTCCTGTTGAATGTATAAATGCAGTCCTCTTGATTCCGAGGGAGCCTGGAAGCAGGGAAGGGCTGCAGACCCTTCATTAATCCCCTTCATTAATCCCCTTCATTAATCCCCTCCCCAGCACTCTGCCCTGAGAGCTCCTTCTCCACATACCTTCCCAGAACTTTATAGCAAAGTTCTGGGAACTTTTTTTTTTTTTTTTTTTTTAACCCCCACTGGATAAATATAAAAAGAAGGGCATGGGGAAGGTCTGGGAAAGGAGGTCAAGAAATGAAGGTGTGGGAAAGGAGATATAAAGGTGTTCTAAGGGGAAGACAGCAGAGATGAAGTAAAAAGGAAGAGGGAGTGGAATGTTCAACAGAAATGGGTGGTGTTCTGAAGGATAAATTAGTCTGATAGTTAGAGGTATGGAAAGTATTTACAACCTCCTTCAAACAGGGAATTGTGATCCAGCCACAATTTAATGAGTATATTATAGCATTTAGGGGTATATATCAATTGTATTTTAGGTTTCTGCACATGGGAAAGGTTTCTGATATCACATAGTAAAGGGAAAACTTCTCATTTTATACAGATACTTCCACTTTATACTTCCAGTTTTAGATCACCTCATCTGTTTCTGACTCTGACCTCAGTCTGATTTGCTGTTGATAGTCCCTGGTGGAGGTGGGTTCTCTACTTGGCTTGGCTACAAAGTAGTTATTGGAGCCCTCTTTGGCTGATTTTGGTAGGTGTGCCTGGGTATGTGTTTATATACCTAATCCTGAAGGAAGTAAAATGTTAAGAGCTTTCCATTAAACTCAGTGAAAAATCTCCCATTGACTTGAAGGAAAGTTGAATTAGGCTTTTTGAAATAATATATAAAAATAGCTATTTCTATTCTGTCCTGCACTTTCCTTCCCACCTGACCATTGATCCTGGAAGGTACTGAGTGTTCTGTGTAATTATTGAGTGCAATCAGCTGCCACTGACTGCTAAGCTCCTCCGGGAATTTCCCATCTCCTTGCAGGGTTACACTCCTGCTGCACCTATTCCTCACTCTGGAAAAGAATAAGCTAAATGTTAATAATGGACAAATAGAACTGGACTAAGCAACGAGAAAGGAAACAGAAGGATTTTCACCCAATAAAAGCTAAATGAATTGGCAGCAAACAGCAAGAAAAATGGAAGATAAAATAAAACCCATGTCATAGTCTGAATTGTACATAACAAGGATAACATCACTCATTTCCTTTGCCGTGGCAAAAAAAACTATTTGGGAAACACAAATACAACCCTGCAGAAGACAACTGTAAAAGATCACACTAAACAAAGAACACAATGTCAACTCATTAATTTTAATTTGATCAAATCACTTTTATGGATGCTCTTCGCTGTGATTATTCAACTGATTTCAGGATGACAGTGATGATGAGTGAATGACAATTAATATGTATCCCCTATGAATCTAAAGCAGAAAGTATTTTAACATTTCCTGTGCTTTAACAGGGGGGAAGATACATGGAGCATCCAAGAATTTAGATACAAGGAGCTTGTGTTGTGCAGTTATCTAATTGTATATATATTTTAAAGCCTATAGTAGGAGGTGAGTGCAGTTCTCTCCATTTCTTGTTTTATTTCCTTTGCTTCTGTTCCTGCTCTCAGGGGGCCTTATGGTTATGCACAGCAATGTGTGAAACAAAGCTCCAGACACCAGTTCTGCTACTCCTGATCTTCTCAAAACCCATTCTTCAGTCCAGTTATTCTGGGCTGTCAGAATTAGTCTGCGCAGGCATACCACAAAGGCAATTCCAAAAACTTACTCAAGACACAGATCCATGCTGAAAATCCAGAGCAAACCAGACTTTTGTGTAGAATTTCTTCCTTAAAATGGAGCCTCCCAGTGCTGGTTTTGTTGGTTTTTTTTTAAGCTGAATCTCTTAAAACTAATATCTATTCCCCTTGAATTCAGGATGGGTAAATTACTCACAGATTTTTTTTATTCTCTGTGAAATTTCCATTCCCTTTTTCCTGAGTGCAATTACAGTGCTGATTAGCAAGTGCAGTACTATGGATAAGCAAATGTTTAATTCATATAAGTGTACCTGGTCAGAGCCAGGGATTTCTCTTTCTCTCATTGTTCATAAATGAAACAGAGATTCTATCTTCTTAAGCCTTCTTGCTCTTCCTTATTTCACAAATGAAACAATTTAAATAATATCAAAATGACATAGTAAATTTTGAAAACTTTCTTTTTATTCTTTTGGCTGAAAGTATTCTTTGAATAGTTTCTCCTTTTTCTCTAAACACCCTTTGCCACCACTTGGTAAAATTTACCTGGCTGTATAACTCAGTGTTGTGTTGCCTTTATAAAACATGTAAAATACTCTAAAGGTATAAAATGTACCATAGCATCTCGCTTTTATTCCTTTGGTTTGATTTGTGATAATTTCCCATTGTTTCCCACTGACTCTGAGTAAGATTTTGGCTTTTTCTGGCTGTTCTGCAAAATCAAAAGCAACAGGAACAGGCAGTGTTTGAAGCCCAGGCCTACAGACAAATAAATAATAATCATCAGTCCCTTTTTAGGCTGTGCATAAGACCCAAATCCCCCTCTCTCTTCTCTGTCTGAGAAGCAGAGCTCTTTAGATTAATCCTGGATTGGAGAGCATATTAATTATACTGGTTAGTAGCAAGAAACCCTTTTTCCAGGCATTATATCTGGCATGTACTTTAGCAAAAGTTAAGGATACTTGTTGTAATTACATAACCTCATTCTGAGATCACTCCAGAGTGTCCTGGGTTCCAAGGTTAAAGCATGTAGGAGTTCCTAATAACTCTAAACGTAAAAAACTGGGGGATGAAACTGCCTTGCTCTGTTCGTTTTCTGTGTTTAACTGTTGAGGTGGTTTCTTTGATGGGAAGTTTTCTGTGTCAATATTGCCTTAACTATGCACCAGCAACACACAGATAAATCCTCCTTATTTCCAGAAAGGTCCAGACTCTTTCTGCAATCAACAGAGGAAAAATCTCTGCTGTGGATAACTTTGAATCTTCATTCCTCTGCCTGGGTTGGAGCAGTTTAACAAGAGCTCTGTGCTAGAGCAAGACATTTTCCTGTATCTTTGGTATCCTCTGGTTCATGTTCTGAGCCACAATTCCAGTTCTCTCCCCAAGAACAGGCTGGCTGTGTGGTCAAAGAGAGCCCTGCAAATGTGCTGAAAGCAAAACTGAAAAAATACATATTGGCCAAACCTGAGCCCAAAGACCTCAAGACTAAAAAGTATAAATAGTCCTATATTTCATTTTGAATTCCAAAGTAAAATCAAGAAAACAAAAGTATTGTATACATTTACATTTCAAATTATGTAATCATGTTATTATCTGAAACTAATACCATGCTGTTAAAATTTAGATAAAGTGTCCTGCAATGCATACAAAATGTTCATTTGTTGAAGGCCATTAAGTTAATTTCCTGGGAACAAGATTAAATGCAAGGCATTTACATAATCATTAGTTGTGAGGTGTAGAATAGATAATTAAATATTCCACCACATTAATTTGTATTTAATTAACTGTGCTTCCATGATCCTTCTGCCTGAATATTAATATTGTGTAAATAAACAATTAGGATGCATGCTTTGCAAAAGCTTTATTGTAAAAAATGTGATCAAAGAAATTCTATGAAATCTACTTAAGTTAATAAACACTTAAAGGTTCTGGAAAGCAGAGTTGTCGATCTTGAAAGTTTTGCTAAATAGCTCCAAGTGCTGCGATTTTTAACACCTTAATTCTTCAAGTTTTCAGTGTGACAGAGTTGTCATAACAAACTTTTAATTACTATATTTTCTATCCTACATTTCCCAACTTCTCATTTAAATTGGTTAACATGCATAAAAGCTAACAAAGTATGCAGAGGGAACTTTGCATCATGTTTGGAAAAGGCAGTAAAGCTGTAGGAAATTAATGAATATTATATTTTCTAGTAAATAAACACAGTTTCCAAACTCCTGTTTTCATACTTACAGGGTATAATTTGAAAACACTCAGGCCATATGGGACAACAACAGAAAAAACCTCTTTTTTCCCTTCCTTTGAAAAAATTTGTTCTCAGCAGAAGCATTTTCAGCTGTCTACATTGATGAACAACATACAAAAGGTTGAACTGAAATTCAGAGCATGTTTTGTTTCCTGTAAATATAACTTTTTCATTGCTTTTGGTTTATAAAGATGCTTCTGATACTGAATTCTGTTTCTAGTAGGAATAATTCTAAGAATCACCTGTACTCTAATGTATCACTTCTTGAGTATACAGTGGAATTCAGACAAATGGAAAAGTGTTGAACAAAAATAGGGAGAAGATACCTGTGGAAGCCTATTCTGTCTGAAGGCAAAAAATGACAAAAAAAATTCCCAAAAGGCTTGAATTTTTGGGGACAATATGTATTACAGAAATTCTCTGCTGACCTATGATTTTTTGGGGACTATGTGATGAAGGATGGAGAAAAGACTTGTTAGAAAGTTTTCTTTTGTAACTGGAAAATCTAAGTTTTGGTTTGCAGGGTACTGGGACATCTGAAGGTCCAGCTGCAGTCAGTGCAAACTGAGAGGGTTTTGTGCTCCTCATCCTCAGGATTCTTCAGAACAAGTGCTTTGGTGCAGGTTCTCTCCTTTGTTCACCTCAATAGAAATACAAATATTTACTCCTGTGTATCATTGCACAGTAACGTGTGCCCCAGACACCTCTCTACCTCCTGCTGGCACAGAAATACATTCCAAGTGTCTTTAGACAGGAATGGTAAGATTATTGATAAATTGTCAATGGGTGGAAGGAAGTTTGACTAATGGCAGCTAATCATGTACAGAAAGAGTCAGTTGGTAATGCAAAATCACCAGCAGTGAAATGCAGACGAAATGAACTCATATTAAAAACTCGGCAGGATAGTAATGTAATTATGTTACTGTCATTGCATTTAATTAGAGACTGAAGTTTTTTTAGTGGAAGGTCTTAGTGGTTCGTGAAAAGCCAGACCTGCTCCCTGCAAACACAGACCTCAGTCTGAGAGAAACAGGATGAAAAGGGAGGATTGTTTCATCTAATTCTTAACGTGGCCCTATGTACAGAGAGATCTTTTCTTCCACAGCCAATCATGCCTTCCTGCCTCCACGTGGCAACACATCCAAGAATTACTTGAATTCAGGATACACAGGATCACAAAAGAATCCCAAGTGAGAGAAAGCCATGCTGGAAGCGACCCCAGGGTCAGACAGGTTGGTAGTAGAACAGCAAGATCACTTCTCCAGGAGCTGCCTGCATCTAACAACTTCCAACCCACTGGGAAACCTCATCCCAGTCTTATTTTTTGAGATGGGAATTCCATGTTATTCCCTTCAAGGCTTATTTCTAAAACAAGAATGCTATCCTATTTTTCCAATATTTTTCCAATATTGAAAACATGCTAACCCGACTTTGAAGGCACTGGTTTTCCAAGGTTTTCCAATAAGTGCAAAAGGTATTTAAATATTCTGGCTTTTGAGGTTTGTGATTACAATTGTATCAGATGCAGATAGCACTATTTTTCTTCTCAGATTAATTTTAAAAGCTGTTTTGGGGAGACTATTACTCAGAATAAAAATTGGAAGTTTTGATGAAAGTTAATAACACTATATAGGAGTGTACTGCACAATATAAGCCAATAAATGAAAATTGGTAATGTAGAGAAACAGTGTTTTCTCTATGGCAGGAGGAAGACAGAGGAAACACGTAGTCAATAGTGAAGGCTGAGGTTTTAAAGAGTCTGAAAATATCAAGCTGAGGTGATTCATGGCTGTTAGACAATCATCCTTCTTTCTGCAGTAGCACAAATAGGGTCATGGAGGTCAGGAGGAAAAAGAATAGAGAATATCTCCAAATAAATTGAAAGTAGGCAGCTGGCATGGAACAGGCACAGGCTGTGGTGGAAGTGGAGAACATCAATTAGCGAAGGCACACCATGGCAATCATGCTGCTGCCTGGCTGAAATAAAAGTTAGGGAACAGTAGAAAGTGGTTAAAACAAAAAAGGATCACTATTACTATTTCATTAATTGCGTCACTTTGACAGACTGATACAGGCATTGAAAATTGCCAGAGCTTTGTTAACATCTGCAAGGGCTGCAGTGCTCACGGGAAATTTTTACTGTGAGTGATAAGTGATGAACTGGTTGAGTTTTAATCCACCCCTAAAAATGAAGGATTCTCCAGTCTAGCCTAAGAACAATGCTGTGAGGGTTATATTTTTAGTGCAATATTTGTGCAATATTAACTCAGAAAATGCTGCTGCAAAGTAATGCCTGTGGAGCCTCACCTAGGAGAAGCTTGTATGACAAAGTATTAAAACCTGCAATGAGAGAACTAAAGTCAGTTTATCTGTGATATACTGTACTATGAAAATTGAAGTTTATTAGGGTCCTCTTTCATCAACATTTCTGTGCAGAATGTTTTGCAGAGACAAAGGAGTGCTCCCCATTCATCTCTATGCTGATTTCCACTGCCATGCTGACTCATAGAGTTTAATTTGTCTTTTAAACTTAAGACTATATGTTAGTGCTTCTGAAAATTTACCATATTCTTGGGAGGAACTGATGCTCTTGAGCCTTGTAATGCAATTATTGTGAGACAAGATGATCCTGTGGTAAGATTATCCCCTAAAAAGATTATCTTCTGACACAGTCATCCCCTGACAAGATTTTCTGCAGAGATGATGTTGATAATTAGCTGGGGATGTGGAAGACTGATCTAGGAAATACATCACAAGGGAAAACTAGTCTGAGCACTTAGCTGAGCCTCAGCTCTGTGTGAAAGTATGGAGTGGGCTTCAGAATGGTTTTCAGTTGTTGGGGAAAAAGTCAGGAGCAGTTTTCTTTGCAACTCTTAGAAAGGGACATTTCTGCTTTAAGCAGTCAATGCAGAATTTGCTGTAGGACTTAGTTAAAGAAATGCCTCTGCCTTCCCTGAAAATGTTTGGGGATTTTTGTATTAATTTCGTGGCAAGTGTGGATAGTACACAGCTGAAAATACACCCTGCATTTTCACATGGAACATGCACGTGGAACTGCGGAAAATGGATTGATTATTTGTGTCTGACAATTGCTATTCATCAGAGACATTTTCTAGTTGCACAAACAATGTCATGCTTGGTGTTTTCTCTTAGAGGAGGGGAAAGATCAATGATGTTAACTTCCCTTTGTCTGTTTGCTTTCCAAGTGCATTGATTCTTGATATTCCTAAGGTATACTGACATGAGCACCCTAATACAGGATCCTCATACAGTGAGAAAGGAGCCACGGATTTTAGTCTTTCCAAGGAAAGAAAATATGAAAACTCACTGGTACCCCTGCAGCCTCCTGCCCCCAGTACCCAAAACCTCAGCACACAAACTCCAAATGGTTTATCATCAGTTCTTGGAGTCTCTGCAAGGTTGAAGTAAATAGTGTTATTGCTGCCAAGAAGCTGTAAGCTTTAGATGAAAGTTAATATGTTGGAGAGTGTCCAAATCTGAAATGATCAAAGGGACAGAGGTCTGGAGGTTTTAGCTGTGCTGATGAGTTGAAGAATAAGAAGTTACAATGCCAAACTTTGAACTGACCTTAAAAACTCACAGGCAACATGTGTGTAAACAGACACCATGTTTTTTTTTTTTTAATGAGAATTAAATGCATTTTCTGGTTTGGGGGTTTTCTGTTGTTTTTTATTTTATTTTTTTTTTCAATTAACCTGACCATGGATATTGCACTTGAACCTATTAAAGAGCTGTAAACTCGAATGCAGTTTTGATTCCACCTGTCAAAGCCACCCAAAATCTGCAGTTCTCCCCCCAAGTTGGTAATCTCTTGTTTGCACTGTGCACATAGAAAAACTCCTTCCTTCTTGAGGAAAGAATCTCCCACTCTGTCACCACATCCTGTCAGTCTGCAGAGTGCCAAACCATCAAGAAACGAAGAAATCAGAAATCTTTGCGTTAGGAGCGGTACTGGGCTGTGCGGGGGATGGAGGGTTTGTTTGTCCCTTCTCTCTCTATCAAACCACAACCACAGATCATTTTGGTCAGCAGACCTTGGAATGGCCGAGAGCAAGGCTGGGAGATTCCCCTGAGCAATGGCACATCAGCTCCTGCTAAATCAGAGCCATCAGCCATGGGACAAATTGGCTCTCCCTCCACAGCCTTCTTAAAAGAACTTTGTGCTTAAAAGAACAAAGAGCACGAAATAGTCTTGAAAGCTCTCCGGTGGGTGAGCCTGGCAGCTGGGATTGACCTGCAGCTTCTGCACAGGGAATAACATAGCACCTTCAATAATTCTGTTTGCGCTGTTCTTAGGCTGCCATTCTCCATTTTGTTGCCACATTCCTAACTTAATTTTTAAAAAAAAAATGATAAAAAATGAAATATTTTAAGCAATCTATGGACATTAAATATTTCTTGATCACTCATCCTTCTCTGAGAAAAGACTCAGTAAAATCATCACAATAAGGACGTGTTCTCCCTTTGTTCCAAGACGGGCTTATGTCTCTGCATTAATTTCTTTTCTTCTATTCCACAGATAATTAATAGAAGATACTGGGAAGTGCTTAACTTTACTTCAACCTATTTGAAGTTTATTACCCCTGTGACTCATACATCACAACCACCAAAAATGGATAAATTGTAAAATCTACAATACTAAATCTTCACTTCAAGGACTACTACTCCCAAATCTCCTAGCAGTACATTTTTAGACTGCCCTTTCTAATAACTTAGTTTCCCACTGAGTAAAAAGCTTTTAGTATGTTGAAAATGGAGCAGTGTTATTCTTAGCTACTTGATTCTCAAACTTCCAGTTCTGCTATGGTTCAAGTGGCAGCTCCTCCATTGCCTCATTCAGCAAACCATTTTTATGACATTAATATAAAATATTCCTTTGTGATATGCAGTAATTTCATCACATTTTCATTTGATTGATGTGATTAAAATATATTTGACTTCCTCTGAATTCCTATACATCTTAAACATTGAACAAGACATCTTGAAAATGGCAAGGCATTCAGAAGTCTCAAACACTTTGCTACTTCTTTACATTTAATAAGGAGTGCTAATATTTTCCTGCATTGTAGGAATACTTGAAATACCCACATGCAATTGACTTGTTTGAGTTTGAAGATGAAACAACATGGCATTTTCCATGAGTTCTGAAGAGTTAGGTGTCAGAAATTACTGGGTAAGTAGAAAAAAACCAGATTTTAAAATTAAAAAAACCCCAAAGAGTGGAGATAACTGTGAATAAAGGAAAATTTGTTCATAGCACAAAATGAGAAAAACTTTGAATGTGAGAGGCCAAAGAGAATTTTATCAATGGCTGAATAAAATTTAAATTCTGAAGTTGATTAACTTGTATATAGCAGCCTTTAAATCTGTTTATAGATTTTAAGGCCTTAATAGATATCAGTGATTGGTGGTTCAATCTCAAATCACTGCTCCTGACATGACTTCCTACATATGTACATTCCCCAGCTGGACAGGGAAAATTTATCTGTTAGAATGGATTTTCAAATGAGCCAAATGCTTGGAAGTTTTAAGTAGATAATCATCAGAATATAGAGAGTGTATGTGAGATCTCTGATAATAAAAATCCAAGTTTATAACCCAGTTTTTTAATGCTGATTTTAATGCTAGTACTTCAATACTGCACATAGGTCCATAGTCCCTGCAAATATACAACATGTGAGAAAATGAGCCAAATACATTGTATGTGACGAAATGTGGTGCCATTTCTTACTCCATAATGCACTCACCCCAAACCACATCCATATACTCAAATTATTGCTGGAAGTCTGTTGTGAGCAGTTACAGAAGAACTCTTCAGCAGCGCCTCCCCTTGCATTAGTTTCATTAGAAGGAAATTTGTGATAAGGAAATCAAATAACAGGGAAATAAAGAATCAGGAACTAATTAAGCTGATATAATTCAAGGGATTTTTTGTGTTTAAAGTGCAAATGACAGCAACTCCTGGTCTTCAAGCTACACAATTTGTTTAAGAAGAGCAATTTTTGAGCATATATAAGAAAATATATGTCCAGTGTCCTATATAAAGTGAAACAAGTGTTCACAGTTAATGGCTCTTGGTGCTAACTCACTATAAACAAAATATCTTGTGAACAAATGTGGCATCACTGTGAAAAAAAAAATAACAGTGCTTTCCCACTAACTTTTGGCATTTCTTCAATATTATTTACATCACTATTATCCAAAGTGATTTCTTCCTTTGAAGTAAAGGCTGCAATTAAAAAGACACTACTGTACAATGTCCCCAAGTTCCTTCTGGGCTCTGTTACACTTATTTTAGAAGAAGATATACTTTTACAGTCCTACACAGCCATATCTTCCCTCTGAAAAATGGAAAATCCCTTCATAAACTGCATTCAGAAGTTTAAAAACATCTCCTTTTCCTTGTATGAATACTTCTAAGGGAATTCAAAAGAAAAGGATTGTGGCACTAGTGTTCTGAATCTCATTATATTATTTTAGACCACATTTTATAGTATATGAGGAGTTCAGGTTGAATGGTTCTACTTAACCTGTTCTCAATAATGCACAACTTGTTAGAAATTATTTGCAGAACATGATTTTTTTTTTTAAATTGGCCCAAAACCAAGTGTCTTTAAAGCAAATAGCAAGGTAAATAAATAAAAGGGGAATGATTCTCCACAAAATTAGTTCATCACTTGTCTGTGATATTTTTACATGCAAAATGAACCATGTTGTTCTTCCCCTCCTTTTGTTTCATTGCAATTACCATTCCAACTCTGTTCTAACCCAAAACAACTTGCCAGGAAAACAGCAAACAAGGCATGACTGCTGTCCCAGAGGAAGGCAACTGTGTGGAAACAGTTTATGTCAAGATTTCACTTTTAAAAATGTTGAGCCCTACCTTGCTGCACTCGTACTTTGCAGAGATTTGATTCCTGGATCAAAGCACTGCTCAGCATGAACAAATGTCCAGAGACTGTTTATAAGCAGATCAAAGCAACAAATAAGCAGGGCAAATGTCTCAGGTTTAATTGCACCGGGGAGCAGAGCTTAGGAGGGCCCGGGAGGCAGATGGGGAGGCTGAGGGAAGGCAGGCTCAGCACCAGCGGTGCTGCAGCAGTGCCAATCCCAGCTCTGCTCTTCCATGGCATGGACTCACCAGGGAGAGCAGCATCCCAGAGAATGTCTCTCTCCTTTGATGCTGCTCTGATCAGGTGCTTACACATAATCCCAGCATTTCCAGTATGCTGATGTTCTGTACCGAAAACAGTCTGCATTCCTTGGAATCAACTTGGCAGTTTTGCTTTCCTAAGTTATTGCCAGCCTTTCTCTGCTAGGATTTCTTTCTGACACAGAATACTTTCCCTTTGACTCGGAAATGTGGTGTGCACTAAGTAGTGGTTCTGATTACAATTCTGGGGAGAGCAGAGCTCCTGTGGAACCTGCTCGGAAATGTGTGATCCAAGAAGAGAGCAGTGCTGGAAACAGTGAGAGCTGGAATTGCCACTGGACTCTGGTGAAATCTCAGTCCTGGGCTGATAGGCATATCAAGAATTTTGGATGCAAGGGATCCTTTCAAACAGGAAAAAGTCACAGAATCATTGAGGCTGGAAAAGACCTTAGAGGTCATCAAGGCCAGCTGCTCCCCAGCAGTGCCAAGCCCAGCACTGCCCCATGGCCCCAAGCGCCACATCCAGAGGGCTTTGAAATCCCTCTGGGGCTGGGGGTTCCAGCACTGCCCTGGGCAGCTGTGCCAATGCTTGACCCCCCTTCCAGTGAAGGAATTTTCCCTAATATTCAAAGTAAAGCTCTCTGGGCTCAACCTGAAGCAATTTCCTTATGTCCTACACTTATTACCTGGGAGAAGAGCCTTAACCCCACCTGGCTCTGTTGTCTTTTTCAGCCTAGAAATGAAACCCAAGATAATTTTAGTATAGGAGGTAACGAAAGTGCTTTCTAAAAGAAGATATCTGTGTTTGAAACCAGTTATTGCCACCCACTCTGCTTGCTAGGATAGCAAAGGGAATGGCACAGAACCTAAAGGTGACCTTGGGTCAATCCCTTTAGAGCACACAGAGCTCAGCCATGATAAAACCTTGATGTTGGTGTGAAGAAGATTTTACCCCCTGGAAAATTTATTTGAAAATTCAAGCATGTTCTTATTCTCCTTGAAGACAAAACCCAGGTCTGTTTAAAGAATTAATTCAAAGTGTGATAAAAAACACTCAGTCTGGAGTTAGGACTGCCCTTAGGGAACATGGGAGACACAGCTTCCAGTCTTTGCTACTCCCTATTTTGAACAGTAATTTGCACCCATGTCCATACCCTTATTCACTGTCCTAATTCCCAGGCTGCTAGGAAGTCGATTTTCCCTAGCATTTCAATCTGTAATGGCTCAAGTAAGCTGAGATGCAGGGGAAAAATTAAGGCAGAGACCATTGCCCAGTTCCACCCGAGAATATTCCCAGCCAACTCTACCGTGACAGAGCAGTTGCTCCTTTACCTGCCCCCTTGACCATTACAAACCAGGAACATCCCAGGTTTCAAGTATTTTTAAATGCTTTGTAGCTGTAGACCTCATTTGTAAAAAGGAAAAAAAAAAAAAACCAAACCATAGCAGAAATCAGAGCAGCATTTGTGAAGCACTGCCTTTCCTCTCCCAGCTGTGTTGGCAAAACTAAAATCAGGTGTTTTAAAAGCCTGTGGCCAAGTCAGAAGAGCAAAGATGGTTGAAACTTTGAAGGAGTGAACCTGTGAGAAAAGAATGTCAAGCAGAAAAAGAACATAGCCATTGGAAGAGAAATGAGGGAGCAGTGGCGGAGGGACAGGACAGGATGCAGTGCCAGGCTGGCGTACATGAGCTCACTCTCTGTGGCACAAGGGCATGGGATGAGCTTCCTGGCCTTCTCTCTTCAGTCTAATATGAAGTGATGGTCCTGGAGGCAAAAAAAATAAGAACTAATGAACTCCAGACCAGGGAGAAGCCTAAAGCTGGTATGAGCTTTTCGGGAGTGAGTTGGAGTTTTCTGTTAGCCTGAGAGCAGCAAGCCTTTCTGTCAGACAGGAGAGGTCATGTGTGAGAAATTCTCAGCTGGATCAGACCTGATTTTAACAGCTATGATGGAAACTGAAATTCTTCTGACATACACATCAACTCTTAAGGAGAAACCAGATTCACAAAGCAACAGCCAACATAAAACTCATTTGTGAGGGCTCTATACTTTTAATCCTCTCTGAGTACAAAGGGAAAACAGCAGCTCCTTACCACAGCTTGAAGCATGGTGATTATATTTTCCTAAATGTGAGGTTTTTTTAATGTTAGTTTTCTAAACTGAAGATATAAATGTTGGAATATTGGAATGTTGTAGGTATTTTCTGTATGGCTGTTCCTTCACCAGTCTCCCTGCAGGTGAAATTTGCTTCTTTGCTATGAACACAACGACACTCTGGGCTCTGCCCTGGCTGGGGTTAGGAGCAAACATGATCTGTTTGTGATGACAGATCTTCCAGATGCTGAGGAATGAATCAGCCCTTGAATTTCCAGGGGTGTTGGAAATTTGGATTTGTGTGTTACTGATATGAAAGGTAGGAACAAAGAAACTACAGAATTAACTCTAGTCCTTCCTACCACCAATAATAATATCCTTTACATGTGCAATTAGCAAACCAGTTGCATGTCCTATATATTTTTTTACCTTTGCTGCTTCAGATTGGCACCCAGGACTGTGTTTGATCTCCAAAATCCCTTGCCTGTGCTGGTTGTGTTGAGATCAGTAATCAAGCTCATTAAATCGGGCCATTAAGCTTCATGATCTTTAGAAACAACTTCAGTTTGTACCTGTCCATGTTCCTTGATTTCTTAGTAGGGGTATAGGATGAAATGGTGCTGAGGATTTCTCTTTGTAGAACATGGAAAGACAATTGTTTTCACCGGTTTAGTGCTTAATAATGTTTGAAATTCTGATGGAAGTTGGCTTCACATCTTACATTGTAAACTGGAAACCAAGGAGATGGATTTAGAAACTTGGGAGAGGTTTGTGGTGGGAAAAAAACCTATGGAAGGAGAAAACTTTCATTTAAATGAAAGGAAACATTGGTTTTGAGAAGATTGTTATTATAATATGCCAATTTGGTGTATAGTTAGAAAAATTATTTTATTGGTTGCATATAAAACATGTAGTGGAATCTATCTAGGTATAATTCTAGCATTAAGAAATTAACAGATAGGTAAAAAATTCCAATTTATGAGGATGAAGGGGGAAGAAAGGGCAGGAATGTTCTTTTATACATTTCAGACTTCCTTTTGAAGATATGCCCCAGATAATACAAAATGAAGTGATATGGCCTGAGCTGGGAACCTAATGTTTGAATTTGGATTTAAATCTGAATTTTTCAAAATGTAGGGAAAACTATCTGAACTGAACTTTTACAGAAGGAAGGAAGGAAGGAAGGAAGGAAGGAGCTCTTTTTGCATTACTTGCTCAAGGCCAAAATTATTGAGGTGTACTTTTTTTTTATATTATTTTATACACATGTGTGTTATGTTTTACCACCCCTACTTTCAAAGGTCCTACAATGGACTTAACAAAAACAAGAAGCCCAAATAAGTGTAATTTTCCTTTAGAAATAAATGTCTTATAAGGAAAAACCATGAGGGGTATGTGATAGTTTATGGCATTTCTGAGGGCAATAAGATTATGACCCTAGTATTAATTGAATGCATTTATTTTCAGTTTTTACTTAGACTTTCAATTAATATTCAGATCTTTTAAAAAAACCTAGCAATATGAGGTGACTTCTTTAAAACTCTGGTTCAGCTGTCAGAATCAGGAAATTTTGGTAGGCTTTTTTTTTTAAAAACATGTATTTATAAACATAAAAAATTACTTAGGAGGAAACATGTTATAGTTTCCCTTGCCAGAATTCAAACTGTCCACCTCAGGGTCCAGTTTCATGGTCTGCTTAAGCTGATGGAGCTGGAGGGCTCTTACTGGAAAGAGCAATCCTGACCTCCTGGGCTCCCCTCTCTGCTGTTTGCCATAGCCTGGGTAAAAACCAACCCTGAGAGCGCAGGGAGGAGTTCCCGAGCAGCAGTGATTAGGGGTGATGTGCTGCTGACAGCACAAGTGAGGAGAAAGCCTTCAGTCTCACGTTCCATAGGCACAAAGCTCCCTATTTGAACAAAAATTACTCATTAATATGTTGTGAAAGAAGCTGTTTGTGTAATATTGAAGGCCACATTCTTAGTGCCCTGTCTGCAGTATAAAATGAGACTTTTACTCAGCTGATCTGTTTCCTTCCAGTCAATTATTCAAAGGGTTCCATGTGTGGATGTATCTGTTGTTAATAAAGGGCAGCAGGAGCTGTTTCCATCCTGCTTTGATCATCATCTCCTCAGCTGGGACCTGAATTTTCAGTCCCTCTGCCTTTGTACAGCCATTCCTGCTCATCCAAAGGGAGCTCCAGCTGTTCTGAAACCTCTGGGACAGGGTTTGGGATGGCCCTGCTCCCAAAGGGAGCGGAGCTGGGCAGGGCTGAGCCCCAGGAGCGGCTGAGGGAGCTGGGAAAGGGCTCAGCCTGGAGCAAAGGAGGCTCAGGGGAACCTTGTGGCTCTGCACAGCTCCTGCCAGGAGGGGACAGCCGGGGGCGTCGGGCTGTGCTCCAGGGAACAGCGACAGGACAAGGGGAAATGTCCTCAAGCTGTGTCACCTCTGTCCAGCCCTGGCAGTGCTGGGGTCCCTGGCCCTGGGGGGATTTAAAAACCCTGTGGATGTGGCGCTTGGGGACATGGGGCAGCGCTGGGCTGGGCAGTGCTGGGGAATGGTTGGACTCTGTGATCTCAGAGGTCATTCCCAGCCTAAACAATTCACCAGGAAATGGCTACAGCAGTGTGCAGTAGCACCAAATCTCTTTGTAGGCTGAATGCCAGCACAAAGTATCAGCCCTTTAACAAAATGGACAATAGGTGTCATTTCTCTTCTGGGAGCAGCACCTTCCATCCAGAATCAATCTGGCTTTTGCATATTGAAGTATATTCAAAGTATTTGCTATTTTAATCAGCATAATCAGCATAATTATTACTTTAATACAGCGGTCTTGATTTCAGAATATTCTTTTCAATATTTCCTTAGCCATATTTAATTATTCGCTGTTATACTGAATGGTCTTCCTTTGCTTAATCCCATCCCAGGCAATGATAATTCTGTTTAATGTGTGAGACTCGCTCCTGTTTTATGTCACTGGAGCTGTGAGGACATGTGGGGTTTCTTGGTGCTCTTCCATTTGACCAGTGCTCTTCTCAGTGATGTCTGGCCAGAGCTCAAACTCTGATGCTCTTTGGACAAAATGTTGAGAGAATTAAAGAGGGTTCCTTGTGTCTGAGACTCTGCAGCTAATAAGTGAAGTTGTTCCCACACAGCAGAGAATGTACATTGTAACAGAAGGCAAAAGATATCATTATTGTGTTTGAAAAGCGGAATACCTAAAGAATGACGATTTAGTTTGGGTCATATCAGAGGCCCTTGATTCTCTCTGAAGAGGAGAAGCTGATTGTTGTTGAAGGGATGCAGCAGTAATATATTAAAATTTCAAATTCAACATTGGGGGGGGTTTAATTCCTATTAGAAGAGAGTGGATCTTTACTGCCTTTATGCAGCATTTTCCTTCAAGTATTTAACTCATTGAAGTATCAGTGTCAAGAACTAAGAGGTAAACTCTAAAAAGTAAATGTTTATCAGCCTTTTGATTGCAGCCAGAAATCTTGTGTCTTTGCCATAATATTTGCTAATTATGGCAAAGTTTTTTGTCTGTTATTTGCTTATAGAATTTTTGCTATGGAAATTCACACAGAATCACAGTTCCGTGATGGTATATACACACACATTAATAAATGACAAGTGTAGTAAATAACAGGGAGAGCTTTTGCTGTTGGAAGCTTCATATTCAGTGTCATTTTTTGATGACATCCCACCTTTACATTACCTTTAGGTACGGGCAAAGTCTGTGTGAGCAGAATGTATGCACCATGTAACAGAAAACATTTTGCTGTATCCAAACTATTTTATTTTACTATTTCCCTCTCCTGAACTTTAAGCCCAGATACGCTTTCCAATTAAGCTTCATGTGCACTGCAGTAATGCAAACTCTTGTTTTGTATTTCATAAAAGTGGATTGGGGAATGTGATACTGTTCCTCTGGCAACCATTAGGAGAAAATGAAAAACCAGAGTTTTCATCAAGTGAAGTTCCCTCCATGGGAAGTCACAGCCTGGTGGCAGTGTAGGTCTCCAGCTTAGGAACAGAGGGAACTGTCCTGGATTTGGCTGGATAGAGTTAATTTTCTTCCTAGTAGCTGCCACGGTGCTGTGGTGCTGGTTTAGAAAGGGAATAATGTTGGCAACACACTGATGGCTTGGGTGCTGCTGGGTGGTTCAAGCATTTCTCAGTTTCCCATGTTTTGCCAGCAAGGAGGGGCACAGGGAGCCAGGAGGGATCAGGGCCAGCACAGCTGACCTGAACTGGCCCCAGGGATATTCCAGGCCATCACTCAGGGGGTAGTGAACAACTCTATTGGGAATAATTTGTCTTTCTTGGGTTTTATTTATCTTTCTTTTTTAAAAAATTTATTTACTGTTGTTGTCTCCTTTCCCATTAAAATGATTATATTTTACTGTAGAGACTATTGTGCTTCATTTTATCTCAATTATTAAACTGTTCTTGTCTCAGCCCACAGCCCTTGCCTTTGTTTCCCTGCTCTGCTCCCATCCCACGGCAGGCGATGGCAGTGACTGTGGCACTTCGCTGCCTGCTGGGGATAAACCACCACAGCAGGTACGACATTTAACATATGTGAGTGCTCCCTTTGAACTAAATCAGATTATTCACTTGTGTAAAATTGCTCAACTGCCTAAATGTCTGCAGGATCAGGGCCCCAGCCTGCACACAGGAGCACCAAAGCAATATCCCTCTCGCTGTGCAGTTCAGCCCTGCTCTCCCATTCCCTGCAATTGAAGGAGTGGATGGACCATTTTCAACGCCTCTGTTCCATCATCAGAGCCATAGTGGGAGGACTGGGGTACATAAACACATTTTTTAATTATAAAACATAGTAGTTGAAAACATTTCTATAGCAAGAAAGATCATAATGTAAAAAATAAAAAGGAAAATCACCGTCCAAAGCTGCAGGGCACACTCTGGGGATCAGAGAAATCCTGGTCATTAAATTCCTGTGCAATTTCAAGTGACTGTGTTTTTAAGCAGGTGACATCAGGTAGTCTAAGATCATATTTAAGTTTGCATGAAAAAATGTTTTAGAACATAAAGTCAGCTCTTAAATTAATAAAAGGAAATAGCTTTGCAAGCCAAATGAAATCCATATCTTCGTTAGCTCCTCCTGCATAACCTTGTGATATCAGCTGGGCTCTCAGCTGTTAGGAGGTGATTGATAGTGCTTGTTAAGTCCTAGTTATCTTTCTGAGTGCATCTTCTGACATTCTAAATATCATCTTGATAAGATTTGCTGGGCAATTGAATTCAGCATCTTTGAGACATTCGCGGCAGTAACTTAGAAACAGAAATGACCATGCTTTAGTTTTGAATTTTTAACCTTTGGGGTTTTTCCATCCTCAGTTCCCAAAGGCTGTTCAGATAGATCTTCTAGCACATACTAAACATTCTGCCATGATTAGTTTAAAACAAGTTCTTCGCTACAATGAAGATCTCATCTCAGAAATGACATAAAGTTTATCACTGTAATTTCATTCTGCATTTTCCTCATGTACCAGTCAGTAACTAATCTAATATTTGCCTCAGAAAATAAGATATTATAAGTAGAGAACATCTCCTCAGGAGCATGCATTCTATAATCCTTTCAGGCTTAGTTATTTTTGAAGTTCATGCCTATATATCTTTGATTTCTATTTAGAGGGTCTGTGACTCTTTTATTATTAGAGTGAAATATGCAAAAAAAATTATTATTATTTCCTATTCTCAGAAGTATGGGCTTTTTAAAAAAGGCTTGCTAGGTGTATTAATTCATTTCAGTCAGTTCTCCACTCTGCCTAGAATGACTTTCAAAGAATGCATGCATTTCCTAAGTACACAAATCATCTTTTAACACTGAAGTGTAAAAAGTCTGTCTTTTTGTAGCAGGTTATTGGAGCTCCTGAGTAATCTGTCAATAAGATCCTGTTCAGGGAGAGTACTCAGCTGAAACGAGCAGTGCAGGAGGCTGTTACTCCTCGGTGTGAAATCACAGAGCATCTCTGCCACACAAGTGACAAACTGCACTGAAGTGCGACCTTCAGCGAAACCCTGGGATGTGCCTGAAGGGTGTAAAGGAGCTTGTGTCCATCCTTGCTGGGGTCTGCAAGGACCCAAATCTGTGTGTGACTGTGTGGGTGCTGGAACAGACTCAGTGTCCCCAGTCTGTCACCATGGCACCCTCCTGTACATGACAAGCCACCTCTGTGGTCCCTCTGAAAGAGCCCAGACTTCAGCTGCCACAACAACAGATGGGCCCACAGACACGGGGCCTGACGGAGCTCTGAGCAGGGAGGGCACCAGCAGCTCTGCTAAATCCTGCTGCTGGCAGGGCTGGGGCATGCCACACCGGGGATGGAGCTGCTGCATGGTCGCAGCCACGCCAGGCACGGAGCTGCTGCATGGTCACAGCCACACTGTGCTCAGGGCTGCTCCACGGTCACTGCCATGCCAGGCATGGAGCTGCTCCATGGTCACAGCCACGCCGGGCTCAGAGCTGCTCCATGGTTGTAGTTGCACTGTTTTAGGAATCCTTCTCTTCTTTCTCATGGAGAATAGAGATGAGCTGCATTTTTGTACTTTCTTAATCTCTGTGTTTGGTATTAGTTGTTGTAGAGCTGTGACCAATGCCTTTGGGAGGTGGATTCCCTGCTGACCAATAGTTGCTAGATTATTAATGGATATATAAAGAAGTTTCTGTAAAGAAAGTTCTCTTTTCACCATCTTGGGTTCTCCTGCCTGCTTCTCTGCCAGCTTCCGTGAATCTAAAACCAACACATGGTCACAGCCACGCCAGGCTCAGAGCTGATGCGTGGTCACAGCCACACTGTGCTCAGAGCTGCTCCATGGTCACAGCCACACCAAGGGTTCTGGGCACTCTGGGAACAGGGTGAGGGGTGATGCTCAAGGACAGGCAGCAGGGAAATGGAAGTGGAACTGATTGCTTTAAATGAGGCAAACACCACAGAATCGCAGAATCACAGACTATTCTGTGTGTTAAGGACTCAGAAGGACCAGCGAGTCCAGCTCTTTAGTGAATGGCCCATACAGGGATCAGCCCCACAACCTCAGTGTTATCAAGGCTGGGGGTTGTGGGGTACTTTGTTATCTGACCAACATATCTGAGAGTTAAATCTTATCACCTGCATGGTTTCCAAAGGTGCAGTGACCATGTAAGAGCTGAGCACTGCACAGCACTGTGCCTCAACACCCCTCAGAAGGGGTGAGCACACTGCTATCACTCAGTGCCTGGAACTCACATGTCACAACCACTTCTGGTTTCCAAATCAAAAAATTCAAGAGATTTGTCCCAATTTTCCAATAATAACAGGAAAAAAGGGATATATAGAGGTAGTCTGAATTGCATACCAGAGTACCAGAGCTTAGAGATTCTTTTCTGTCCTTGAATCTGCTCACTTCTCAGAATGATTCACCTTGGACAAAGATTAAAGAAGAGGGCAGAGGACACTACACTTTCAAAGACAGAGAACACTAAACCTGTAAATCAAGATAATAAGCTGCAAAGCATCCTCTCGTTTCTTTTCTTTCCTTTTTTATTTTCTTTTTTTTTTTTTTTTAATGAATCCAGCATGATTAATTGTCTGTGCAATTGTTTTGAACCTTGGAAGTATGTGTGAACAATAAGACTGGCATTTGTGCTTTTGCAGGCACTGAAGCACTTCTAAAATGCAAATCATCAATGAACTTAAATTATTTTATAGGATTTATGGAAAAAAAGGCAAAGGTTGATTAAATGTTGAGTCTTGGGTGGTATTTAATTGGCAACCATTACATTAGGAAATAGACTCACAATAGTTTGTACCATACAAATAGGATACAGGCTGCAAACAAGGAATGTTAATAACCTCAGTGAGCATCAATGGGTGGGCACCAGCAGCCTGCTTAGAGGGAAGGGAAAAGATTGTTTTACTGGCATGAAGCTGAAAGGGAAAATGAATCTTTCTCTGTAGGAGATGTTTGCTTGTCTGTCGCTTTGCTATGAGCTGTGCAGTGCTCTCATGTATAACTTTTGGTATATTTATGCTAAATATAAAAGGGGTCACATTAGCCTCCTTAAAACAGAGGTGAGGGAAGGTGTTCCCTGCAGTGAAAGCAGCTGGGACAATGCTGTGGCCTCAGGTCATGGTTAAAAGTGCCTGATTTAGAGTTCACAACCTGCTCCCGTGGTGCTGTGAGTAACTTTAGTTTGCCCTTAATTATCTTCATTTAAATCTTTGTATAACTCTTCTCACAAATGAATCTTGAGAACAAAAAAAAAAAGAAACCAAGCAAAAACAAACTAGAACCCACAAAAAACCAACCTCAAAAAGACACATTAAAAAAAAAAATATGAAGAAAGGGAAGACTGAACTACAGAAGCAAGTAAAAAAAAATCCTACAGAAAGCAGATTTCTCTGAAATGAGTTGCTTTTAACCCATACATGTGTGATTTGATTTGATTTGGTTGGTTTTAACCAGTCCAGTGCCAAATTCTAGAAGGATTTGGGGCAGTGAGAAGCACACACGATCCATGACATCAGCATGGTCCTGTGGAGTCCTTGTGCCAGATGGCTCAGGACACTGAGTGAGCACTGTGGTGCCATCCTGTCCCTCCCCAGGGAGTGCCACTCGTTTGCCACTTTGGGCTGCTGGCCAGCAGGCAGAGGAGTGCTTGGAGTTTCTCAGATCTGAAAGTTTTACAAATCCTTTGGTTGAAATCACAGCACAATTAGTTCCAGGAAAGACTCACACTCTGGTTGTGCTTATTAAGCACAGCTCCAGCCTGGTGCAAGCTGACAGGAGTGCAAGCCTAGCTATTAATGGAATTGAATTTTCATCCATTGTGCTGGAGAAACAGGGGAGGGTGAGTGAGAAACAGTGCTGTGGGTCCCATGGGGGTACAACCTGCCCAGGTGAGCACAGGAGAAGCTGCATGGGAGTTTGAGTGGTGAGGGACAGAAACCTTGAAAGAAAAAAGTGGGGCTTTTCAAGCTGCTGTCTCTTCATGCTGGAGAATAAACTGATCTTTTGGATTCCTTTTTTCTAAAACTGTACAGGTTAATGCAGAGCCAGCAGTTACCTCACAAAGAGTCAAACTCTGCCTGTTGGGCTGCTCTTGCTGGTAGTATCAGCTCATGGGGCTCTCGTGGCTCAGGGTTAGAGTGAAAACAAGGAGAGACCCAGCCACTGAAGCAGATTTTAATAAAGAAAATGGCAAAGGGCAGGAGAGAGAAGAGGAGGGGGGAAGGAGCACATAGTATTTATCCAGAACAGTGACATTTCCAGGCTTTCCCTAGATAATTCATTTTTCCATTACTGCAAATGGTTATTCTGACTGGAAGAATAACTACAGATGGCTTTTTTAAGAAGCTCAAAAATATGAAATGAGCAAGTTACACTTTAATAGAATTGAATCACTTCAAAGTATACATTCAAAGCCTGCTGGCAAATTTCTCGGGTGGCTGACTACAAACAGCAAAAATCCCCCATTTGTGGAGGTGTGATTTAGCAGGCCACTTCTCCGTACTGACTGATGTTTGTATATTTGTCACTTCAAAGGTGAGGAATTAGAAATATCAAGTGTCATTAAAATCAATGGGAGTTTGCTCTTGACCTTACTGAGGCCAGGATTTTACCCATTATCACTGATCTCTTTGTTCTTCTATTTTGTCACTTTGGTCTGCAGCTGTGAAACTTTTTCTAACTTCTGTTTTATCTCCTATGTAGAATTGTAATCAGTACAGGATTGGCTTCCAGGGGAGCTATTCTCTACTCACCACGTTAATATCAGGCTAAATTACCCTTAATATGCTGACTTTACTTTGAGAAGTCCTGTCACTGAGCATTTCTCATAGTACAGCAAATGTAGATGACAAGATCATGTTGATACACCTCTTGCCTATCCTAAAATACAATTTTGGTCTGTTTTCTTGTGCAGATTCCACAGGGTCTCTACCAGATAGGATCAGGATAAGCATTATACAAGGAGGTCTAAATGCCCCATGTGTTTTAGAGCAGCAGGAATCCTGGGCATGAATAACTATTGTCACAGAGCTGATGACAAACAAGCCTAGGGCATCCAAAACATAAATGGCTGATGGTCTTATTTAAATACCTCTTCCATTGTTGTGAATGAAATCAAGCTTTCTCTGGGGAGGTGTTAGTTCTTCAGAAAAAACAACCAAACAAATCCCAAAATCAAATCACAAGTGAACTTTCATTTCACTGCATCCACTTAAGAGTTAAAGAGAAAAAACAAAACTCTCATCTCTTTTAGGATGTAAATTACCTTTCCTGAACAGATCTAACCCCAAAAAGCAATTTTTTTTCAGCTGCTGTTTCTTCTGGTCTCTCCAAAGCCACATCCACTTGTAGTTTGGCTTTCGTCTGGGAGGAAATCCATCAGTATGGCATACTGGAGGTGGAAAACACGATGCAGCAAATTGTTAATGCAGAGTCTATTTTCATTATGAGAGAAAAATTGCTGATTATGTGCAGTGATAAAAGTTCCGGGTTTTTTAAGCCCTCTTTCTGTGTAGTGCTAAGTTCTTATTTCAGTAGGAGGTGCAGTAGCTCAAAGTCTCTCCTTATTAGCTCCATACTGAACCAATACAATCAAATGTGAAATGGAAAATGAGAAAAGTAATTAATATTACCAATGGCATTTGTTTAAATGTTGCTTTTCAAAAGCACTTTAATTACAATATGCTTTTCATGTTGGTTGAGTTCATTTATATAGGGAATACAATCATTAATTATCATAATTAAGACACCTGACTTCAGCCTGACTGGCATTTCTTCCACCCCGAGTTGTATCGTTGTTTTATCTCTGACAGTTGGGTTTTCAATCAGATGTTATCTACTTTTTCCTAATCATTAAGAAATGCTTTACTAATTAGCACATGAAATTCATCCTACATCAGACTGAATTGAATCAAGGTCTATTATCTTGAACAGTAAGACACTTCAGAATTCACAGTAATAGGGCATGAATATGTGATACAGTTCATACACATTTCATGAACCTCCACGTTGCCGTTATTTTTTCAAGACTCTGCAATTAGTTATGCCATTTTCAGGTCACTTAATTCCCTCTCACTGTTTAACAGTCTGGTAGATTACAATGCTCTAAAAGCCCAAGTTAACTCTTCCCATACCATGAGTTTTTTCCATGCTCCACTAAAGATGGTTTTCTGAACCCTCCCCTCACGTCCTGAGAAACCATCTGCCATGTACAAAACTCTTTTTTTGAATATTATTTCTTAGGAAAGGAGGATATATTTTCAACTATTATGACGGTTCTAATTTTGATTGCTTACACTCGAATCAGAAGTTCTTGCATCCTCCACAGCTATCGTGCCCAAATCAACCATGTTCCTGCTTGAGCTTCCCCTGAAGATATTGTCATCATGGAAGGAACAGACCTAGCCAGCCTGGGACCAATCTAAACCCGATAAAAGGTTGTAATCCTGTTTTTAGTAAACTGTTCTAAATGCCAGGAAGGACATGCTCTTGCCCTTCTCTGCTCTCCAAGGCACAGCCCCCTAGTTGTGATCAGTTTTAATTTGCTTTGATTAAGGGAAAGGATGTTGGGTTTTAGATTTACTTAGAGCATGTTATGAAGGCCAGGCTATGGAACTGCACGGAGAGATTAAAATGATTAAGACTTCTCATTTATGTAATAAACCTTGCAGTGTTACAGTCTTTATATTCAGATAATTGGCACGGATTTCAGACAGAATCTCCCGTATGTGGATTTATTTTAAATAGGAGAATTTGTATCAGCCTGCAAACACCTACTCTTTCATGGTTCTAAAAGGTGCAAGTTTCTCAATAAGATAAGAGAAAAACACAGGAACTTTTTGATTATTAAAAAGTGAAGTAATGTTGTATAAATCCTGCATACAAGGCCTTATTTAGGCACACAAACCATAGCACCAAGTGGCCATCCTGCCCTTGGCTGGACTCCCTGTGCAACTACACACAGAGCACAAGGACTGAGGAGCTGATTTCTGTCCCAGCAGACCACGCCTGCGTTGTCATACTAAGCAATATCTAAATAAATATTCCCCAATCGTGTATATGCTGAGAACAGGACATGTTTCTGGATGGTGACAGCTTTGTGAGGTGGAATGGTCACAGTGGCATTTAGCAGGATATTTCTGTGCTGATCAGATCCAATCTGCTGTGTTTTACCATGGAAAGTCTGAGAAATTCCTACCTGTGCTGTGACTCCTGGAAGCAAACCTGGCTGTGTGACACTGGAATAGGGCCCTCTGGAGTGTACAGTCCCTATTTCAAGAGAGAGGGGTAAGAAAAACATCTCCAGATTGTTGAGGGTTTGCAGTACAGAGCTCTGAATGACTCCCAAGCCCTGTGCCAAGATCAAACTGGAACTTCGGAGATGGGAGTGCACTTTTTTGTTTGTACCTTAAAATTGTTCATCTCTACTTCATATCATATAATTTGATGATGTTTTTTTCAAAACACTGTGTTTCTGACTCACAGGGGCTACTGGAGAAAAGTTCTCTCTATTTCTATGTAATTGTACCACAGGTTTATGAATGAAAGGACTTGAATTGGCCATCTCTGAGTTAACTGGGAAGTAGTTGGTAGCAGAACACTTCCCCAAGGGGGTTCATGGATTTAGGAGCCATTTCCTTGCCTGCTGCCTTAGACTCTGAATTTCTTGACCTTAAGGCTAGGCTAACACAGGCTTCTGTTTCCTAGGCAAGAACTGTCAAGCTTTAGTGCTTTAAGAATTTAGTTAACAATTTCTTGTTCAAAAGTTGAATTAGTGGCTGGAGTTTTACAGCTGTTGGCTCTTTATAATCCCACTATCAATAAAAAAATTTTGAACAAAATGCTCACACTATCACAGAGCTTCTGTGATAGTAGAGCTTGTACCAGCCCTAGATGCATCTCTGAAAATTTGAATCTTTTGGGTTTGGTGAAATGGCACTTATTAGGTCTTGGTAGTTCATGTAGGATTGGGACTGTGAAGATAAGTGTGGAGCATCATTTCCATAGTTTTTGTCCTTTAATTTCAGATAAAGATTGCTTAGAATTTATTGTTTTGGGGTTTCCTTCTGTGATAAATGATAGCTGATGCTGTGTTTCCATCCCAAATATTCTGTTAGAAGTCTGCCAGCTGTCCAGGTAAGGAATTATCTGTTCCCTCTTTTCCCTTTTTAACAGAGAGTTAGTGAGCCGGCTTATAGGAAGCACATTCAGTGAGGAGCAGGAAAAAAACACCTCAATCAAAATCGCTGTACCGCTGCAAATGAATGATTGCTCCTGGGGGAAGGAAGTAGGGTGGGAGAAGAGCTGCATCATACAATTTAATGGGAAATAAGGTTTGTGGGGAAGCTGGAGAGTAGCATAAGATTTCCTTGCACATCCACACCGTGCGAGTATATTTTTGTAGCGCATCATTTCTCTTTAGTTGGTGTGTTCAGTTACTGCTCATCTCCCTGAGGGATTTTTATTAGTATTGAAGGAGACTTCACCTGGAAATGGAGTAGCCTGAAATTTGACAAGTTGGAAAAATACTTACATTTTTATCGGAATGAAAAAGTGTGGTATCAAAAAAAAAAAAGGCAAGGGAGGGGGAAGTAAACATGTATTTCAACAGTCTCAAATGGTTATTGTGCCATTCACGGAAAACAATGTAATTATGGCACATAATTAATTAGTTAATTACAGAGGTATTTATTATTCTCATATGGGGAATCGTACTGTAAATAGTACATTAATCTATTTGCATCCATAGAATCTGAGATCAAATAAATAATGTTCTTTCAGTTTGTGATCATTTATACTGTGAGAGAAAGCATTGCCAAGGTGCTGCTCTGCTCTAGAATTGCCTTTCCAAGGAGGTGGGGATGAACCTTTGGGCCTGGGGATTCAGGGTTTGAGAAGTTAAAGATGAAGTTTATAGTGGGACCTAAAGTATGGATGAAGCTGAGGCACAAAAAGAGGTTCCAGCCAACTGTGCTATGACTCTCTAATGCTTTCACAAAAAAGCTGTGTCTGACGGATTTCAGCAATTCAGTGAGCATAAAGTCACTTCCAGAAGTATCTCTGACCCCTGTGTTGACTCAGCAATGAGAACATTACTGGAGTTTATAATACTTCTGAAAAACAATAAATAAATTGTTTTTCTGGTAGTGTGTGCTATTTCTTCCCCACATCTTTGGTTTACCTTCCTGTTGTCTATCTGTTGTACACAGCCTTTTTCTATGACTCTCCTGCCTCCTATCTCTGACCAAAATTCTTGTTTTGTAGAAGACTATCTTATAAACTCGTGCGTTCTGCTTTTAAAGCTAAATGTTGGAAAAAAACATGTTCTAAATGAAAATGAAGCAAAGGAATGTCTTCCAAAATGCTTCAGGTTCCCACAATGGAAGGGAGATGGGAGTGTGCAACACAGCACAAAGTGTGAAGAAACAGCATCTGCCTCCTGACCTGAAACACCATGATCCAAACTGGCTGTTTCCAACTCCAAACCTTCTGTGTGAGGCCAAAGTCTCCTTCTCTGTGCAATCTTGCCTGCAAAACAGCAGCTCCGCCCTGGCAGCATGGGGAGCTGGCAGCACACGACAAATGGTTTCATCGGAGCCTGCTGAGCTGGGAAGGGAGAGGAGGGCAGAGTAAGCCCACTGTCATTCTGCTTTAACATTCTTGTGTCTCACTGCTTCCCAGTTTGGATTCGGGGGATGCTCTCACCCCAGTGCCACGTCCTGCTCCCACATCTCGTGGCTGCAGGCACAGCCGTGCCCTGTCTGGGGACCTGTGTCAGGACAGGGGACTTGTCGAACTGGGCTGGTTACATGTGAAATTCTCATCTCAGCAGAGGCAGTGGGAATTGAAAGCAAACTGTTGGGCTGCCACTGTCTCCTGAAGTGCCCTGTGACTCCAGCCTGTCCGCAGGGAGCAGCTGGGCCAGGAGCTGACCTGGAATAGCAATCACAGCCTGCCTTTTCTGCAGCAGCTTGTCTGGGGTCGCTCGTGCCTTGTCTGCTCCCCATCTCTAACAATTCCCTCAGGACATGTGTCTGGGCTGTGCTCAGAGCTCGTTTCCTGCAGGACAGCTCTATCCCAGCAGCCCTGCTGGGATCCTGCCCACAGGAGATGGAGAATCCAGCAGAAAATGGTGTCTGCTCCCCTCCAAGGGTGGAATGTGGCTGTGGTGACGCATTACTGCCACAATTTTATAACATTGTTCTCCTCCCCGATGCTCCCCACCTCACAATGCAAGACTTCAGTGCTCTGCCTTAGAGACTTCACAGGCTAAAACCCATTCTGAGGGAAGGAGAATGCTGGGAAAGAGCAAAAATACCGCCGGAAATGGCCTTTACTATGAACACATGGGCACTGGGTATAACACAAGAAGTTGGAGGATAGATGATTGGAACTTCAGTTATAACAGAGCTTAAATTAAAGTTGTATTATTCGACAATTGCAAGATGCAATGTGTAAAAACAGACTTACAAGATGAAAAGATTGTGAAAGGAAATTGCTTATGCCCCAATATTTCCCTGGTTCCCTTTTCAGCTCTCTAGTTTCCACCCTCTCCTTACATGCATGCCAGCTTCATTTTCTTACAAGTAGTTATTTTGTTTTGGTTTTGAAATAAGAAAATAGAAGGCTGTAGTAGGAGTAATTTTCATGTATTCCCCATCTCATATTTTTCTGGTCTTCTTTTTCCCCAGCAGTCTTTCTCTCTCTCAAAATCTCTGCTATTTGTGCTTATAAAGCAACCCACACATTTTTCAGTAGTATTTCCACTCTCCAGGATAATGTTCTTTGGACCGATATATTGTAATATTTAAGAGGAAGAAAACATCTTCTAAGAATTCTTCTTATTTTCACCTTTTGATGTTCTCAACTGCCTTTTTTTTCTGAAATCTGATGGGTTGCAAGACAAGATTTTAAGTATTTACAACCATCTCTAATAAACTAGTTCATGGATATTTATGAGGTGCTGTTTTAGCAGGCTGTATTATAATATTAATCAAAATCAAGGCTGCCTCTTGGAAACACTCCAAGAGTTAGATCTTTGCTGAAATCTTTCCAGGTATCTTTATTTTTCCCATTCCTTTTGTTTTTTGTTGTTGTTAATTTCCAGTTAAGTTATTTATCAGATGATATTTGAATACATATGAATATAGTTTTGACAGGAACTCAGAGAATCCTGAAATTAATCTTTGTTTTAATGTTTATTCAACACTTTTGTATTTGTTTTCTGTTTATTTTTAAAGGAAAGGAGCAGTATTAGCACCCTGCTGTGCCACTAAAATTACATTGTACGAGTTTATTGCTTACAAGCAGAAATGTCCTGGCATGTTCTGCAGACTTGTGTATGAATCCTTGAAGGAATTTTCACATCTCTCACTTGGAGGTCTGATGAACCCAGGAGGCCAACAGGTACATTCCCAAGTGCCTGTTTCAGGTTAAGGATTGTTATTTCTGGACACTCGAGACCCTTAACTCTTAATTTTCAGGAGCATTAAGTCAGGCTATCAGTGAGTGTTGAATGTTTCAAACTCCAAGAGAATTAACAAAATTTAGTGGGGATTTTTCAGATTTAGTACTTGACAATTTCCAGAAGCTCCCAAAGGTAAGGCCAGGCCGACTGGGCACAAAAGAAGCTGCATTTCCTTGCTTATATGTGCATATATTTCTAAGCTGGATAAATTCCATCCTGCCTTTTTAGCATGTTAAATTGAGAGCCACTCTGGTGTGCTCAAACAGGATCAGGATCAGAAATGGCTTCTACTGTGTGCTGCTGTGGGTTCAGTACATGTCTGCTAGTTTATGAATCGCCAGGAATTGTTGCAGAATTGCTGGGGATGGATCTTAGCTCTCTGCTTTAATGCTATCATTCCCCACAAAACAATTGCTGCTGTATAGAACCACACAGGAGAACTCCACAATGAAACCAAAAATCTACAGATGCAATTTGGGAAAGACCAATGACATATGAAATGCTTATACAATACAGAATCAAAGCAAAGCCATGTCAAAGAATAAAAGGTCAATCATGAAATATATTTCATTTCAAAATGTTTTTTCAGCTGTAATGATCTGAGATATTACCTGCAGCACAAGTCATTTAAAACCTGCAATATTGTTTTTAGTGCCTTTCCCGCTGCCCTTTTACCACAAGGCATTACGTGAAGCTTCAGTTAGAGATTCCTGAGGGCCACTGCTGATCAGCCCTAATTAAAACACCTCTTGTGTGTCTTATTAGTACGTACTCAGCTTTGCTATAACAAAGGTATTTTGCTACTCAAGTGTGAAAGTTGCTGCATTTGTGTGGGTGGCTGTAGACACACAAAATACAGAGATGAATCCTCTGTGTGCCGTGTCAGAGCCATCCAAGGAGCTGTAAGGGCTGACCTTGGGGTCACACCTCTGGATAGGACCTCTGTTCCTATCACATGTCTTTGTAGTCTAATGCTGCAGCATTTGGTCAATGGTTTTAGGGAACATCACGGCAGGTGTATCTGAGGGGAGATGACAAAGTCTGAGAAATACCAAATGTTGATATTCAAACATTCTTACAAGTGGGGTAGGGGTTGTCGTGGTCCCTCTCCAGCTCTTACAAAGCTGCACTTTGTCCATGTTGAATTGAACTCTAAGCGCCCAATTCACCACTCCATTGCACTGCTCTGATGCTGGTGTAATTCCTTTGTAATTCCTTTCATAATTTCACAGAAATTCAGCAGCTGAAGGCTCATGAAATAAAATGGCCTTCAGGCCTGAAGTCATACAAGTAGTGCTCAACCCACAGTTCCATTTTGGAGAGCTGCATGACTTGGAAATGTTACTGTTTTCAGCAGGTTGACAACAGGCCCTCAGTCCCTCTGCAGCACTGCCTGGAAGTCCAGAGCCACAACAGAGCAAGTGGTCAAAGATCAGCCATGAGCAAAGCGGGTCTCCAAAAGATTGGGGGAAACTTCAGGAGAAGAAATATTTCTGTCTTTATTTAAGGTTTCTTACTGTTTCCAAGGTTTCTTACTGTTGTGGACATCAGGATATTCTCATTAATGTTGTGAAATCAAGTCTGACCGAAATTTGGGGGTGAGAAAGAGATTGTGCAAGTTGCCCTGAGAGAATGTGGAAGAAAGCAGAATGTGCTTGAGGGCAGGAAGGAGGAATATGCAGGGACAGATATTTTCCGCAAGCAGTCTCAGTTCCCAGCAAGTGAGAGTTTTTGATCATTAGAGCAACGTGGAGGCCTGTGACAGAGACCTTGTGTTCAGGGGTGCCCTACTTTGTGCACTGGGTCATCTGCACTAGAATAAATAGTCTTTAGCCGATAGAAATGCAGGCAGAGAAATTGTGGCCTCTGTTGTGCAGAAATCTCTGGACAGGGTAGTTTTGTCTGGCCAAATCCACTTCTACCTCTGCAGCATCCCTTGTGATGTGCTGAAATGGCTCTAACCTGAATTCCATCCTAATAGACTGAGTGAATAATTAAACTTTAATTTGCCTGTGCCTACATTCTCAACACTTCAAGTTTGCAGAGAGGGCAAACAAGGCATTGTCAGGGAAGTTGTATGCAGAAATCTGCTCTGATTGACTGAGAGTGCATCTGCCTTGACATATTCTTGCAATATTTTTCAGCAACAGAAGGAAAGAGAAGGATGCATTACATCAATCAAATTAACAGGGCAAAAAGGCAAATGCGAGGCAAATGTCAGCTCACTCTGCAGACACAGTTCTTGCCCAAGTTAAAAGGAGGGAATAAGGTGGGCCATTGTACCTATTACTGGTCTGCCATACAAAATAGGCAATTAGTTGTGTTGTTTCAGACAGTTTTACCTTCTCCTGTGCTGAACTGCTCCAGTGTTACACAGCTCTAGCTGGTGTGCTGGAGAGAGCAAGCAGAGAAAAGCTGCATGCCTGAATTAAAGCAGTGAAATCCATTGTATTTGGATTTATAATTATGGAAATTCTTTTATCCAGTGTGTCAAAGTGATTTGAAAACACCGCAGCAACTCCACAGCATAGGTATTGCTCGCTGTAATATGATATCAGCTCTTGGAAATGTACCTCAGGTACACCTAAACTGACAGCCTGGAGGTCGTGCCAAAGAGGCACATTGCCAGGATTTGCATTTTCCAGATGCCAAGAGATGAGGCAATGCTGAGAGAACCAAGCCCTGCTGTATTTCCAAAGCTCTGTGTACGCTGGCTGAGAAACCCTGAGCCCAGGCTGCATTTTCAAGCTGCTCCCTCTGCTTCCAGGGTCAAAAGACAGACAGTGCCTGATTCCTTTCCTGGGGCTTCATCTCTTTGGGGGAGGACATGTGCTTTTGCCTTTCTGTCCCCTGAGGACCTGCCTGCAGGCTGCAGCCTGGACATCACTAAAAATGGGCAGGTTTTTAAGCAGAGGCGCTGCCTTCTCACACTGCCTCTCAATAATCACAGCGTGAAAATCTAAAAGCAGACTCCCAGCAAAGTACAGTTCAGGCAACGGGGGGCTGCTTCTTAACTGGCTCCTTGCTCTTCTGATCCGGAGGCTGTTTAATGGGAGAGGATTTGGAGTGGATCTCCTGCTGGAGGCAAGGCTGCTCGGGCACTTCTCGAGCTAATTTCCCTTTCACTGCAGACCACATTCCCCCTCCATTCAGAAGGTACCTGTCTTGGTCAATTCTCCCGAAAAGCCATTTGGAAATGCAGCCTTTTTTTTGCTTAAACACCCTGCCACAATATCAGCCTTTTACACAGTTCATATATCAGCCTGCTGATGCCACAGGGGTGTTGCTTCATCCTTGATGAGCTGTTAAAAACAGGTGCTCACCCTGAGGGTTTGACTTAAATCCAAGAGAATTAAGAAATGTTAAAGGAGGATCTGCATCTTTCAAGCAGACCCATTGTGTCTCGGTGCTGTAGATAAGCTCCAGTCAGCCTAAGAAGAGGAGAAGTTTCACTCCAGTAAGAGCAGTGCAATTTGAAATGTTGGCAGCTGATAAGTGCAGGTGAGGATAAAGGCATGTCTGCATCAGTCACTTGCATTACACTTGGAATATATTTTTTCTTTGTTGGAAAATCCTGCAGATATATGCACCCATCTGCTTCTCAATCCACGTTATCTTACTGCTAGTGTGCTTAATTATATCCTTTCCACAAAATCCTCAGTCTTAATATTCCTTGGAAGTATATTCTACACCTTCTTTTCTAAAATAAAATATCCTCAGTATCTCTCCAGGCCTTCAACTTGAGAGACCTGAAAATGGAAATGAAAATATTTTTACTTCTCACTGAAGGTACCTCTAGACGCTAAGATTATGCAAAGTCTTGCCCTTATGCCATGATACCTGTGTCTTCTGCTTCAGAAAATATTGACCCAAGGGACCTTGGCACACCTCAGAACAAACACAGGCTGAGTGAGAGCTGTACGTGAGAAAGCACAATTTGGAAGCATGTTATCTCTTCATTCTCAGAAATTCTCACACTTTCCCATATGGATTTTGTTCATTTTTCAGTCATGCAGGGAGAAAATAAAGCAGAGAGCTTTCTTTTGCACTAACCTGAGGTCCTGTCCCTTCCCACTGGCATTATTCTGGGATTAGGTGACACTATGTATCTTTAATTTCACTTATTTACATTGAGTTGTGTTTAACTCCTTGATAATGGGATCCTCTTCAAATATATTTGGCTTATCTCTTTTGACTCTGAAAGTACAAGTAATATCAAAATTTCAGTTGAACTTTCATAAAGCTGGTGCTGTCCTATAGTAAAGTCAAATAATAACATTGATTTTCACTTGGCATCTAGACTAACTCTTAAGGAATATATGTGGTAATTGATTTGTATGCTAGAGTTGCTGCAGGGTTTATTTTCGAAATGAGATTTTGGGGTAGGTTATTTTTTTGTTAATTAAATATATTTAAAAGGATTTATGTTCTCTTCTTGTTCATATAGACTGAATTTTCAATGACTTCTACTAAAATGTTAGGTGATCCTCTGCAGTAAATAACCCTTTTTGTGAGATAAGGCAGGAGTCTGAGAAATCCTTATTTCTATATTCTCCCAGACAAAACCAAAGGTTTCAGTTATCATTTGGGATCCTATTGTTTTAGTGTCATTTTAAAGGCACCTCATTTTAATGAACATGTGTTTTAATGAGCTCCCAATTTTTTAGTTGAGGTCCTAAATTTTGCCTCTTGTTGAGCAATTCTGCTTTTACTAGAATCTTTTGAGAAAAAATGACATAGATTTCATTGGGAAGGAGCCTTAATATCATCACCCCTTCTCATCACTGCCTCTTTCACGTGGGCTCCAGGGTCTCCAAAGGCTGCAGCTGAT
This sequence comes from Origma solitaria, assembly GCA_013397895.1. Taxonomy (NCBI): domain Eukaryota; kingdom Metazoa; phylum Chordata; class Aves; order Passeriformes; family Acanthizidae; genus Origma; species Origma solitaria. Next base: position 495,659 of record VZRL01004076.1, read on the forward strand.
GGAGCTTGTGCCTTTGCCCAGTCACATCCCGAATTTTGGCACCTGTCCCAGGGAGAGGGGAGGGACAGAGCTCTCCTGGGGCAGCAGGAATTGCAGACACATAGCCAAACACCTGGTCATTCACCGCACAGCTGGGCTGGCTGTCCCTGGGATGAATGCTAAAAGAAAATCTAAGCAGGTGGGATGGCATTTTCAGATAAATTTAAGACCCTATTTAGTGACTTGTCAGGTGATTTGGATTTATTTTATTTTATCATAAAAGCTCACAGCGCAGAAATCAGTTTCTTTCAGAGACACGTTTAAGAAGCCAAATTTATGAGTTCTGACAATGTTGCAAAGCAGCTGAGAAACTTAAATGCATCTTGCAGCTCTTATTATTGCTCTGATCCTTAGCTCCAGTGGGTATGAGGTGGATGTAAAGATGTTTATTAAAACTGCAGTCTCATCCTTCCTGTGATTGCCCTCCTATATTTATCAAATATTTCTGTGATGGTTTCGGGGGATGACAGCGCAGGAAAGGGATGGCATCTAACAATTGATTGATAAATTGGACTAACTTCTGAAATATCTGAGATCCTGCCCCTGATTTGCCAGACTTCATAATGGCTGCACAGGTAATTTGGCCTTTTTGATCTTCTGTCACTCACCTTCGATGGAAGCAAGAGCATTCTTGTGACTTGGAGAGAGCAAGGAGGATATATCTGAAACACAGCAAAGCATTAAACCAGGTTCTGTGAGAATAATAATAATAAATAAACACCTGATGAAAACAACAAAAAAGCAGTCACCATATTTCCAACTGGGCTTGCAGTGGGCCAACAGCCATTGACATATTTTGAGGTCTCTTCAGGGAGTGCCTTTAAAGTCTGTCATCTTCAGCTGATACACACCGAGCAGGGATGTGTTCTAAGGACACTTGACATTTATTGAGACAATTATTTAGTCAACCAAACCACTACCCACTTGTGCAAGGTAATCGACCCTTATCTCACTCAGGGGGCTGCACAGACACACACATCACTTTGCCTCTGTCTTCAGAGAGAATTAGTGACAAATCCAGCTTTACAGGCCACAGGAGGGCTCCTGGCCCCCAGTGCTGTGTTTGGGCTATTGATGACATCAATCACAGTGAAGGCACAGTGCACTTGCCAGCCCCACTGGGTATTGCTGTTTTTTAAAGATATCAAGCACCAAATCTCAAGCACTTGAGCTTCTTTGCAGGGAGCAAGAGGCCTGGCCTGCATTCTGTCACTGCTGAAGAGAAATGCAATGCATTTATCACAGGGAAAAGGTGTCGGTTTGAGATTTAGTCATCTTACTGTGTATAAAGATTTGATGTATGTTATTAGAAACTACCTGCCTGGGCTGTATTTCATTTAAGCTTTTAGAGCCATCTAAATCAACTTCTTTAGCTTTAGGAAGATAAAGATTGTAAAACAAGTTATCTGAGCATCAGGAGGACTACTGTGTTGATTTATACCTGCTACATACAGTAGGTGTGTAATTCACTTATAAATCAGCAAGCTGATGCATATTTTCAGAATTATCTGGGTATCTGGTTAGTGCAAGTTTAAATGAAGTAATAAGAACAGGTGCTTGCATTTTGTAAGGCAAGGAAGAACCACAGGCAAACAAAAGTGTTAAAAATGATTAAAGAGACCAGGAATACAAAGCTATTATTCTTACGTTGTCAATGCCTAGAAAAATGCCCGCTGAAGCATTGCTCATAATAATGATATTACCTCTGTCGATCAGGGTATCTGACCAAGAACAGGATGCATTTCTGTACCTTCATAAGGTGGTGTTGGAGGGTCGGATGGTTCTTCAGCTGACTGGAGCTGCACGTCTGGAATGACCTTCCTCACAACTCTGTTGCATTTGCATGCATGAGAATTATTTCTTCAGAAATACCCGTATGGAAATTAGCAGGAGCTGCTGGAAAAGGTAAAACCACAACACCATTTTTGGTCATTTAGATAGAAAAGTTGTCTGAATTGTGGAATTTATTTAGCTGCTCTACAAAATCCCTTGCCATGCTGACTCAAATCCAAATATCTGCTTCGGCTGGAGCTGCACAACCTCTGGAGGCAGCAGGATGGCAGGAGAGGATGTGGCTCCAATTGTGCCTGGTGGTCTTCCATTTCCCCAACTTCAAGACAGCCATTTACAGCTGCTCTTGTTTCAATGTGTTGATGAGCAAAAATCTCTTTAAAAAACCCTCATCTTGACCCAACCCCCCAAAAATATGCAACTCCCTCACCCCAAAACAAAAGACGAAAACCCACTAAAAGTCCGGAGAGAGACAATATGAGCAATGGTTTTAAAGTGGTTTTTTCCTTATGACTTTGATTTGTGTTTCTAAAAGAAACTCAGAATGTGGGGGGAGAAAGGCGAAAATGTAATCATTCTTTTATCCCTGGGAATAAGGTGCTAGACAAAGCTGCAGCAGTATTTAGTCATACCTCAATTTCTTCTCCTCCTTAATGAACTTGGCTGATTAAGTACTTCTGACATTGTCTGTGGAGCTGTTTGTCACTTTTCTCATAATTCCCTATTCATAGGGAAATGATGTGGGGGGATATTTCTGTACGGCTGTACTCTATAACAACCTCCCTGAAACAAGCCCTTGCCATTGTCTTCTTACACAGCTGGAAAATAACTGAATTCTGCATTGCCAAGAGCTTTCTTTTTAAACAAAAATTGATATTAAAGAAGTGTAAAGCTGTGCTTTAAGAGTTAACATCTGAGTATAGTAGGGTCTTCATATTTCCATGGCAACAGCTTAACATGATCAGTAAGTAGAGTGGACTATTTTGCTATGAGGTGTCATTAAAAGAAAAATCATGCTGGGAAACACATATGTATCATAGAATAAAATCTCTTCTCCCTGGTTTTGAAAACAGACAATTTCTTTGTTGTTCCATATTGATACATTGTTTTGAAATTGCTGTTGCATTAGAAATGCAAACAGTAATTTACTTGGCTTTTAATTACAGTTTTTGTGATTGCAGTGATGTAAATTTAAAGGAGCAACTTTACAACAGAGGTAATCTGACAGCTGCCACTAAACCTCCTATTTACAATGTGTATCACCACATTTTTAGGCAGATTTTTTGTTGGTGGAGCGTTGCACAGCTCTCCGTGGTGATGGGGTGGGCTCAGCTGCCGGTGGAGCCATTTCTATTAGGAATATATTGATAGCTGGTGCGCCAACACTGGCCAGCATTTCCTGCCAAGTCCATTCTATTTAAAAGGTCAGAGGTCTGCAGTGGATGCGCTGGGACAGATTTTCTGTTCCTCTTTGCCCCATGTGCTGCTCACAGGTTGTCACGGGAGCACGAGGCATTGAGCTCTGGGGGTTCCTGCTGGTGATGGCTGCCCTGTCCCACTTCACACCGGGAGAGCAAGGGGAGCTCTCAGGGTGCTGAACTGGGGTCACTCTCCAGCCTGGCACTCTTCAGAGCAGGGAGATGGAGAGCATGTCTGGAAGTTCTGGCTGACTCTGTACCATCAGCTTCCATCCGAGGGAGGAACTCTTCCTCAGCTGAGGGTGTGCACCAGCCCAAGATGTTAAGGGTTATTTTAACATCCTGAGGTGAGCTGACACTGCTGTACAGACTGCACCATCCCTACAGGCTCTGCACAGGGATCTGGACAGGCTGGATCCATGGGCTGAGGCCATTGGTGTGAGGGACAACAGGGCCGAATGCCGGTCCTGCCCTGGGGTCACAACAGCCCCATGGGTGCTCCAGACTGGGGCAGAGGGGCTGGACAATGTCCAGTGGGAAAGGCCCTGGGGGTGCTGGGGACAGGGGCTGGGCATGAGCCAGCGTGTGGCCAGATGGCCAAGAGGCCAATGGCCCCTGGGCTGTGCCAGCCATGGGGTGGCAGCAGGAGCAGGGCAGTGCCTGTCCCCTGTGCTGGCCCTGCTGAGCCCCTCGAGGGCTGTGTCCAGCTCTGGCCCCCATGGCCAGAGGGTCACGGAGGGGCTGGAGGTGTGGAGGGCAGGGAGCGGAGCTGGGCAGGGCTGAGCCCCAGGAGCGGCTGAGGGAGCTGGGAAAGGGCTCAGCCTGGAGCAAAGGAGGCTCAGGGGAACCTTGTGGCTCTGCACAGCTCCTGCCAGGAGGGGACAGCCGGGGGGGTCGGGCTGTGCTCCAGGGAACAGGGACAGGAGGAGAGGGAACGGCCTCAGGCTGGGCCAGGGGAGGCTCAGGGTGGACAGCAGCAGGAATTTCTCCATGGAAAGGGCGCTCAGGCCTTGGCAGGGCTGCCCAGGGAGGTTTGCAGTGCCAGCCCTGCAGGTGTTTCAAAGAGATGTAGAGGTGGTTTGGATGGCCTTGGCAGTGCTGGGTTAACAGGTGCACTAAATGATCTCAGATGTCTTTTCCAACCTAATTGATTCCATGATTATATCATTCTATGCTTCTCTCTTCACAAAGGAGTGGCCCACCCCTGCCATGCAGAAAGGGGTAAACCAGATTTTTATTAATCACATCGCTACATGAAACAAATCTGGCTGTAAGATTTTTTCAGAAAATGGCAGAATTCCTTATTTCTATCTCAGTGTTGCCACCCTTTACTTTATTTTTTAATTCTAGTCACTCTTTTTTTTGTTGTTAGAACTTTGAAATCACTTTCATCATTTGACAAACACAATGTTCTTTAGCTCATTTCTCTATGTTTTCCAGGTGCTATAAGTTCCCAATTGAGTAAAACTGACATTTCAGGGTTTTTTTCTCCTTCCATTGATTCACAAACAGTGGCCACAAGCTGTAGTACAGAACACTCTGATTATCCAAGATTTGAATTGTCATGAAGGTAGTAAAATTTGGGTCAAACCCATGATATCTATTATGGGTCCAACCTGTAAGAGCAGGGGTTCAAAGGGAAATAATTATTCTTGGAGATATTCAGAACCTCACTGTACAATGACTGATCAATATAGCCCTGGTTTGAGAAGCAGGTTGCATTAGAGATCTCCAAAATCCCCACCTTGTGAAATTCTTCTATAACTGTGTTCAAGATCCTGTTCAGTACTAATTATTTCTTTCCCGTATATAAACAGAAAATAAATTACGATAGGGCTTGGTCTCATTAAAAATTGTGTAGTGGAAGAGAATCTGGGAGGAGGTTTATTTGGTGATAACACAACATGCCCAGGTGTGTTTTTTCTGGGCTGGGGCATCATTAGTGCCAGGTTGAGACTCACAGTGGGAAGGAAACATCAGGAGGCTGCAGCAGAGAGAAATCACTGCTGATACAAGGAGTGGGAAAAGACCAGTTACAGATTGAACCTTGCGTGTCAGTCATGATGAAAAGGTCTTCCAGAGCTACTTGAGCAGATGAAGAAATCATGCATGAAGATGTCAGTGTATCTTTGACTGCAGAACATGAAAATCCATTTGTTTTAACCTCGCTTTGCCTCACTTGAGCATTTCAGCAACAAACAGTTCTTGGCAGTAGTACTTTACTATCCATGCCCCAGAGAAGACCTAACTGGGCCTTCCAGGTATTGATGCCATATAAATAATATTATAATGGAGCCCATTTAATATAAGAGTCATAATGTGGTAAAGGGGGAAAGTTATATTCAGCAGAAATAAATAATATTATTTCCACTGCCAGGGAAGAAATTGTGTGTCAATGAAATCCATAAATCAGGCTGTGTCACTCTCACTTAATCAAATTTACCTTGACATAATTTTACTAAGTATCACCCATGTGTTACCCAATGTCAGCAACGATTTGCATCCTTATGCATAACAGTAATGCAGGTGACATATAGAACTGCCTTGTATCTCAGGCTCAAAATATATTTGTCACATCTTATTGCTGTCATTTGGCACTTAATATCAGACCTATTAAAGTGTAACTCTTATTAGACATGATATTAAGCTAAAGAACTTTATTTTCACTTGTATCATGAAGGAGTGAACATGGAAGTTGCAGTCTCCTTGTGTATTACAGCTGTGTGGGAAGAGGTAAATCCAGAGGCGCTGGAAAAAGCTTGAGGACAGGATTTTCCCCTAAACAGAGCTCTGAACCAGGGGGGATCCAGGTAAGCTGAGTTTTTTCCTCAATTTTGCATGATATTGTTTAAGCCATTTCACCACCCTAACGCTGTGTATGCCTTTCTGTGATTGATTTGTTTTATTCAGTTAGATTGTACCTTCGGAGGGTTCGTACCATGACAAGGACGATAGCTGAGACTTCTGGAATGTGCTATTGTGTATAGAAGGACAAGCAACAGTATAAAAGCATCCTGCAGGCTTTGATAGTCTCCAATTCATGCAGACCCTGTCAACTTCTATGAGGGATCTTTGCTCAGTTCTTCAAAAGTAGAAAAGTAAGATGAGACTTTATTTTTTCTGGCACAAATCTCTCTGAACTTCCAAATCTGAGCTTGTTGATTTGAGCCAATTTTCTTTTAAAAATGAGGACTGATGCTTTTGCCTTTTTAAAAAATGAAGCATACAAGTATTTCAGTTTCCAAGCCAAATTTGAATGCCTTCTAAAAAGCTGTATGCTGACCCCAGGTCTATAAAAAACTGTTTTATGTAGGCCATCATGTAAGGGACACGTTGCTTTTTGTAAGAAAATAAAAAAGGAGGCAATAAGTTACAAATCCCAAAGCGGCTAAGCGAGAGTGGAGGAAAGTGCCTTCGGTTTGCAGAAACTGTAAATTGTGGTTTAGTGATCCTGCTGGAACCTCAGGGAAATGAAAAGAAAAATTGGTGTTAAAAATAATCAGAGGGAAAGAAATATGAAGAGTTGAGAGGAATGGGTTCGGGGTGACAAGAAATTTCTGGAAGGTCTGAATATAAAAATGAGTGTCCGTCACTGTGGGTGCTCTCAGCATCTCTGCAAACAACATCAGAGCCTTCCTGGAATGGTCCTGGAGCAGGGGGACCTGTGACAGGAGAGCAAGAATTGTTGATTTTCATTTCTGCTCATTGCTTCTGCAGGGATGCCTTTGGAAGTGGTGTCTGCTTGTTATAGCAATTATGGAATATTCAGTTCCTGCGTTTTACAATTCTGCTGAATTTTGTTCAAGAATACATTTCATACAGTGTTGTTTTCCTCTCTTGATTGAGAGATCTGGCCTATAAATCATATTTCCAGAACATCTAATCATCTAATGAGCTTCAGATTATAATTTGTGGAAACAGGTGCCCTTTCAGAAGGAAAAAAAATGACATTTATGCAAATATTTCTTCTAAAAATGAATTTGCTGTCTATTCATAAAAATGCAAGGAAACTTTATCTCTGTGGTTTCCTTGTTCTAATTCATTTCACAAATAAATTTAAGACAGCTAGCAAACTGAGAAAAAATTATCCTTGTTGAGGTGTTATTTCATTCAGTTTTAAATATTAATGTATGATGTTGCATCGTTATGTAGCACTCTTCACAAAGATGATATAAACCATTTGTTAAAGAAAATATGAAGCTTCTGAAATGTCTGCTCATAAATGTTTACAAGAGAGATCATAGGTAGAATTATAGGAAAGGCAAATGAAGAATAGATGAGCCTAGGGAATGCTGGGATAAAACATGGTTGGCAAGCAACCCAAGCTGGATTTCTAAATGATGACCTTTTCTTCCTTGAAATCATAATATTTTTGCATTTCTAAGCCACACCATCCCATGATCAAAGGGCCTGTACCTCGAGTCTGTACACGAAGTGGATGTACACAGTGAAATACATAAAATCAGTAATCACAGGGTCACTGAATGGCCTGGGTTAGAAAGGGACCTTAAAGCTCATGCAGTGCCAGCCCTGCCATGGCAGGGACAGCTGCCACTGTCCCAGGCTGCTCCAAGCCCCAATGTCCAGCCTGGCCTTGGGCACTGCCAGGGATCCAGGGGCAGCCACAGCTTCTCTGGGCACCCTGGGCCAGGGCCTGCCCACCCTGCCAGGGAACAATTCCTAATTGCCAAGATCCCATCCAGCCCTGCCCTCGGGCACTGGCAAGCCATTCCCTGCCTCCTGGCCCTGCAGCCCTTGGCTATTGTCTCTCTCCATCTTTGCTGCAGCTCCTTCAGGCCCTGCAAGGCCACACTGAGCTCAGCCCAAAGCTTCTCCTCTCCAGGCTGAGCAATGCCAGCTCTGCCAGCCTTTCCTCCCAGCACAGCTGCTCCATCCTCTGCTCATCCTGGAGCCTCCTCTGGGCTCTCTGCAGCAGGTAGATGGAATTGTTCAGTGTCTCTACTGTGATTTGGAAGAGCTGAAGGTTTGTGAACCCTGGAAGTGCAGACTCTGCTGTGGCTTGGCTGGTGGAGGTGGCACACGAGGGGCAGGATGTGCTGAGAGCAGAGCAGGGGAAGGACAGGCTCAGGCTCCCATCACACAGTTCTGTTCCTTGGTGCAGAGTCTTTGCCTCCTGTGGGATTTATTCTAGGTGCCCTTCAGCTCCCAGAGCAGCCAGGCTTGCACAGGAAAATCCTGACACAGCCTCCTGTTCTCCAGGGCTGCGCAGATCCCTCTGCTGTGGCATCCAAAACTAAGGCCAGCTTCCCCCAAAATCTTAATAAAGAGGTAATGAGTTGAAGTTTGCTGTGAAATTCACTGTGATAGAAGCAAGAAAGTGGATTTTCTTATCTTTTCCCTTTGGGGAATTGTAAGAAATCCCACATCCACACTGGGTATTTCTGCTTGTTTGTACCCTGCTCCACTGAGCTCTCCCTGGTCCACACAAACAGCATCTCACTTGCATTGTTCATTGTTACCATATAAAGATTTTATTGAGTTTTCTTAACTAGATTTGGGCTTTATTATCTGTTTGCCAAATGACAGGCAATATTAATGCTACTGTTTTCTTCCAACATACAAATTATAGAAATCTATTTAATTTCATTATAGCAGTTGAATTAATTGTGTATAATATGATATTGAGGGTTTTGCTGCACAGGAAGAAAAGCAAATTAAGGTGGCAATAAGCATAATTGAAATCCTTTACTTGTTTAACAATTATTTTTTTTGCGTTCTCTTTATATTTGTTCTTCACAGTTTTGGTTGTCCTGTTGTTAATTCCAGCAAAAACAAGTCTTCCAGATTTGTAGCTGTTTTGACATGCCACTGTTAGCTCACTGAAATGTGACAAGTGCAGAAGAGAACTTCTGATTGGATTCTCTTGCAGCATTATGCTGTGCCTACCAGTAAAAAATGCAGAGAAAATTGAATCCTAAAATTATCTGCCTCTCTTCCATTTACTCTCCAAGCCATTTCTTCTATTTTTCAATTATCATCTGGTAATAAATGTGTCATAGTGCAAGATGAGACCTCCGTGGAACACGGTAACACTGAAGACAGAATGGAAAATTCAAGAATATGCAAACTTGTTTGGATGCAAATTTGCTCATTACATTGAACCGAAAGATACGAGCTGTAGAGAAGGGAAGCAGTAAAGCTCCAGAAATTTCCTGTGCTAACAAAACATTCCTCTGCGGCATCTGCCACTGTGCACCAGGACATGCTTCTTCCAGAGGAATTTCCTGTTCTGGGACAGGTTATGAGGTTTATGAAATGTTTGATTCCCTCTGCAGGTTTGTCTGGGAATTAGGTGGGGCACAGACATTGGACAAAAGCCATGGCCTTTGGAATCAGTGATTAAATTTATATTGGCTCCTACACAGAGCCAGGATTTCTGTCCTTATACCAATCCCCTAAATGTCTGAATCCCCCTCTCCATTGTTTTCCTTACCTGTCTGAATTTGTCCCCAGGAATGTCACACATGGGTACAGTTCCCATCCTGCTGTAAGTCTCACCCACTCCTAAGACATTTGAATTTCTGAGGAGATATCTTGAGAGAAGAAAAGAGTTCTCAGATTTTCAATTTATCTGTAGCCTGGAAGGAAAATGACTGTAAATTCTGGAGCTTCTGCAGCTAATTCTAGGGGGAACAGTTTGCCAGCATTGGAATCACGAGGAACCAGCTTGTGGGGGCTCCAGACGTCATTTAGCCTCGCTGAGCAGAGCTCTCAAAGCTCTCAAGAGAACTCTCAGATATTTTCAATATGCTAGTCAAGGCTCCATGGCAGAAACTCCTTCCAAATGTGCTTCTGCCTAAAAACGCCCCAGTATTCCTGAATAATATTGTGGAACTCCAGGGTGCTGCAGCCTCTCCACTGCTTTACTGCAGGAGCTGCAGCGTGGACTTGTTTTGTGTGGCCACTGCTGTGCTCGGGACACCTCTGCTCATCTCCTGACCCCACCGTGCCTCTCCTCTCCTTCTTTGCTGGCTCTTGAGCTGCTCACTCAGGGAGAGAGGAGCAGGCTTCACTTTCAAAGCTCACTTCACCTCCTGAATCTTTTGCTAAATTTAAGAAGTTGCCAATTTCAAGCCAGCTTGAATAACAGCTGAGCGTCTGATTTTTCTGAGGAGCTCTGGCAGGTGAGGATGCTGAGACAGTCATGGCCTTTCCACTTCCCTGATGCTTGAGGACCTTTGTTTATTTTTGTAAATCCAAGGATGATGTTCTATAACAAAGGTAAGTTCATCACCTGGCTGCAAGAGGGATGAGCAGCATGAAAAGAGCTGCCTCAGGCACAGACATTGCTGTGTTTTTGGACTGGTCAAGAATAAATCTGAGCTGGAATTCCAAAGAAGTCTTTCTGTTAGAAGAGGCAGAGCCGGAGGTAACCTACAAGCGGAGGTTCCCAAACTAATTTGAAGATGTGCTTGATAATGATGAGATATGTGGCGTGATAATGTGAGAGCAATGAGCTGAAAATTAGGTGTTATAGGAAGTTCTTTAGTGTTTTTCCTCTAGTGTTTTTGAGCTCCAAATGTGTTGTTTCTGGAGACTATTTCCAGGTCCAGCACTGGGACCACAAACTGTGGGAATTGACTGAGCAGTGCAAACAGAAAGTTGGGATCATGCAGGACAGCACGACCTACCCAATGCACTGGGATGTGGAAATGCAGATTTCCTGGCCAAAATCAGAATTTCAGGATCTTTATCTGCTCCTAGATTTTGGACTGTGTACAGCTTTCATGCAGGGAGCTGGCCAACGCTTTTTTTTGGGTGGCTGCACACGAAAAAGTGCAGGAAAGGAACAAAACTAGATTTTTGTCAAATTTTCCATCACGTACATTCAAGATAAACCAAATGAATAGAATAATGTGGAAATGGGGTGACAGTAGTAGGATTCTGGCCCACTGATTTCAGCATAAGTCTTTCTGACTGATACCATGTCAGCAAGGGGAGAATTAAACTGAGCCATTTTACAGAATACACTTGTAAGTTTTGAGGAGCTCCAGGGCAAACCATTTCAAGTCCAGTATTTCCAAGAGCAAAAACTTATTTACTTTATTTCTTTGAACACTAGAGACAATGAGAGTGAACATGGAATGAGCCTCTAAAGAAATCCATCATTTGTTAGAAATGGTACTGTTACTGATCTAAAATAGAAACAAAATTAATTTGAATAATAATTTTTACTTTACTTCCAGGGGAGAACTATTGTTAGACTGACATTCCTAGGCATGTAAATAGTAGATCTGCATGTGATCAGTTTTTTTTTTTTCATTCAGAGGGTCTCAGAGCTTTCGTTCATGGCTTCATTGCTGAATTTGAGACTCTTCAGCTAAACCCTGAGGAACCTTGGCGGGCAGGAAGCAGTGATGACAACAAGTAAGTGACAAAGTGACCCAAGCTTCTTTCCCTGGGAGCCAGGGGTGCAGGAAAGGGATGTGTTCACTTCAGAAGAGACCGCATGGAGAGCTGAGGAAATAATTCAGGCTCTGTCCCTGCCTTCTGCTGACTGCTAGATGTGGTTCTCTGCCTCGGAACCTGGATAAAGTTAGTTCTCCCTCAACCAGGCTATTTCTTCATTTAGCCTGGTAAGAGCCAAGTTAAAAAGAGGCAACCCAACAAAGTCCTTGCCCAACGCTATTATCTGTAAAGGCTCATTGTAAAGGCTGATTTTTATTTCATTTAAAGCTTCCAGCAGGAAAACTTCACACAGCAAGGTTGGGAAGACAGCCCCCTCGCTATTGTTCTCCACTTTTGATTTGCTGTGAAAGGATGCTCTATTTTAAGAATCATGATTGTCTTCTTTTAAGGGCAATTTTAGGACTGTTCTCTTCAAGCAGAAGTAGATGGAGGTGGAGATAATAAATCCAGCAAAGTACATTATAAAGACCTAATAAATGTTAGGGAATGTACTTTAGCCTAAGGGGATCAAGACCATTCTCCCTGTGTCTCTCTTACACACACACATTCCCTGATCATAACAAGATGAAGTGCAGATTTTATTGTATTTAAGTGACAATTCTAGCCTAGATCAAAAACAGGGCAATGGAACAAATATGCATCTAAATTAAAAGAAGATTTTCAAATGCTTTCGCAAAGCATTTTTTAATCTGACACCTTTAAGCCACTGCCTCAGCAGAATGGATCTTGAGAGGAGATTAATTTTCGGAATTTGCTACCTCACACGTCTAATATTGTTTAAATTAGATTTGATTAAATACTTTTCAGGCTTAAAAATAACAGGATTGCTTGTAGAATTATAATTCCAGATTTACCTGCTGTACCTTGTTAAGGGGAAGGGAATAAAAATGTGTGGGAATGTGGTATGTTTGTGGTCACCTTCCAAGGAGTGGATTTCTTCTGCAACTTGGGAATTTCCTGCCAGCCCTAGATGATTCCTCAGCTTTGTTTACTCTAAGTTTTTAATCAGCAATTTACTAGAGAATTTCAAAATGCCATAAATCAAAAAGTAAACTCCTTTCACTTAGTAAGTGAAGTACTCTGTCGGGAAAAACATCTCTTATCATGCAGTTGTAACCAATGCCAGCTTGCATTTGGACTTGTAGAGCATGGAAAATACCAGAATTTAGCAAAAAAAAACCCCAAAAAACCACAACCAAGCCAAAGCAAAACAAGAAAACCAACTCAAACAAAAAAAAACAAAAAAATCCAGCACATTTTGTGGGATTTCCAGATCACAGCAAAATGGAAAGTTTGAGTTCAGAAATATTTGTTTTGTAAATACATTGCAGTCAAATGCATATTGCTCCCTAAAATCTTCTCCTGTGAAGGATGTTTGCCCTCCAGGCTCAAACTTCTTGAGGCTCTTAACAGTGGTGATATGTATTGGCTTCACCAAATGGAAAAGCCTCAATTTATTTTTCCCACATTTAATGATGTTCATTAACAGTAACTCCATTCCATGACTTGAGCAAACATCTGAAGAGAAAGAGCATAGATTTAAACATTTACATGATAGCCTCAGTAATGCATTTATAGAAGGGAAATGTTCTTGGAGAGAGTATCTAAGTATCCTTTCTCTCCCATTGATTGCAAGCTCAAGAAAAGTAACCAGGAACATTTGGGTACTTGAAGATAACCTTAAAGGAATGAAAGGAATTAGGCTCTATTTGGCAAACTATTTGTCACTTTAAAAGGGTTCTTACTGTCTGGACATTCAGTTGTATGAAAGATTCCCCTGATAATATAATTTATTAAGATTTCATGTGTGTCTCCCTAAACTCTTAGAATCCACCAAACATTTCACTTTCTTGATTTTCTATAGTGAAGTTTTGAGATTCACTTCTAAAGTGGAGAGGGACTTTGGACAAGGTACGGAGTGCCAGGACAAGGGGGAATGGCTTGCCAGTGCCCGAGGGCAGGGCTGGATGGGATCTTGGCAATTAGGAATTGTTCCCTGGCAGGGTGGGCAGGCCCTGGCCCAGGGTGCCCAGAGAAGCTGTGGCTGCCCCTGGATCCCTGGCAGTGCCCAAGGCCAGGCTGGACATTGGGGCTTGGAGCAGCCTGGGGCAGTGGCAGCTGTCCCTGCCATGCCAGGGTGATAGAATCATTCTGTCCTTCTGTGATACTGAATTATTCTGTGTGCACATCTCAGCATCCCCATCCTATTTTTATTAGCCTTTTTATTCATTCCTTCTGTAGGACAGCCTTGCTTTGATGCATTTTGCAGAAAGGGATGACAGAAAGGGTACAAGTGCCCTACCTGAGTAGAGGAGCAGGGATACAAAAGGCTCTTCCTTTGAAGAACACATTAAGTTGTGGATTAGAGTCCAGAGTACTCTACTGCCTTCTTCACCATCCTGCCCTGCAGCTTACAAATGAGGATATAAAAGTGCAAGGAAGAAGAGACAGGTATGGATGTCCAAGAAGATCTGTGCCAGGCACAGTTTCCATGTCTGTGTGTGCTGGGAATGGCTAGAGAGCATTTTATCTTTGACATTTTCTGAGTAATTCCTGTATCACACTGGGAAGCTCACTGAGCAAGCCCATATTTTGTCAGCAGAGCTCAGGAAATGAGCGTGGTGCAAGTGATGAGGAAACCCTAAGGCCACACCAGCTGTCCCTCCCAAAGGGAGGCAAGGATCAGATGAAATGAGGTGTCAAAATACTCACAGGATACACAGTCTTTGAATATGGGTATCTTTCCTCACTGTCCAGCTGATGCCCTTTTATTGAAGCTTCCCTCAAATTTTTCGGCATTTTTCTTCATCTTGGTACATCAAACTGTGTTATACTGGCAGTGTAAAACACACCTGTTAATAACAGTCAGTTTTGCTTTTGCTTTTGTGGGGTGGGAACATCATGCATTTTTTGTTTTGGTTTTTTTTGAATGATTTTGCTGCCCAGTCAGGCCCCTGATCAGGTGTAAAGCAGGAGTATCTCCAGAGAATGACCATTTCTTGGATCACATTTTGATTGCCACGCAGAACTTGATCTTGTAAATCAGGAAAACATCACCTCTTTTCCTATCAGGAATCTGCAGCTCAGCAGTAAGTGGCTGGGGGCCTGCCATTAATCACTCATGAGTATCAGAAGGAATATTCAATTAGAGATGTGCTCCAGGACACTTTAATATTTCTAAACATGACAAGTTTCTGGTGACTGTAAATAGTACACAAGTGACATATTCAACTTTAGGCAATAAAACAACAAATAATATGACCAGATATAAAGTGATTAAAGTGGATACAGGTTTTAAATACCTCTAAATTAACTTTATATTTCTGATGTGCTGGGATGATGTTGGCAAATAACATTAGTAGATGTAAAAGGTTTTTGTTTTCCATTTCCCTTTGCATATAAAAGCTCAGGTGAACTGATTAATACCCAAGTGGATGGATGCCATTCAGATGCCCAGATATTGCTGTTTGTGTACATACAGGTATTTAATTACCTATGTGATTACAGCTTGATTTAGAAGTATCTTTTTTTAATCTCACATTCTATTTTACTTCTACATTTGGAAGATTCATCTTTTTGGTCATGTCAACTCCATGGCTTGGGTGTTCACCTTACAGCACAAACAGTGCCAAACTTGGCTGCTTTAGAGTGGAAAAAAAGAAAGGTGAAATAGTCACTCTTCAATGGATGGTTCTACTTCTGAGGATAATTCTTCTGCAAGGGATAAAATAGTTGCTTAATTCCCATAACTGTGATATAAGAAGCCTTAAAGATCAGTATCACAAAAATTGTTTGTTTTGCAAGAGAATAATAACTTCATTTCTGGAAAACGGTATCCTTATTAGGATTTTTTAGAAGCTTGTGGTACTGTGGTCCAAGTATTACAAACAGTGGTAGATAAATCAATGATGCATCTGTTCAGTGGGCACAAGAAAGAAATCAAATTCTATATCTGTATAATTAAGATGGGAAAATTCCATTTTACCTGTATTTGTGCTTTGCTGGAGACAGTCAAACGTGTTACATTAAGGTTTTTTTGTTATCACATCTTTTTGTTTATGTTGTGACATTGGTTTTTATTTATATGCTTAAAGACATTTTTCTTTACTTTTTGTTTACATTTTTTAAAAAGATGGCAACGACATTAAAATGTCCTATTAAATCTTCTGGAGAATCCAACCTGCACATTCAGAGAAACAAATTGATCACACGCTCGTAATAATTGGAAAAAAATTGACAACTGAGAGCCATTCCCAACCGTCTTTTTCCTGGAGCCTGCTCACTCAATAAATCCATGTCGATCTTCTTAATGCTCTGAGAAGTGTAATTAGTATAAGGCTCTCCTGCAAGTGAAAGATGGATAGGTGCGTGGAGAATTCAGGGAAGGAGCAGGGGAAGGAGACATTAATGCGGAGCAGGAGCAATCTGCAGCTGCTGCAGTCAGTCTTCTGAGCTCTACAGCTGAGCATTAAAAGTGTCTGAGACACTCAAATCATATTTGCTGTAGTAAACTCTTCCCACCCACTGAAATTAAAGGCACTTCTCACAGCTCTAACATTCCTACAGTTCTTTAAGGACCAGAGAACAAGAAGGATGCAACCCACCCCACNATTGAAAACCTGGTTTTATTTTGAATGGTTTCTGAGCATAAATAATAGTGTTTGCAAGAGAAACATTTTGAAGAATTTTATTCCAGGCCAAAGGAATAAATATTCCTTTAAGGCAAACATTTCAGTTTCTGATATGTTGAATAAAAATGTGGCAACAACTAACAGTAAAAATCTAAAAGGGGTTGTTTTTTTTTCTGATTATATCAAGCTATTTCAGTTATTCTCTCTTTAGAATGTCATCCCAGTTTCTTGAACCATTTTGTTTGGCATTTTATTTTGCTCCAAGGAACTCCAGGCTGGTGGTGCCCTCATCCATATAAACATAGGCATGCCATATATATAGCAGAACATTTTAGAAGGAAACAGTCACAGCTGGCTTCTTTGGGTGGTTCTAGAGGTGCCTCTGAATTTTGCATCCCCTGTGTGACTTTGCCAAAGCAAAAAGACTGGGTTTTGTATTTTGATGGGACTTCATGTGACTTTTAGGGGCAGAACTCAAATCACAGCAGTTCTGGGCATCCAAAGAAAGAAATGAAAGTTTAGGAGACTCACCTGAAGAAATTAGGCATTTCCAGGGTTAGGCAGCAGCCTAATGAAAAACTCCTGACCTAGAATTTTACATTTAGATGCATCAGTTCTGCCCACACCCAATATTAAATCTGACCCAGAGAATCCAGCCTCCAGTGAACTTTCCTCTTGAAAGGAAACCTGTGGGATGGTTCCATGTTGTCCAGAGGAGCTCTCATTTTGAAGGATTCAGGATATTGCACAGTGACCACTCTAATAATCATTTATTCTTACCAGAACCCTGCCTGGAACAGAGTAAGCTGCATTGATCACAGAACTTGCACCCAGACGGCTTCTGAATGCGCAGATAAAGAGAATTTGCAGTGCCCTGGGCACTGTGACAGTGTTCTTCAACAGGGAGAAGGACAGACTGATTTTGTCATGTCAGTGATGGCCTGCTCAGTATTGATGGAAAAATGTTTGTGCTTAATGATGTCCATAAATGTTATTTTTTAACTTGTCTGTTAGAGTCTTTTGAAGTATAAATATTCCCTTGTTTTCCTCCATTTTAAGAGGTACAGATAATATTTTGATTCCTGACAAATAGTCTACCTGTGACTGAAAGTGGAGAGGGTGACAAAGTACTGGTTGTTAGACAGAACAAGTGATATATTACTTATATAAGAATATCAACTGATGTTTTTATAAATGGCCTGAATTTCCACAAATATGGTTTCAATCCTGCACTTGAAATTTGTTTCAAGCAGTGCCATCATTCTGGAATCTCTCTCTAACTTGAGAGTTATATTTTCTATCAGTCCTACTGCAATAATAGTTCTCCCACTTAAAAATTTAATCCATCTTAATTCAAGGAAATGTCAGTTTAGTGGTAATCTCTGGCTCCACATTATGCCCTTTAGCTTCTCTTTCTCCCTGGCAGGATGACAATGTCAGAATTAAATAATGTCTTTGGCGAGCAGTTTGCCCAACTGCATCTCCCTGAATGAAAGCCCAGATCTTGTTTTATTTCTCCACGTTGCAGGTGTTTTCCAGCTCCTGTGACTTTCTGTACAGAGGGAACTCAACCCCAAAAAGCAGCCGATTGACAAGTGGCAGCTACATGAGGCCTGGAGCATGACTTGAAAGGTAATTTTTGGTAAAAATCCAAGCAATGGAGCCTGATTGTGTCTAATCTTTTATTTCCAGTTTGGGTTGTTTCCCTTTTTTTTTTCCTTTTGGCAGATTCTGAATAACATCAGGTCATAATAGCTGGAGGGATCAGCTGCTTTATTGAAATGAAGCAGAGCTCTGGCCCTGGCTGGATGACTCCCCTTCCTGGTGCTCTTGTGATGTTTGCAGACCCTGCCTGGTGTCTTTACACATTTCCGCTCCTCACAAGAGAAAATGCAGGCAAAGGGCAATGCAGAATATTTGGCGAGGTTTTAGTGGAGACCACATGCTGTTAAAGACAGGTCAGTGCCCAGTCCCCTCTGCCCCTCGGAGCTGTGTGCAAACAGCAAGAACAGCTCCTACCAACTGCAGGATCTACAAAAAAAGGTTAATTGCTTCTAAATAGCTCGGAGTGCCATGTCTTAGCTTGCAGACTGAGGGCCAGGGAGAGTGTCCTCATTATAGAGCACCTCGCACTTCCCTGGGCTCCACTGTGTGTGTCTTTGCTGGAATTCCTGCTGAGAGAGTTGCAGGGTTAGCAGTTTTTAAGTCAGAACCTCCTTCCTTGTATTTATTTGGTGGCTGAATTTAGTTATTAATAAAAGACGGTTGTTTCATTTCCAACAGAGCTGTAAAAATCTCATACTCCAAACACAGTAATGAATCCTCCTTTTTCCTGTTGTCAGTGAAATTAAGGACGCAGCCAGAGATTGGATCTTGGAAGAAATAGGGAAAGTAGTGAGCAGTCCAAAAAACAGGACTGGGACCAGCAGTGGTTTTCAAGTTTTTGGTCATCATCCTCTTGTAAAAGGATGAGAAAAGGAGAATTAAAAAAACTCAAACACTATTTTTTAGAAGAATTCCACTTACCACATGAAGGTTTGAACTACCATCAGAGGATTGCAGTTAAAATATGTTTCCTCTGAAACCAGTAGTTAGCAATGAATGTTCTTTCTTCATCTTTTATTCTATGCAGTACTCTGAGAAAAAGAAAAAGCTGCCCCTTCCTCATTAAAAGAATTTAACCAAAATTCAGAACCTGAAACATGAAAACCAAGATGGCTAACGGTGGATTAAATCAGCTGAGAATATTGTTATAATGAACTTAATTATATGGGGAATTTGTAATTATTTTATATTGCTTTTAAAAAAATCTGGTGTTGAAGACTCCGCAGGGAATGAATAGTCTCAAAAACAAACTGCTGGTAACATTTAATACATGCACCCAAAGAACAATTATCCCCTTAAGCTTTTGTAAAAAACTGAGGAAAGAGAAAAACAGGGAAATAATACACTGTATATCATAATATAGTTGTATGCTTAATTATAATTATTAAGAAGAAATTTAAAATCATCTGCTATCCCTCTCTGCAGTTTTATGCACATACTGAATAGTTTTTAGCTGCATTATCTTGTACATAAATGCACAAGGCATTTATCAGCCTTTCTGTGGGAACGAAGGTGGGAATTAATAGCTCTTGTCGTCAGCTAAAGCTCATACCCTGCCGAAATCCAAGCAGGTACTGAAGTGAGGGCCAGATCCTGATCTGTTATGCCACTGTAGATAAAGGGCCATGCAAAGGAGCCAAAAGTGGTGAATCCTCATTTCACAAAGTGTAACTCAGGTTTGGATTTGGCCTTGGGTTCTGTGAGCTGCATCACGAGCAACTGCAGTGCTGTGTGCTGAGGAGGAAAAGTGTCCCCAGAGTGACCCCTCAGGTAGCTGGGTACACAGATCTGGGGTATTAACCTGTCTCATTTTTAAAGTTTCCTGTTTTGTCTCTGCCCATGGATTAGGCAGCTGCTCCACCGACTTTATGGCAATCCTGGGGATGAAGAGCTGTGCATTTGCTTGCTGCAAGTTAATAGTGAACTTAAAAAACCTGCTCCCCATGCCCTTCCTCTTAAAAACACATATTGCAAATTTGTATTCACTCTTTTCCTTCTTGAGTTCCGCATAGGAGTTGTGAGCTTCCCAATGATATCCTTGGGGTTTTGCATCCATCCTAACATATGGCATGCGTGTGAATCTCTCCTCAGATTTATTGGAGTTTATGTGTGATTGGGAGCAGTTAGCTGGGTGAATTGCTGAATCATGGAACAATTATGGCAGGAATTCTCTGGTTCTGTGTTTTTCTACAAATGATATTGTACTGTGTTGCATTCACTCCAGGCAGGACTGCTGAAAAGTTAAGTTACAGCTGTTGCCATCTGGCAACTTTTGAAGCATATTTTCGTTGTTTAATAATTCATTATTTATTCTTTACCTGTGACCTCACAGAAAATAGAGTCGCCTTTCCACTGTTGCCTTCTTTTGTCTCTCTGTTAAAGGTTATATATTTCCTTCAAATGCAGCCCAGGCTGACTTGTGGGCAAGGTGCAGCTGGCTCCCCGATGCAGAAATAGCTGCAGGAATTCTCTTCAGATTCTCTGCCCCACAAGAAAGGTGAGGTTGAAGCCATGCTCTTGCTTTATCTTTTCCAGACAATTGCCCCAGTCACTGCACTGGCTGGGAAACTACCGGAAAGGTAAACATTTGAATGGATGTTAAAGGCGACAGGCAAAAAATGTGGCATAAAAAATGATCCAAGTTTATTGAATTCAGCAGACCCCTGTCACAGGACACTCCTGAGCTAAAATAATTTGAGGCTGAAAAATACCTGGGAAAGCACTGCTGTAAGCCTGCTCTGTGTCAGCTGCTTGCAGGGAAGGGACGCTGGGGTAGGAAGACCTTTGGTTTGTCCTGATGTAGTTCCCATTATGTTCATACATTGAAAATCAGCTTCTGAAATTGAACCAGGCAAAAAAGCAGAAATTAAAGAAGAGTCATCTGCCCATCTCTGTATTTAAACAGGCAAGGTTAATTGACAATTGACATGCATTTACAGTGCTTAGTCTGAGCAGGAACAATACTTGAGAACTGCATTTCTATCCTACATCCTTTTAACTTTCTTCTTTTTCCATTCATCTAATGTCAAATGAGTTTTTGGGTTCTTTATACAACGGACATGAAAAAGTTTCTGCCTCTCTCTCTCTTCCTTTAACTCTGAATTTAACCTCAGCACTCTTACCTGTCCAGTAACATCTTCCTGAATAATGTGCCCGAGGAACATCTCCCCGGTGCAGCTAACACAAAGCTGCAATCATGAAAAATGGGCTACTATTTCGTGGAGCTGAAGACTGGAGTGCAACAGATGATCTTTCTCAGTGTGACAGTTTGCAGAGCCACTGGAAATTCTGTCCTCCAGAATTCTGCTAAAGCACAGCAAAGCCTACAGAAAAAAAACCCCAAAAAACAAAAAACCCCTCAATTAAGATCTGGCAGATTTACCTCTTAATTTGTCTCGTGTCCCACAAGTTTTCTGTGCCTTAAGTGACTTTAGACATGGGAGTTTTAGCAGTAATTAGCAAGGACTTGTGCCATTAGTCTCTGACACTTTATTCGCAAAGCCACACAGACTTGGAAAACAGGAGCAAACAAATGGACAGCCCAGGAGTGAAAAATGTACAGCGTGCAGAGTTCACCTGTGTAAAAGACTATTTCAAAAACTGTCTGGAAGATGGTTACAACAAATTACTCCCCTTCCAAGCCCCTCAGGTAGGCAGGCTTATCAATCCAAAGGGTGAACTCTGAGGTTAAAATAATGTGATCTGAACTGTGTGGAAGATAGATGGCTGCTTGGGAAGGAAACTTGGGTTGGAATAACTTTCCTGGCCGAGCTGTTCCGCCTCATCTGATCCCACACACCGCAGGATCAGCCTTGCATACATATCCTTGTTTATCTGCCCACCTCCAGCATGCAAGAGTTGCTTCCTAATTTCCATCACGTCCATCTGATGAAATTTTATAATGGTAATTTCCTTTTTCAACATTATAGGATGATATCTTATTAGTGACTTTGTTGTTTTATTAACCTGGATAAATGCTGCCATAGTAACAGGTGTTATGAGCGCTGCAGTCCAATTTACATAAGAAATTTCCAACCTAACATGCGGACAGCATGGCTACCCCAATGCAAACTCATGGAAACAAGATCTGTGCTCAATATTTTTCTTTAGGACCTTTTACTGGACAGAGGGTTAGCATCTGCTTCAAGGGCTGCTGCTGTTGTAAGAACCTGTGCTGTTAGTTAGTCTTTAAAAATTCTAAGACTAAATTTTATACAGCAAATAGAGTATAAACACAGGGGGTTTTGATTGTGGGAAGCCCTGGAAGTCCTGATTCCTTGTTAGGAATAAATCAATTTTCGCAGTGGAGCGAGGAAGAAGGGAGAAGGCCATTTTGAGTAAGGAGGGATGAGTAAGCAGCCCCCGCAAAGAGAAGTGTGTGTGAATCACAATGCCACTCTAAACTCCCAAAGGTGTTATTTTTCCTTCAGATTTAAAAAGGCAGGGTTAATTTGGCTACAGTGTATGGCAAACATGTTTATTTGTCTTTCCGTTCCTCCTCTTACTCACTTCTCCATCCTAAAAAAGACTTAGTTGTACAAAGTGTTTTATCCCTGCGCATCTTGAACTTGCTCTTGTACTTGTCTCAGCCAAGCCACCACCCAGGCCTTGGAACAGCCTGAGTACTGCAAAGAAAAATGCCACCTAAGGGATAAGAGTGGATTACAGCGAAAATGATGAAAATTAAAGCACATTTTTCTAACAAATTTTTCCTAATGAATAATTCATTTCCTAATAAACAAAAGGGCTGCCAAGGACATGACAGATTGGGGATATAGCACTTGAGTTATTGGAAGTGGCAGACAGGTCACAACTTTTATTCATGTTAATAGCTAACCACCTGTCAGCTAAATTGGGAAGCAGATACCTCCAGAGCAGTGCCAGCAGGCCCTCTCCGAGCTGCGAGGAGGGAGCAGGAGGAGAGCCAGCCCCGCTGGCCATCGTGCTGGCAGCTGAGACACGTCTGCTCCTCTCCGTTCTCGTATCTCTCTGGGGATATCCTCTGATTAACAAAGCACTGGATATGCTGCTACCGCTTTGGGTAGAGACATCTCCAAACAGCTCCTACCTGCTGGTGGCAAGCACAAAACTGCCTCTGGAAAGAGAGGTCATGGCCTGCAGAGCCAAGCAGCGACAGGCACAGCTCTGCAGCACAACCTGGAAATGCATTGGTGCTTAGCAGACATTTGGCAGCCCCAGCGCTGCCCCCAGAGAGAAGGAAATCTGTTATGGATCTGAGTTGTCTGGACACCGTCTGGCACTTCTTATTTTATGTTTGCAAACTTGGATGGGTCATAAAAGATATTTCTAACACGTTTTCCCATGGCTAAAAGGAAAGTCAGAACCTGTTTGAATTCCCAAAGAAAAGAGATGTCCCCTTCTTTGAAGTGATCCCATAGGTATTTTCAGAAAAGGAAGAGAGCTCTCCATAGCTGATCAGATAACTGATCCATTCCTAGCAGCTCTAATTTCAGTTTCTCCCTCTGCCTGACAACATTTGAACCTACCCTACCATTAAGGACTTACAGGATTGATTTTCATCTTGCTCTCCATTTTGTTGAAGCTATTTCACTTTACACAGAATAATTAAATACTTGGTAAGTCCCAGAGAATGAGAACAAGAATGCAGATTCCCCTGCAGCCCCATGATTAGTGCATGCTGATAGAAGCTGTCATCACAGTTCCTTGTGCCCACTGCTCCTGTTAAAGGAAGGCCTTTAATCCAGCATTTTCACTCGCAGGTGGCGCTTTAAACCCAGACTTATGTGATGCCAGCTGTCATATTAATTCACTTCCTGGGATTTTGGTGGGACCCTGCTCATGACGTTATTTCAAGAACAAAGTTCTAGATTAACCCCAGCCTTCTATAACTACCATGAATATTTCAGCAAGGACTGTTCTTGGATACAAAGGAAAGAGCCAGACACCTTCAAAACGCAGTTCGGGCCTGAGGTAGTTCCACTGCTTTCTGCAGATGTCTCTCTTTCTTCACTTACTATATGAGAGGTTTGGGGAACTGCTGTCCTTTGCAGTTTACTATAGCAAGATAACAATTTAAGCTTTTTTTAAAATATTTTTTCAAATTCATTCAAAGCACACAAAGTACAGTTGCATCCACAGCACCTTCCTGACCAGGGAAAGGTACTGGGAGAATGAAAGCTGTTCTTGCTGATAGCTGGATTTTGCATTAACAGTAATCCTGGAATTTCATTCGTGGATTTGTGTTCTACTCTGCACAAAAGGTACTGTCCCCAGCAGCAACAGGTACCCCAGCAAAAATATTTAAATAAGTGCAAAAGAAAATCTACCCCGTTGAGGTGTTGTGGCTGTTTCTCAGCTGTGATGCTGATATTTTATGAATGTTACAACATTGCCAGATGATCAACATATTCCCAATGACACCATTTGCCAGTAAAATAACTACTGCTGCCTGCAGAAGTGGTAAAACCCTCAGACTGAAGCACTGTACATAAAATCTCAGCATTTTTGTTTGCTGTTTCTGTGATTGATAGTAATAAACTTCACTTTCATGGATGAGAGGCTTCTGTGTAAACACTGGCAGTGTATTATAAAAATGAACATGAAATTGTGCGTTCTTCACAGAGGCTTTTTCCGGTGTTTGATATGTGTCCTTATGCCAGCCTGGCTCTGGCACACTCACAAATTCAGATACCATATGTCGTTGTGATCGTCTTCAGAACTCCCAAAGCCAGACTTGTTCTCTTCCCCAGGCTCCTTTTCTCGGGAAGTGCTGCTGCTGGGGCTGCAGCTGCCCAAAGCCAGCGTGCAGGGACTGATCTCCTTCAGGGGAACAGGGTCTGCAAGGGCACTTGGGGAGGAGGTGAAGACACTTCTACCCTCCTGGATGCTGCTCCATAGGTGAGGATGGAGAGAGCTGCAATGATCCTCACGGATTCAGAGATTACTCTGATTGTCTGGTACAACTGGAGGCACTTTTCTCAGAACTGACGATTTAAAAATAAGCAAAATATTTTTGTACAGTTTAATTCTCTGAGTTTGGAGTTTAGTGAAAAACATGTTCATCTAATGAATATATTTGAGTTGCAGAGAAAAGACACATAAGAGCTTCCTCCACACACCTCTCCTTGTGCTTATAGAGAAAGAGGATGGGAGATGAAGGTCCTGTCTGTAGCTCTGTCTCTGTCCATCACCACCCTCAGCCCTTTCTTTCCCTCTGTCCCACAATAAAAAGTGGCCCCTGGGCAGTGGGTCCTGTTTGTCCATCAGGACAGCACAAGAGAGGAGCACCTGAATCTGCTGTTGGTCTTAGTGCTCCTTTCTGTCCCATGTGGGATAACAGAACATCCAAACTGCCTCCCCTTGCTGGAACTCCTCCTGGGGAAGCCACACTTTGCTCAGGGCTGGGAGAGAATTCCATATACTGAATGATTTTTAATTATTTAGCAGACAGGATTTGGGGATTTGGACTCCTCTGATAACAAATGCTATAAAATAAATAGAACTTCTATATTTTAACTGAAGAATGTTAGCAAATTAATGCGTTGCTGAGTGACTATCATTTGCTGTGTATTGCAAAATACAGCACAATCTCCATTTTTGTTAATTGTTATTGTTAATGCTTTTTAGTCAGTACATTAATTTCAGTGTAAATAGCACTTTCTTTTGCTGCTAGCTTCACAGAATGTTTGTATACAGCCATAAATCCCTTACTCATAAAAAGCCCTATTAAAAACAATGGAAGATAATATAATGATAATACATCAGAGGCCTTTGCTAAGAGTAGAGCACAAAGGAGAGATGGCAAATATCCTTCTGCCTGCTCATCTCTCTCTTGCTGCACTCACACTGTCACTTTAGTTTAAGTTTTTTTTAAATACTCTCTTTTTTTTTCCTTTGGGAAAAGTCAATAATTGGAAATACAATTTATCTGATAAACTCTATGGCTTCTTTCAACACCGAGTTAGTGTGCTATCAGGAATGGATTTTGGCTATGTTTTTTTCTGTACTTGCCCCTACTTTCCCTACAAGAATTTCCATAACCTTCAGGGGAGTTCTTCAAGGTGCTGGAGTAACACAGGCAGGTCTTTAATGGCATCCAGGGCCCTGGAACACTTTCTGACAACGTCATTTTCAACATCTCCTTTCCTTGTGTCTTCATCCCAAATGGGCACTCTGTGCTTGCACAGAGTTAGTCAGAATGGCACCAATCCTTTTTGCCCTGGTTCTGATTCCTTGTTAGCAATTCTGTAAATGGAAATGATGCTCTAAAGTAGGGTCAAATCGCTGAGACATTACTATAATTCAGCTAATGGGATGATTATTTAATTACTCCTGTTTGTTCTGACTGCTCTAGTCTCTGCTTTCTGAGTACTGTGTGCAGCCTGTGTGCTCTTGTAGAATTAAGGTCGGGGAACAGAGCCCTTTTGTTGGCACAGGAGCAGCCCCAGCAAGAGGCATTTTTGTGTTTATTGTGTTACCTGTGACTCTCATTGAAACAGACTTTCCAACTTGTGCTGTACTGTTCTGCCTTTAACATATATAGCACTTTATACCATTTCAATATGAGATATCTGAGCTCCGAGGAGACAAAATTAGATAAACTGATCCTGAAAGATTCTGAAAGTCACAATTCAGAGGCGGATAAACTCAGCATTTAAAATTTTTAAGCAAACTGGTTGTGAATACTTACATTTGGAAAGGCAAAAGGATGGATGAGGAGACATAGTGACAGAATAATATTATAGCGATCGCGCCACAGCTTACAAACACTGCACCTAACCACATTTAAACTATTCTGTTATACTTTCCTCTAGGTTCTTTTATTCCTGCTGGGACCGGGGAAGCTGCACTTCAGCCTGAAGCTATTTGGTGCCATTACATTTATTCAGGGTTTTCCATCTCACTTTGGTAATTATTAGAACCCCCTGTGCTCTCAGGATAACACACCTTGCCCTGAGTGCTTTGACCTCACCAATTTCTATTTCTTTCAGAGTGTGGGTCCATTCAGAGGGAAGACACCTTTGCCCTAAGTGGTTATGGCATAGCTTGACCAAGCCCAAAATACAGACCTGATTTCCAATAAAATGAAAAATGGAGTTCTGTGGCAACATGTTCTTGTCAGAAAAAAAGAAATTAAAAAACCTAAAACATAGTGACCAGAAAGGCCATTGTCAAAATGACAGACTTTATGTTCTAAATAAAAAATATGAATGTGGAATTGAAATAAATTAAAAGGCCTGGTTGCATAAAAATGCAAATCTAGGGCAGATATCTCAAGTTTTGTGAACTGTTCATCAGTTAGAAGTGCATGCATCTTTTAACAGCTAATATATTCCTTTCTTATAAATATTTTTCCATATCATGCAGCTAAATAATATGTTTTTAATAGAAAACTAAACAGAAATGAGTGGAATCTTTGCACTGAGAAATGCCCAGTTTAGTATGCGAGGGACAGCAGTGTCTCCCATTCCTCTGAACACTTGCCATCTGGAACAGATGCATTCGTTGTGGCTTCAGTAATGACATGGTGGAGGAGAGGACCTTCCTCACCTCGAGATTTCACTATTACTTAATGGCACTCCTCGTGTGGGCAGAGTAATTGTGGATTCAGCCCCGTGCTTTATTCGGCTGTCATCTCCCCTTTAGCCCATAACCTCCCCATGTTGCTGCACAGCCTCACAGCACTGCAGCATCCATTGCATGAGAGATGCTGTTCCAAATAAAGTCATATTGTGTACATGACTTGGTGCTGGATTGACATTGAGTGCACTCCCAGAATGGTAATCTCCTATGTACAATATGTGTCTGAGGAGATTATGTCTTATTTTGCACACCGGGATATCTTTAGGATTGTTTATTATTCATGTTATATTTTAAACTGATGCTACTCTATGCAGATTTTAAATGTGTTTGTCATATACCATTAGTCACCATGTGAAATCTCTCAGTAATAGTTAGTTCTTGAGTTTTCTGCAGCTAAGGAGAATTTAACACTGATTGATGGTAGATCACATAGCTGCTTGGCAGACTTTCCAATTTACGGCAGGAAAATTGCTCTTTTCTTTATGCTCGTTCCTCCTTCTGCAGGGGGACAGTAAGATATATGTGCCAGGGTGCACAGAACAGCCAGCATCTGATTGGCAATACTGCGGGTCTTTTTTACAATTATGATTTTATCATTTTCAAAAACCGTGCTGAATGTCAAGTATTTCAGATGCAATTTTTAAAAGCCTCTCTATTTATCAAATGTTGATGATATATCCCTATCGTATTTCACATGCAAAAAATGACCTAACATATTTTTGCATGGGGAAATGAGTGAGCTGTCAGTACTCCATCCTTATCTTCTAATAGTCTCAAATTCTCAGTCCTCTAAAGGCTGATTATCTGTAGAGGGAAGATTAGCAGGAGAAACAAAGATATTGATTTGCTGTGTGCTGTCTGCAAATATTTCTCATTAACCACTGATCCAATCAAAAATAATAATAATATATGAGTTATCCTTCAGTGAAAGAAAGATATGGGATAAATCCCTTTCCCTTAACACTCCGTAGTGAGATTTTCAAAGACTATATTTTAAGATGTTACATGGAATACATATGAAGAACTGCTATGTGTAATTTCTAGTATCCACTTTCTTTAAAGGAAAAAAAAACCCCAAGATAAAAATGGTCATGTTTAAAACCAGAAAAGTCTACCGAACTGCCAACCATAATTTCTAGTAAAGTGTGTGGTAGATTTTGTATTTAAAAAAAAGCTCTGTGGGAAGGTGTGTTTGTTATTTTCAGCTGCCTGCAAAGTCTGACAGGAGAACCCAATTCTGCCACTTCATAAAGGTGTGCGGGTACCAGAGGTCTTAAATGCTGTGGGAAAGCGCTGACTCGGAGCTCTGTTATGGAATGTGGCAGAGGTACTCCCTAAAAACACACACATGGGGGGAAAAATAATTGCTAAATGATTGTTTCAAGAAGAAGCAGCAATGATTGCGGCGGCACCGTGGGCTCAGAGCCGTCAGCGACACCTCCAAACACAGACATAAACACCGTAATGAAAACAAATGTGCTCCAGTGGGCACCAGGGCCCAATTACGCTCCTGCTCAAGGACTTCCCTGGGATTTCTGCACGGAGTGAGGCTGCAGGATGGCTCCCACAAGGAATGAGGCAAGGAAGATGCTCCAGCTCCCATCCCAACGAGCCCATTGTGTGTGGAGCTCATTTTCAGCAGCTTCCCCCACGTCCCACACTAATGGCAGGCCAGTACTGTTACACACTGAAATTTATGCAAGCTCAGCCGTGTAATGAAAATGATATCAGTTCATAATTGTTATCTTTTATTACTACAGACGCTGTGTGGGGCTCATAGAATTGCAAATCTAACAGAAGAAATACTTGGCATAGTCTTTGTAAAATCAAAATTCTCTCAATTTGTAATGCTGAAATGAAGAAAATGAGAACCAGGACAATAGAATCCAGCATTAAAAACAGAGAGGTATTATCTTGATTGAATTTTTCTTTTCTATCTCAGCCAGCTTCTGCCCATTCCTTACATTTGTGCCTGTTACTATCTTTTCTGTAACTGCTCCTGGAATAATATTCATTATACGAATACCTATTTCATCAAAAACACATTCTTGGCATGAAGTTCATGAGTTTTTAAAGTACATTTATGGCATCTCATCTTTTAACATAAAATTATCTTGATCTCTACAGCGTGTAAGGTCTCCTACACTTCCCACCAAGGCTTAAGAACTGTCAGCTTGCAATGGAGCAGGTCAGGAGTAAGAACCAATCCATGGCCACTCCAGGTGCACTGGATCTAATCTCAGGGATGACAGACAGGGATTAAAATCACTTGCAGCATCTCAGATCTCTGAAACTGAATCTCTGGTGGCAAAGGCAAAAGTTGGTCATAATTAAACAAGGCCAATCTTTCAAAGAAAACCTTACTGACTCCTGGAAAGGTAGGAAGTGAAGGATGCTTTATCCAGCAGAAACTAAGACCTTCAATCCTCTTCTGGAGCAAATAGGCTGGCTAACAGCTATCCAAACATATAAAAGTATTTCTGTGTGTATTGGGTGGTCAACAAATATCAGAGACTGCTCTGCTTGTCCAGGCCACCTATTCCTGCATCCACGATCACACAATTTCTCAGAAAAAATCAGAAAAAAACCCCAGAATTGATGATAGCTAGAAGAGGGTCTATGTCCTTTGTGAAAATCCCACCAAACCCCAAATCACAACACTTAAGAATATCTCGTCCAGTAACATCAGTAATGCTGTGTTTTACTTCATAAGGTTAATATTAAAGGATGTGCCTGATTCAGCCAGATGTGACAGCTCAGGAGTTGGTAGGACAGGTTCAGAAATGTTAATGTAAGAAAGAAAAAGCAAATCTGAACCTTTCAAAAGTAGTTCATTTATTTGGTGTTTGCTCTGCTCTGAGAAAGACCAGCTGTGCCATATTCATATTTGTTAATAATTTAGTCCCACATTGGATCTACGTTTTCAGTTCATGGTTTGGAGAAGCCTGCTCAATGTACAGATGGACAGACAGACACACAGATCCTCAGTTGGCAGAGTCTGCTGCAGCTCCAGTGATGCTGACTCTAACAAACTGGAAGAGCCAACCCTCAATTTTCAATGCCCATTGACTTAAATATCCAAATATTTCATACATGTAATAGCTACGATGATCTGAATTTGGAGGAAAATCAGGAGTTTCAGGAAGGGACAACATTTTTTCATTACAATATTTTTATTAGGCAAATTAATCAAGAAGTAGGAATATTGCATTGCACACACCTTGCTTTAGAATTATCACAACAAAAGACTGAATCAGCCCAATATAATCGATTTGTCTGCTGTTCAATATTTTTATTATTGATTTTACTGGATTTGCCAGTAAGTAAACAGTAATATAAAAAAATAGCAATTCGCTGAACTGAGACAAGCTGTTTTCTGGCAGCGTCAGAAACCTTGCAAGATAGGCTGTGGGAGAAATGTAGGGCAAGCTCTGCAAAGTTTAAGGATCCTAGGCCAGGAGGAAACTCAGTTTAAATATTATAGTTTTACTCCTCTGAATAAGCGGCCTGGTAATTACCAGGTAATTTCACATGTGGACACTTGGGTTAATTACATGTATTAATAAAATGGAGGTTTGGTCATGTCCATCAAATGAAAACACACATCCTCTGGTGCTTGAGTTACTGATATTTCATTCAACTTGCTGGTCTTGACCGGTTCTGTTTTTCCTATGATCCACTTCCAGCTTTAGTCCAAATCCTGAAAGCTATCTGGGAAAAAAAGAGATATCTGCCTTAGGGAATACTCTCAGGGTAACTTAGTTAAGAAAGTCTATAATGAAAATTGTGAGGGTTGGAGATGAAGCTTTCTTAAATGAGTAGCAGCACAATGCGGAATGAGCTGTCAGAACAATTTGTATTTGTCGCCGTGATTTTAGATCCTACTACAAATAATTTATGCATCTATTCACACAAGAAATCTACCACCATCACACAGATAAGGAAAAATAAACAAAACAGAACAAGGTTTTATTAATACCAGTTTAAGGTAGAATTCTCTGCAAGCTTTTCTTTGGCAGCAATCTGATATATTGATTTAACACTCAGACAGCTAAAGTATCAAAATCTGGATACTTATCCAAATAATCTAAACCCTCTGATGCTACTGCTGCTTCTATATTTGAGAGCCTCAAAATCAAAAATATCAAGGTTGTTTTTTCCATAAATTAACTTCAGCAAAATGAATTCATCATTTCTCTTTTTCTTTCTCTACAAAATTAGGGAAAGTATTTTATTTGTATTGGCTTTCCTCTGACAGTCTATTAACCATAATGAGTACCTGTGTTTTGCACATCTGCAAACATGAAACTTTGGTACTTGTTGGGCTTCTGATGGGTCTCTGAATCGAAAGTGGCACTCCATGGAGGAATTACACTATATTAGAATAAACATAATGAAATCATTCCTCAAAAGTATATTAAGTTGCACAAGGCTGAGTTTGCAATATTCTAAAATGAGAAGAAAGATCTATGCAAATATGAATAAGTGAGAGATTATCTGCAAGTGAGGGAGAAGTTTAGCTGCAAGCACAGGTGCTTTAAAGCACAAATCCACACCATTAAGCTCTGGCACAGCTGTTTCATAATAAATAAAAAAGAGAAACAAGAGAAACACCCATTAAAGTCTCGTATGAACCAACCTATGAAGGAAAAAAGTCATTTGTTTGTAAACTACAATCACATTAACAATGGAGGCCAATTGAGAAAACCTCCAGGTCTGACAGGATGATTTTAAACTAAGAGTGTGGAATTGTTTATTAAGACTTTGAGTGACAGTCTAATATATTAAATCAGTTCAGAAGATTGTAAAATGCATTAGCATTAGCAATTTAATACCTCCAACAAATTTAACTGTCACTCATGGCATATCTGTCCTTGTTAAAGGGAAAAAATCCTGAAGCGCCATCTTTGTCTTGATGGACAATAAAGTTCGGAGAGGCAAAAGCCTTTCTCTGTACATTGGTGATGAGAGAACTGTGTTACATTTATCATAATTAACTTTCACAGTTGGCAGCATTTTTTGGCAAATGTGTTATTTGCTCAAGCTTGTGAAAGAAGTTTTAAGAACTAATCATTGGAGCCAAGCCTTCACTCGCAATCGTTTCAGGGCTGGATTTTAATCAATTTAGAAACGTAATTACATGCCAAATGTGTACACAGTTACTTTGATTACACACAGAAATTGGGCAGTTTCATAGTCAACTAACTGATTGTAAGCAGTTGGGTGCAAAACATCTCGTCTGAACGAGCACTTGTTAATAACCTTGTCTTACAGCCATGTGGGGAGCAGCACAGCAAACTTCTGCAAAAAACCAGGATCTTTAAAGGAAATATTTCCAATTTCTGCTTTTATTCATGTGGATGAACTTTCTGTGTTTTGTTATGTTTTCTTAATATTACTTGTCACTATTAATAGAGCAAAAACTGAGCCAAAGAAAGAATGAAAAGCAAAAGGAGATCCCTCAAACATTCTGTGCGATTACTTTGCAGTGAGTAATGAAAAGGATTCCAAATGTATTGTCCATGTTCCCTATGTTCTTTCAGCACAAAGAACTGAGCAGAACTGTTCTGATATTTGAAGGAACAGGCGTAACAAAGAGCCAGAGGATTGATGTGAATCACTGGATGAGCAAAGCGGAGTTTAGGCTGCTGCAAATAACACTGCTGTGTTCTTCAGGAGTGCTCAGAATAACTGCTGCGTGTTGATGGAAATGCTCCTGAATCCTAATATTTGTGTGACATCCATATCATTCATTTGGCAATTAGTGCTAATTTTTGAATAGCCCCACATTTAATAAGTTTCCTCTCTCCACATGGGCAGCAGCAGCAGAATCTCAGTTATTTTGGGGAGCAGGGGCGGAGAACACGAGCAGCAATGAACACACAAAATGAATAGTTTGCTTAATAATAATCAGGATTGACAGGTTAATAAAGTCACTGCCTAAAAAGAAGTCACATTTGTGACTATAATTTGAAAAAAATACTTTAATTGCCTCTTAGGATAAATGGTAACAACATAAACAGAGCTAGAAGAAACAGGAGTAATATTAAGTAGTTTACTTATTTTTTTTCTACCAAGATTTTCAAACAACACTCAGAAAATTATATCTTGGGGCATTTTGTAGGTAAAACACAGAAAAACAGGATGTGACAAACGGAGTGGTGTGAACAGACACTTAGAGCAACAAGCAGTTCTAACTTCCCGTGCAGTGGGAAATCATGGGAAGCAGCTCTTGCCTGGTGCTGCTTGGGACATGCCCCATCACGAGTTTGCAGATAAAGAATTACCTCATCAGTCTCTATTTAGGAGGACAGTGAATCAGAGATATCACTAAAACAGCTTTTACAACTAAAAATGTTGATTAAATGTTTATGTTTTCTTCTTTATTTTTTTTTCCTGCCAGTAGCTATTGAAGGGTTTACATTTACAGCTGATTTGTTTTCCAACTTCTCTGTCATTTTACACCCTGGTTTTTTGTATATTCCACTGAAAGTGCATTTACTCTGCTGGGAAAAAAAAAAAAAAAATTCTCCTTTGCACATTACATTTGCCTTTTGGAAGAATTGTTGTCTCCAAACATTCCCACAATTAATTCTTCATATTTTCTTCCCTTTTCATCTAGCACAATGAAAAGGTAAACTAAAAAATGGTTTATTTGGAAAGCAAAACAACAGCAAATAAACATAATTGACTGGAATTTAACTCTTTAATCAGTTTTCTCCTCTGCTCATCTCTCTTTTCTCCCCTAAAATATCAGATTCTTTCCAAGTTTACCAACTCCTGTGTGTCCAAACTCTGGATGAAATGAATCCATAAGAGATGTATGAAAAACTGGGAGCAGGAAATCCTCCCTGCAACCTCTGTTTTGCCATCAGATGTGCAAGTCTGACCTCCCCTTTCAATTATAATTACATATTGTCCTCCTTTGAACTGGTGATGGTTTTTTTCCCCCTAAAGAACATAAGAAAACCGTTGTAAAACTACAGTGTACTTTAAAAGGTGTATACTTTCTACATGATTTTTTAATCAAAATCACCATTAAAAGGCAGTTTAGAGAAATGATGACTTTTTATAACTTGATCTTCAAGCTGAGCAAAATCTTCTGCAAAATGTAGATTTAAAGACCTGAATAATTCATTTAATCTGCGAAACATGATTGAAACCATGTTTAGAAAGAGCTGCCTTGGGCCTCCAAGGCCAAAGGGAAACTATTACATTTGAATCAGTTTGATTTTGCACTTCCTTGAAACATAAAATGCCAGCGTGAGCGCAGAGATAACGGCAAACCCTCGCAGGGGGGTTGTCGAGATAAAACCCAAAGATTGGGAGGTGCTTTGATAGTTCAGAAATAGGGGTCAAAGAAGTGCCTCAGGTAGGGAGGTACATCCACAGCAGAGCATCCTTTAATTTATCTTTTAACTACACAGTATTTCTGGCCAGGTGGTGAGATTTCAGGGGGTGGAAGAGTTGTATTCCTGTCACAGGAGGTGAAATTCACTTTGGGCACTCATCTCGTGCCCTTCACTCAAAAGTGTCAGGACTCCCAAAAATCATTCTATCAGCAATGAATTAAAAAATGAAACAAATTTATTTTCTTTTTCCAAAATAAAAGTACTTAGTGTCAGGGAGGTTTTCTAGTGAAATATAATAAATATTATATTGTATGTGATTATATGATATATGATATTATATAATATAACCTAATATGATATATAATCTATATAATATATAATAGATAATATTATGTATTATAATATATTATAATGTATTATATTATATATTATAAATATTATAACATAACATTAGATAAATATTATAAACTGCCTCTTAATGGTGGTTTTGATTAATAAATCATGTATGAAGTACAATAATGAATATATTATAATATATATACATATAATAGATATAATATTATTCTATTCTATTCTAATCCATTCCATTCAATTCTATTCCATTCTATTATAAAAAAGTAAATATGAACTATGTTCTTCCACTCCAGCTCCTTTTTCTCTGCTGCAGTTT
This sequence comes from Origma solitaria, assembly GCA_013397895.1. Taxonomy (NCBI): domain Eukaryota; kingdom Metazoa; phylum Chordata; class Aves; order Passeriformes; family Acanthizidae; genus Origma; species Origma solitaria. The sequence goes on from VZRL01004076.1 coordinate 531,159, forward strand.
GAATTCCAGCCCAGGTCATGTACAAAGCTGAGCTTCTCACACTGCTCCAGTCCCTACGATTCCATCATTCTCTAATTAACAGCTTGGTGGTTTGGTAACAGAGCAATATTGAAGTTTATAGAAATGCTGAGCTTATTCCTCTTACAACACATCACATTTAATTTGCTTGTTCTGGAAGGGAGAATAAATTGAATGTGCAATGTAATTTGGTCAAGCTTTGGAAAGTGAATATTTGAGTTGCACTCAAGTGCTGGATATTTTTCAAGACAAGTTAAAATGCAAAAAAAACCAGCACAAGGATAAATTGTTGGAGATCAGCAAGCAAGTTTAAAACAACAGCAAAATAGAGCAAAAAAGGTACTTATCAGTAAAAAGTGAAGTATGCTGAGGGTGCAAGGCAACATATATTTTCCAGGCTTGCTGATCATTATAAATCTAACATTCATCTACGGAAAACTGGTGTGCTACAAAGGCTTTCCCTGGTGAGAGGTGATGATTATTTTCCCCCTTTTTCTAAAAAAATGAAACTGGAGCAAATGTGTTTCCAAATGATCTCTTCATGAATGGTCTTGTTTCCCTTTTGAGTAGGTTTGTTCTCCTGGTATGGACCAGGTGCCTTAGAGAAGTGGCATTCAAATTATACCTAAATTCCTCATTACTCACATTATGCTGTCAAGCCAGTGCTAATTTCTTGTGCAGACTGAACATTCAAGAGCAGTCAATAAGGTCTGGGAGACACTCAAAAATCAGAGAAAAGAAGACTTCAGATTTTCAGTCATGTGCAAAATATGGAGACACTGAACAAATAGTTTTATGGCAATTCCATTAGTGTAGGAAACCCTCTGAAACACAGTAAATTTGGCTCTGGTAAAGAAAAGCAGCGTTTATAACCATAAAATATCACCATACTAGCTAAAAATTGAATTTGAAATATGGAATTTAAGTCCCCACGATGGAATTCAGCAACTCCCAGAGTTTGTTATTTCTCTCCACTGGGCTCAGCACTGTGTTCTCGGGGGGGAAATGAACATTGTTCAACAATACCCCAAAGAGGAGAGGTGCAGTCATTTCTGTTGGATTGCTGTGTGTTTTCACTCTGAGCGTTGGAAAAGCCACCCAGTGCACAGGATGAGCACCTGGGGAATATTTTAGCAATCGGAATAAATGACACAAAACAAATACTCTTCTCCACCTGTGAGTGCCTGATGTTCGCCTGTGAATATTTTCCATCAATTTGCCGCGGAGTTAAATCCCCCGCTAGTCAAACGCTCCTGTGGAATTTTCTTTGTTTAGATGAGAAGATATTTTGTTGTTTTTGAAGCAATTTCAAGGCAAAGCTGCCTGCTCAGACAGTCAGAGCTCCACACCCCACTCTGCAGAGATCCCCCGCCAGCAGCACGGCCCCACAGGCCCCGGTGTTATCAGAGACCCCCGGTTGGTTGTTGTTTCCTTCACAGCCCCAGCCAGGCACTTCAGCAGCTCTTCCAACACCTCCACTGAGCTGCAGAGTCTCCTGAAGAAATCTGTGAATTTTTCCGGATCTGTTCATCCCTCCCCACGTGCAAAGCCCATGGTGCAGCAGCTCTGCTCCCCACACGGCAGGAATTTTGGTCAGTGTTGTTCTAAAGTGCTCTCCCTGATGTGTGTGGCTGCACAAAATGGTTCCTATTTCATTCTGGTACTATTGTAGTCCTACTGACAAATATATATCTCTTTTTTTTTTGGTTGTTGTTTCCTAGAAGATGACTTTCAGGCAACCACAGATATTAAAATATAGAAACACGAACAGATATTATGGATTTAATTCAGTGGTTTGAAATATAGCAGCCAATGTTAATTCCCACATCCCTTTCCAGTCCATTAAATACTCTATTTTTTAATTGAAGTTATAATATTTATTTTCTCATTCTCACCTGTTTTGGTATGCTACATTTCTTCAGTAATTTCTCTAGTGATTTGTGCTTGGATTATTTTCTTCCTTCCATTATCTCTGATTTAATTGTCCCCTATCATATAGAAAAGACTGTGCCAATTTCAAGTTGATGTTACATAATTTAGATTCAACTTTGTTTGGAAAGTTTCCCAAGCAATGAGATTTTCATTATTTTATAGAAAATATTAATAACCATGCCATCTTATCAGAAAACCTGCCATCAATAAACAGGAGATCCCAGTACTCAAAGTTTTATTTCAGCAGTTTAGAATTTAAAACTTCTGTCAAAAAGGAATTTATTCCTTTCCAATGAAATATATATTACCAGCCTATTAGAGCAATCTTTCCATATGTTGTAAAATATATCATTTAATGGCTGAAATATTTGTTAGTTGAAAAGTGCATCCAGCCTTAACACGATGGGGCTTAGGCTGTAAATCTCTGCTTAATAACAGTCACTCAGGGGAGGTGGTCTGGGTTTATACATTTTCATCTCACTGATTCTAATTTTTGCATGAATCATGTGAGGCGATTTGAGCTCGTAAGCTTTAAGTTGATGCTTTAAATTCATTGTTGGTTGCAGCAGCAATTCAGAGAGCAGAGATCCAGCAAATACCCCAAATTGCGGGATTTCCATGAAGGCGGTGGGGTACAGAGGCACAGAGCAGTGTGTGGACTCCCAGGACAAGGCTCTCCTCCTGCCAGGAGCAGCAGAGGCTCCGGTGCTGTCTCAGGGCAGCAGTGCCACGTGAGGAATGCCAATGAGATGGGGATGAATCTGCAATCCACACCTGGCTGCAGCAGCAGCCTCTGGCCTTGCCAGCAACTGGGAAATGCTTTTTAAACCCAGCCAGGCACCCCTGAGCCATTTCATCGCCAGGGGAGGGCAGCGGGAGAACTTCTGCATGAGCATTCGGGAGTTAAGGTCTAATAACATCAGTGCTCCTAGAAAGGTCATCTTTGTTTTATGACAGTCCTAAAAATCAAACCAAAGCTGCCCTTCTGTAGTAAAATAAAGCTAAATTATTTTCAGTACTTGGAAAACAAACAGGAGTGTCCTCTCCCCCTCAATGCAGTCACAGCCTCTCAGAATATGGCCTGTGGGCTGACTAGATCAAACACAGCTGCTCTTTGCAATCTCAGTTACTCACAAGAGCTTGAAGTGCTAATTCTGGCATTTGAAATTTATTGCAGAATTTAAATCTGCTGCATGTTGTTCAAATCAAGGGCATTTATACAGATTTCTGTAAAGCCCAGGATGAGATCATAATATTCACATAAGGGAATGATGTTACAATGAATAGACTTACAAAGAGAAGGTGATTTAAGAAGAAGACATGTCATGTATATATCCACATCTACAGGGGAAAGTTAGTTTCCTGTGTTTTGACACCCTTTCTAACACAGCACTGAATAAATCACCATATTTCAATAATATCTGCAAATCCAGGAACATTGTAATTCCAAGCTGACAGATCAGTGGGAGGCTAAAAGAAAATAAGAACAATAAATTAAAGAGGGAGACATTACAGAATTGCACCAGATCCGGATGGTGTTAAAGTGAAATCTCTGGTCTGGATTCATCAAGGAGATAGCAAACAGAGTTTCTATCAGTTTTACATTTCAGTGGAAAAGCAGTACCCTACCAGTCTTGTCGAGCATCAGCATTTGGTCATGTTAAACCCCATGAGATTCCCAGGGGGCACTTACGGAGCTTTTCCAGTCCCTCTGGATGGCCCCGTCCCTCAGGAGTGTCCCTGCATCTTCAGATCAGAGTCAGCAGCAGATTTGCTGAGGGTGTAACTCAGTCCCTCCGTTGGTGTCATTGATGGGTTATTAAATAAATAAATACCCCTGGCCCCAGCACAGAGCCCTCAGGGACACCCCTGTCACTGATGTCCCCTGGAACGGAGCCACTGCCACCCTCTGGATGTGACAGTTCAGCCAGTTCCTTATCCATCGGAAGCCCACCCACCAAACCCATCTCTCTCCAGTTTAGAGAGGAGGATTTGGTGTGGGACCATGGCCAAGGCTCCACAAAAGTCCCGATAAATGAACCTGCAGCCCTTCCCTTGTCCACTGGTGGGGTCAGCCCATTGGAGAAGGGTGGGAAGGTGGTCCTGGAGAAGGTAAGACGGATCCCTGAGCCCAGGCATGAAATGGCAAAGCCCTGCACAAGATCCAAACCTTTCTGTTGCTGCTCTTGCCAAAGCAGTCCCCACCTCCTGCTAGGATGTCCCCAGTGTCTCTCCATTGCTGAGGCAGAACTGCCAAGGTGAGTAGTGATCTGCAGAAGGCTGTATAGCCTGGAGTCAGAGTATTTGTTTTCAGAGATTTCCATTGGTTTCATGGGCTCCAAAACACATAATTTTCCTGTGGAATACAGACAACCCCAGCAAGGCATTCTGACAATGAATGGAGACAAATATCAGCCTTTTTCTAGACAAGTAAGTTCCAAAGTTTTCTCGCACAGAGAATGACCTGCCAGCTGCTGTTTCATCTTGTGAAAGTGGGATTACAGCTCAGGTATTTTACTGTAGTTATCATGGATGTAGGTCAGTACAAAGAACACACTATCACAGACCAAGAAAAAAATCACATAGCGCTTTAAAGATCAAATTGCAACCCATCAAAATTCTGCTTTCAAATCTTTGATGACCAGGATTCCTCACGTTTTTATAGCAAATAACTATTTATTTACTGCTTAAATTTTTATGTCAGACAAATCAAGACAAGAAAACTAAATAAAAACCAGCAGTATTGTGGATCAATATTTTTCCAGAAATTTATCAAAAGATATGATGCATTCTCTTTCACTAGGACTGGATGTTTCTGAAAACTTTATTAGTTCAGCCAGAAGGGCTGAGAGAGAAGGTCAGATTGATCTCCCAGTGGTTTCTTCAGTATCAAAAATTGTGAAACGAAGGAAAATATTTGTAGAAATGGTCTCAGATATGTCTGATCTCAACATGTCCTTTGGTAACACCGGCAATGCCTTTGAAGAGTCTTGTACACATAAGTGTGGCTGTAATGGCTGAGGTGAAAAGCAAGGCAGATTGGTTTTTATAAATTAGGGAGGCCACAGGAAAAGGCAAGGGCATCACATTAACATTGGATGGGTGTATCAGCGGAGGCTGTGGAGCAGAGGATCAGGGAGGACCAGAAATCAGCTGTTCAGAATTCAGAATTCAGTTCAGACTGCTATCACAATATTCCCTAGAGCACTGAGTGTTGGATACCATTGATATTAGTGAAGAGCATAACAAGAACAGGAGACCTCTGAAAGAGAGACAGAAAAAATAAAGGATTTTTGATCAGTCCTGCAGTGCATATCTATTCTCAGTTTAAAACTCAACCAAATCTGCATTGATGTATGCTGCTTTGCAATAATACAACAACTTTTGGTTAATGCAATACCTTTTCCTTAGCCGAGAGACAGCTGTAGGTGTTTGGATTGTTCTGCCAGCCAGCGCTTTCATGAGATAGATTTTGTGTGGCACTGTGGAGTGATTTATGTGTGTAAGCAAAGTCAGGAGAAAGTCATAGATTTTAGTATTCTCTAGTACTTTCTTTAACTTGAGCAATACTTTCTGTCCTGTTTCTTTGATGTACTGGATGCTCGATATCGCTGGCAATATAAATTCTTGCTTCAATCTTATTTACATAGACAGAAGTTATGTAGTGACAAGGTCCCTTCAAGGCTTGAATGGTTTGTTAATAACATGTACTAAATAGCATCTGGTATCAATCTTGTCCTACAGACATGCCTGTAGTGATTTAAAGCTTTCATTCTTTGAATTCAAAATCTAATTTTTAATGCACTTTCTGTCAGCTGTCTTCACAGCTTTTAAATGAGATTCTGTCATCTTGACATATTCACAGATACATTGAAATTTAACCAGAAAAAAAAAGAAATAAAAACTTCTCATGTCTAAATAAAATGCCTATTCATACTCAAATAAATATTTTTGATTGTTATTGGTTTTCAGTTATTTACTGATATAAAAATCAATGCTATTTTATTTACTGAATGGTAAAAAGAAAGTGACAGCTTGTGTGATTTGGAAATGACTACTTAATTGTTGTTTCTATTAGTTAAATAATGAAATAGTCATAAATTTTCATTTCGATATTTACTTATTTGTAGAGCCCTCAATTAGCAATTTTACCTGCAAAGCCACACAGCAAATTGCTCCATGGATCCTATGCTTCCTTTGTTTTCCACTCGCTGCAAAATCCACATATTTAAAAGCAGAAAGAAGGTAACATTAGAATGTCTGTCATTGGAGGATGCCCATGGGAAATTGTGCTTCAAACTGGTACCTTTCTTCTTGCTGACACTTCCATTTGAGCAACCATTTTAAAATCAATTTGATATTCAATGAAAATTAACTAGCTTCAGTTTGGGAAAATCCTGAGTTGGAGCTATTGCCAGTTTTGGACCTGTGCAGCACAGTTGAGTATTGGAAAGAATTCCTTTTGGGTATCATTAAACCTCTACGAAGACATCCTTGGCAATGCTGGTGATGGGTTTTTTTTAGGTTTGAGTATTTTAGTTTAGCCATGCACAGAGTTCTTAATCTAAACTACAACTTCGACTACACTTAAGGCCAATTTCCAGGAAAAACATACACAGCATTTACTTAAGGACCCAGCCTTTAGAAAAACTGAGGAAAAATGAATTAGATAAACTAAATGAAATATCAGTTGTGACACCCAGGAGAAGGAAACTCCTTACTGTCCTCACCCAGCACCAGCTATGACCTGACATAAACTGGAAGGAGAAACACTGGGAGGATCCTCTCCCCTCTTTAGCTGCCTTCCAAGTCTTTTGTCAAAAAAAGATCTGGACAAAACCTGGATCTAATTCACCTCAGATTGCTGAAATACACATTGTCACTGTGTTGGAAAAAATGTTAGAATAAATAAGTTTTTGTTCCTACAAGTTAGTGCTGGTCTTTAACTTAGTTCACATGGCTTATTGTATTTACTTGCTTGTTTTATAGACCATTAAACCCCAGGCAGAATAAGAGCGTAAACCAGCTGGATACAAGGCTGCTAATGCAGATTATCCAAACTGACAGAGAATGTAAGAGTAAGATACAAATGAGGCCATTGAGAAACAACAATAAAGAACAATATCTTTATTTTTAAAGGAATTGTTACAGGAGAAGCCAGAGGGGCCATGAGCCTGCTGTAAGTGAGGGATGACATGGGTCAGGGGACGTGTGATTGTTTCTCAGGATTACCTTCTGCATGTCATTCACACTGGCACCCTTTGTCACTCCACACGGAGCCTTTTTGGGTTGCCATACCTAATCTGGTGCAGACTTTTCGCTGAGATGACATATACACCTTGTGGAGATAAATTAAATTATATTATCTGGGAACACTTCCACTTTCTGCCTGCCTCATCTCCATCACTCTCTCTATATCCTGTTCTATTTCTCTCAACACTTCATGCACTATTCTGAAGTTTGTCCTGCTTAACTTAGCACCTTTAATTCTTTAATTCTTTAGTTTTGTCCCTTCTTGTGTGTGTGATATCTAGCAAGTGTTGGGTAATAATTGCCTTTTTGCCATTTACACGGACTTCTGTAGCACCCAGATCTCCTCTCTGAGGCTCAGATCTTGACCTGAAGATATCCAAGAGGTTCTGGCAGCTCTGAGGAGCTCACCTGTATCTGCAATCCAGTAAAGCATCTAAATGCTTGAGTCTGGCTGAGTTCCCCATTGATAAATTAATCCCCTAGATTCACCAGTTTTTACTTTTGCTGTAATGTTTCTAACACACAGCAATTTTCTAGCAATTTTTTGCCCCAAGTGAAATTATTCTTAGCTGGACTTCCACTGAAGTCTCCTTAGTAACTGCCCTCGGAAGATCGCTCTCAACTATTCTCTGTGCTTGTGGCAGACAAATAAGAAAACATAGATTTCACTAAAGAGTAAAACTTTAGTTAGGCTTCTACAAGGGTGGATAAGCAGCACTGGTTGAGGTGGCAAAAGCTGCATTTCTGCAGGCTTTTAGGATGAGTAGGATGGCTTCAGTCTAACTTTCCCCTGGCAGGGGGGTAAGACATCCCCTCTTATATTGTGTAACTCTAAAAACGACTGTGACAAATCATCCCTCGCTTATTGAAGTCTCATGCAGATTTCTCTGTAGCACTCCATTGTACAAATCTTCCAGGAATCCTTGCCCTGATATCATTCCATACATATAACTTCAACTGCACAAGGCTTTGCCTCTCCTACGCTGTCCTATCTTCTTCCTTTCATCTGACAATAAAGCTTCTACAATAACAATGTCTTTTATTCTGTTGTGAATTTAAATTCTTTCTTTGCCAGCTTTGATTTCACACACAAACGCTGCCTTTCAGCCAGGACTGGTCCATGAAGAAGGCAGGTATGAAGAGTCTCTGTCTTCTTATTAAAACGTTGAAGTGTTAGTGGAAAATGTGCTTTGTTTTTAAGAAAGTCATAAAAAAGTTGTAATTTAGAGATTAGCTGTTCAATAAGGAAGATGTTGAATATTTCTCATCTCTCATCAACTCAATATCAATTGTTATCTCTTCAATATCAATTGTTATCTCTTTTCCTGCACTTTCCATTTTATGCGTAATTATTATTCATCATAGTTATGAAGTGTGAATTATGAATTATTCATGAATTAATGAATGGCTTAAAATTTGAAATTTAACACCCAAAACGCATTAATTCTGTGTTGCTCATTTGCAGCCAGACCTCTGGGTTCTGTACTGTTCTTTGTCTCCTGTTTGTCACACCAATGTCTTGCTGCTCTCGTCTTTGTCCTTTGTGTGGTTCAACACAAATAATCCCAAGAAAGGACCCTGAAGGTATCCTAGGGAATTCTGCATGATTTAGTTGAAGATGGTCAGATTCATTCTGAATAAACTTTAAAAAAAATGGTCAGATCCATTCTGAATAAACTTTAAAAATAAATTATGAGAAAGAATTCATGAAACTTGACCTAACAGAAAATGAGAATAATTTTTGACTTTATATTCTTTTTCATGCTTATTTCAATTCAGAATTTGCTCCTGGAAGAGAAAAACAATCGTCTTTTTACTGGGTTTTACCTTGTGGAAAAAATGAAGGATTCCAATGTGTTGGAATGTTCATATTTTTTTCAAGTACAGGTGAAATATTTAAGTCCTGCAGCCTATATCTAAGATTCCCTTATCATGCATATTAAAGCCATTTCCCTGGTTTATTTTGCTTAGACAGAGTTTAGCGATGAAGATTAATTTATCCAAGTACATAAATGTATTTCAGGTAATTCTCCCAGCAAACCAAGCATCATTAAGATCTCCAGAGCCTTATCATTAACTACCCTTCTCATGGTGCTGAATTCACCATTATGAACTGGTAAAATTCGGGTAGGCTGAATAAAACAAACACATTTGTCCAATTTCAGATCAATACCTCCTGTTTTGTTCTTTAGCTCAATAGGCATTAATACTTAATCATCTTTAGACAGGGAATGCTTCTATGGCTCTCATTTGGTGTTAAGCAAGAGAACATTAATTATTGGATATAAAGCCCGTTGGATTTTCCTTCCACAGTATATTCCTGTGGGAAGGCTTGTAGCAAGAAACATTATTTCAGCAGTTTTACCGTTGTGCATCCTTAGTTTTAATTGCCACAATCCACCATTTACAAACTTACATGGATCATGCTCACAGCTGAGGAACTGTGCTTCTGAATTCTGCACATTTACATTTATAAACTTCCCTTTCCAGCTGTCTCTTGTGCAATAAGTAAATTTATTAACTCCAATGAATTTTCACTAACTTTTGCCTAAGACAGCACCAACTTTTTACGGAGAATTTTTGTAGTGGCAATTATCACAATTTCTGATTACTGTGAACTTGTATTAGCCTTTTTCCAGTATAAAAATGAAATGAAAGCCCTAAGGGATGCACATCTAATATTCAAGATTTTATCACTTTAAAGGCTTGCTACAAATTGTGTAAAAGGAAACTCTGCACCTTCTCAAGGCACAGAGTTTTAATCATTTTTATATTTCTTTTATGAAGGGATTTTCTTTGCATCTAAAATAACCTTAAAGAATCTCCAGGATCAAAATGACTTACTTTTTGCTTCCCTTTCATAACTATTTTTAATATTGTGTTCTTTTTTTTTCTTTTTTCTTTTTTTCTTTTTTTTTTTTTTTTTAACTATATTAACATATTAACTGCAGTTTTACAGGGACTCCAGGACTCTGGAGCTCCTTAAGCAGTTCTAGTGTTTTTGGCACAGACAGACCCCACCAAACATCTTGTTCTACTTCTCTTTTTTAAGGGGTGCACACAGGGCTGTTTTGACACAATTGCCACAAAAACCATTTCCTTTCTCTAGCAAAGAACTGCTACACAATAATGCCTGGCTCCACCTTGTTTATTTATTTTTATTTGTTGAGAGATTTGCCAAAACCAGAGAGGAATTGAAGCTGCACCTTCATCCCTCCTGATCAAGCCGCAGAGCTTGCAGAGTGTTTCATACCTGTCTCTTTCCTAATCTCTGAACATAATTTAAAACTTTAGTCTTAATTTTGCATATTATGGAAATCTACCAAGGAAACTGCTAGAATTATAATACAGGTCAACTCACTGGCAAATCCTACAACACATTTTATTGTTGGGTACGCAATCTTTGTTATGGAAAAACATTCACTATTAGTTTATAGTAAGAAGTAATTTTAAGTATAAATGGCCTTTTTAAAGATGTGGCATCATCTTCCTTTCATTGCCTGCCATACTAATAGGAGAACAGCAGATGCTCAGGCAAGATTCAATTCACCTTAATTTGTTCAAGCTTAATTAGCAGCTGGGATGCATCTGGCAAATAAACATGAAAATAGTGACAGCCTGAGTTAAAGGGAAAAAGTAAAAGGCTTTTGTTCATTAACCACATGTTCTTCATTGTGAGCATTATGTGCTGAAGGCAAAATCATTTTTAAACCCTTTTTTTCTTTTTTTTGTAAAGAATGGAGAGCCTCATAGCCATGGTTTCATTCGCTGTGTTCTGGTGCAGGTGAGCTGTGTGGAAACAGGAGCAGCCCCCTATGAGATGTTCCTGCACAGGTAAATGCTTGTACCATCACAGCTCAGATATATGGCCCAAGCTTGTATAAACAGAAGAGAGCAGTTTCTTCAGGAATTAGGGAGGCAAAATGGACCCCTTGAGATGTAATTAGGAATTATTTACAACCCTGAATAATGATCATGCAGTATCTTGCACAAAGCAAAATAAGCAAAGGCAATTCTGAAGAGATCCCTGCTGCCATTAAATATGTGACTAACTAGCAAAATGAGGGGCATAATGATAAGAAATGTGCAATGTCTTTGCAGTAGTTTTGGTTCCAAAGCTCCTGCCTATATAAATTCCAAAGTTGTGCATTAGTTGTTGCTGAGTAAGTGATGAAAGTAGCAGGGTTTTTTTGAAAGTGGAACTGCTCAAAGCATGAGGTTCCTTGTGTTCATTGTCAAAGTAGGAATTTTGGATAATAAGGAAGAGTGCAGAAGGGGCAAGATTAAACAACGATAAAGGAGAATGTGAATCAAGCTAAGTATTAATTCCTAATGTAACCCAGAGCAAGGCTTTGGCAGGTGACAGAGACAGACACTCTGTGCCACCTGTGGCTTTAATTTCCCTAACTTGGCTGTATCATATAAGGAATTAAAGAAATCTTTGTTCGTTCTTCTTTCTGTAAAACCAGCCTTGCCATCTTCAGCCCCCCCCACCCCCAAAATCCACTCAAAATCTTAGACTTCCACTTCCGTATTCTCTATTGAAGAATCCTATGAATTTAGAAATCTAACAATCGAAGAATCGAAGAATCTTATGGTTTTTGACTCACCAGGATGCAGTAAATCTTATAATCAGGTCAATGTAACAATGCTAGGGTTTTCCTGAAAGAAAATAGCGTGAACTCTGCCAAAAAAGGTAAAAATATGTCCCTAAGTGAGGTGTGTGGTAGATGGAGCTAGGCAGACCACTGAAAAGTGGCAAAATCTAACTAAAGAAACTGCATAACCGTGGGGAAAATGGCCATAAAGTAGCTGCTGACCACTCTCATATCCTACGTGTTTTGCTATCTCTGTACAAAACTCTTTCAAGATTGGTTTAGGCCCTGCATGTTCACTGTTAAACAAGGTTATGTGGCTCTTTATGGCCTTTACATGCCCAGGGTAGCTGGGCTGTCCAAAGGCTGTGCCAATTTCTACTGTATCACCAATCAAACGCACTCAGCACTTCCGCTACATTTTCTTTTATTTTTTTTTTCTCTCTCCCACAACAGACCGTAAAAACCATCTGTGTTTTAGAGGATGTTTAACTTCACTCCGAGTGTAGGGACAGAATGTCTAAATGAATAGATGAGTCTGAAAAGGCATCAACAAGAGAGGAAAGAGGCAAGATTTGGTACAGGACATTTTATTAGTGTTTATTGGCTCGTGGTGATTTGGTAACTGTGCTTTGCTGCAGCTCCATCGATGGCAAAGGAGTCAGGGCAAAGCAGATGTGTGATCAGGGCTCGTCCAGGCGTGGTGGCCCTCAAGGAGGAGCTGAATCCAGGGATGCCATCCCCGGGAAGCATAAGGTCTGCAGTGCCACAGGGATGCCATGGTTCTGCCCCCAGTGAGCCCAAGCCAGGGGGAGGACGGCTTGAGGATATAATGGGATGTCTCAGACTGAGACTGATCTGAAATACTCCTCGACCCATTTCCCTGACATTCATATTTACACTTACACAAGTAGCACACACGGCTCATATTCTCATTGCAGTCCCAGGCTGCAGAGTGATTCCTGTGCTGTGGGTCAGGCTGCTGATGTGTGTGCCTGAGCACGTGGGCCAAAAGGCTGTGCTGGGGCTTGGTGTTAAGTGCTTTATCCCCTTCTGATAGAAGCCAGGAGCAAAGTTCTCAGCCTCTTCAGAGGTGCAGAATCAGGCCAACAGTCCATTTTGAGATATAAGTGTTTTGTGAGCAGAGCAGATGCTGATTGATTAATTATTTATAATGGCACATTCTGGAGGATGAATACAGATAAAAACTCAGCAAAAGCTATTGAAAATGGAACCCAGCTTTTTTATAAAGTACCTGGGGATATTGCATTTCAAAAGAATTCTAGAAGTAAATCTCAGTATTAAAGCCATTTCCATAAGTTTTTAATGTTAAGCCTCTTTAGCTCAACAATGAAAACACTTAACTTCACAGTTTGACAGAGAAGAGTATTAGCAAATATCACAGTAAGACTATGTCATGCCAGTAGTTCATTCTCCTTAGAGAAATTATCCAGCAAAGTCCTTATGATTTATGAGAGGAATTGAACCAAAATTTGTTATCTTATAAGTCATTGGCATAATCACTTTTACCCTTGTTTTGCTTGAAATATCCATGAGCACCCCACAGACATGCCAGTGTCTTTTTCCTCATCTTTTGTGCTTTGCTATCTATAAATAGCTTGTTGTGAGTATCTGAGACTGGATGTATGAAGCATTGATTAATTACATCCTTCTAACTTGATTTTAGTCTCAGGGATCCACACTGGAGGTAACTTACATGAAGTCCTTGAGTTTATAACAATGGCCAAAGGTGTTACAGGGGCAAGGAGGTTTTTATGGGGTTGAGGTGGTGAGATTCATCATTCTCTCAGTAACACTGAACAGAGGCGAAACCTGAGAGTCATCTGAACTAAAGTCAATTAAAGATGGGAGATTTGCAAGGAAAATCCTCCCAAACTTTCCTAGTCTTGAAAACTCTTCATGGAATGGTTGGGCCAATCTATCAGGTGGCTGTTTTTAGGCAGATTAGCCTTGCTCTACCTTAGGTGCTTGTCTCACACCCACCACCCTGGCAAAAACTGCACCAGCCACCACCAGCAGAGAAATATCTCTGGCAAAGCCAAACAGGTTCTGCTCTTATTTTATAATATCCCATTGTGTAAATTCTCCACTAAAATACATAGTCCTGGTATTTTAGGTCAGAGTTAGATATCAGTACAATTGGACAATGTTAGTCTGATTACATTAAGCACAGAATCCAGGTTCTGCCTCCAGACAGGTGATTTAACAAATCACCTGGTATCGTATAGACCGTGATCAGGTGTGCAGCCCAGGTTTTGCTTTGGGGGAATATGAATATTTTAACTTAATATCACACTTTATTAGTACTGGTATTAAATAAAGATCATGCACTTGGGGTGTTCATTGAAACTGAGTCCAAAAAACCATTAAATGTAGTTGAAACAAAAATGACCTCTGAAAGTCACTCTCAGCACACCTTTTCCCGTCACAAGCATTTCAGCAAATGAATTCTTTGCCTGGTTACTAAAATGTCTAAAAGATGGGTCTCCATTCTTTTTTCCCCCAAGCCTTATCCATCCAAACTCCTCTTGACAGCAGTGAAGCACAGATACTTTTCCAGTGCATGCACTCACCTTCAGTGGAACTACGCAGGTTTAAATCAGCTAAAAATCTAATAGTCAGGGCTGCACAAACGGGGAAGGATTAGGCTTTACCTGGGTGACAGGACTATGCAACCTCCTGGTTTAGTGAGGAGAGCCAGCCTTATCAGAAAAAGTCAATGCCCAGGAGAAGGGAAAAATAGAAGAGGCCACCTCCATCAATTTCTGGCCTGAGAAAAGCACGAGGCTGAAAGGCAAAGCAGTGAATGTCTTTAGCAGCTATAGATTAGAAAGAGAAAGTGGATCTGAAAATCTGACTTTTTCACAGAGATGTTCAATACCTATCCAGTGAGGAGATTGCAGACTCTTAAAGGGATTAAACCAATGATTACACAAAAATGGCACTTCCACTGAGAAACAGACTTCTAAATCACGGAGGTTGCAGGAAGGGCAAGAGGAGCAAGCCTTACAAAGGCTGATGCTAAAGGGCAGCAGCTCTTGGGAAGCTGGGGAGGAGGTTGGGGTTTTACACCAGCAGAAGAGACTGCTAAACACGAGGAGTTTGGAATGAGGCTGACAGCTGGCAGGGTAGAGATAATGCTGGGAGGATGGTGGTGCAAGGGGGAAGAAATGGAAGAGCTATTTATTCCTTGGTCATAGAGATAAATTGAAAGTGTCCTGAGCCTCCCTGAAAATTGTAGCAGGTAAATTTAAGTCCTTGCTTCCCCAGCTTAGCCGCCAGAGAACACAATGTGATGTATAGGCAGTGTTTGGAGTAAACAGAATAATTAGAGCAATGTACAGCCCACAGTGTGGATAAATATGTGCATGACAAATGAAGACACCACTGGTTTTTAAGCACGACATCAGAAGTATGTTGACTTGCATGTAATTAAATTGCTTTCTCACTCTCTGTGTTTTATTTCGTTTCTGCAGAATGCAACGTTCCTTTTTGGATCTGCATCTCTGCATTATGTCATTAAGTTGATTGAATGGTAAAGTTTATTGAATGGTAAAGAAGAAGTAAGGAAAAAAGAGTTTTATTTTAGTTTTTTTTCATACTAAGGGACTTTAAATGACAGGGTGGAGATGGCCTATGAAACGAATTGCCAAAGCCACTATTAAAGTAAGAAAGGAATTAAGATGGGATTTGTTCAAATGCCAGGTATAATAGAATGCAAATAGAGTCTAATCCATTTTGGCAATTTTGGTAGGAAATAAAAGCACATAGGTCCATAGGATTACTCCATTTTAAGAGGGAGAAAATTACATCTAAATCCATTCATTTTGTAAATTAATTGCCTTGAAATGACAATCACCTTTGAAAAGGAATAACCCTCAGAGTTTGATCCAGGTCCCACCAATGTCAGTGGGAAGCTCTTCAGTGATTCTGCAGACTTGGTGGCAAGGAAGTTGTGGGAATGGTCTAACAGATCTTTTTTAAGAAAAAAACCCCAAACACTCAGAATCAGAGATGTTCCTGGGCCCCCTGCTATGCTGCATTGTTTTCCAGCACAGAAACTGAAGCCACTGTAATTTAAACGAATTCAAGTCATTTTTGGGTCTGGAGCACCTTCCTTGGATCGTATTTTTCAATTGTCTCAAATGTACTAAAGGGAACTCAGTAGGACTAAACCCGACTAGAAGCTTGTTCCAAGTTTCTAAAGGCCCTTTTTGGCTCATCCTGAGAGGTCACCAAAGGAACTCACTCCTTGTTCCCTCCTAAGTACGATATTTCTTTGGGAAATATGTGCAGGGAGTGAATCCACACATCCTGACATGCAGGAAATGGGATGTGCTCAGGCACCCAGCTTAATTATGGACATTATATAGAAATGAATATTTTCTTAGAAAAGTACCCTCCCCTGGTATTGCTGGCCATGAAATCACCCTGTATTCCCCATGAAAGGTACCAGTGCAGCATTTGTTACCTTATACCTGTTGGAGATTTTTCATGTGGAAAGCTTTCCAATTGAAAGATACAGTGCTGCCAAAAAACATTTTTAATGAAAAATGCCAGTTCTGATAGAAAAAAAAGAAAAAAATCAATCATTTAGAAACATTGTAAGGTTTTTTCTTGTGGATCAGTTTTTAAGAAAAATGAAAATGAAGTCTTGCACAGTTCTCCACATCCTTGGCTCTGGGGAGAACACACTGCCTGCTAGGTAGACCTGCCCTTTTCCTTGGAAAGGGAAGATGTTTTTCTCAGGGCTGCCACTGACACTGATGGTTTTCCCCCAGTCAGTCAGAACTGTGACTTGCATCCCTTTGGGGTGTAAGCAGAGACAGCTCCTTGCCAAAACCAAACAAATAAATAACATTTGTGTAGGAAATGTGCCCAGTCAGGTCCTCTGTAAATGTGTTCAGAGGCAGGGTGTTACCTAAAGAGCTTTCATAGATGTGTTGCCCAGGGAATTAATGTTCATGAACGATTATGTTTGGTATTTGGAAAGTATTTTTCCACTTGAAACCAGACACCAAACACCAGCTGGTCTATGCACAGGATCCCGGGTGGGGAAGGGAAGGCTTTCAACTCCATGCCACGAATGCCAATGGGGAAACTGCAGGGCAGAAAAGTCTTTGTGGCTTCTTCAGGTCCTCACTGTGAACCAAAAAACAGTCTGCAAGGTACTTTTGCTCCCTATTCTAAACTAAAATTAAGGAGATAATGCTGCTTCTTTATGCCCCAAATGCTCAATAAGAAGCAATGAATTGAGAAGGCAGAAACTTGCATTTTAAAGCTACTAACTTAAATAGGGAAGCTTAAAAAGCAATTCTAAGCTAAACTGAGGGCAATAACTAATATAAGGATCTGATGGACTAGAAATTACCTCCATTAGCAGGTCCCTCCGTTAAGCATTTCTGTATTAGTTATGTCAACTTTTGGTTTACAGGAATTAGAAGGCTTGCATTGTGCTTTACAGCCTCAGCATTCTTCAATAAAGAGGAAGGTCTGACACTGAGATCTTCAGACTTCCTGCAGTTTTTCACTGGTGTAAGAGAGCAGAAGCTGTGCCCAAAAAGCTTTTTACACTGCCTGTGAACTGCTGCCAGCTGAATGCTTGGTTTAATCTCCATGCCAGTATCTGCAAAGCATCCTGATTTCAAATGGCAGGAGAGGTGCTGAGAGAGGTGACTAATTAGAGATTATGAAAGAGAGATTAAAATCCTGTGGGCCTTTCTGGAGGGTGAGATGGCCAAATGACATCTCCCCTCCTGTGAGAGGGCAGGGAGTTGAGACACACGCCCTGCAGCTTTTGTACTACGCCTAAAAGGAAGCAGTTTTAAGCTGCTCCTGGTTACATTTCTGCAGGGACCTCTAGATCCCTTGATTAGTACCACAATTTGAAAGGGATCAGGAATGTGCCCTCTTCCCCTGGCCCTGGTGCCCCAACACAAACTGTCCTTGAGATTATCACAGCAATTCACCCTGTGCCTTTTTTTCCCTATATCTTTTTTTTTTTTTCCTTGCAAGTCTGATGCCAAATACATTATCTTAACCACTTTCAATTTTAAATAATGAAAAGAGGAGAAATAGCAACTCTGTGGGAATATTTTAAGGGGATTCGCATCCAATATAAAGACAATAGCAGCAGACGCCGCTGTGTAAATTGTGGCCAAGAGGTAAAAGAGAGAGAAAGAAAAGAAAGATAAATTACAAAAAGGTTTTACTACAGTAGAAGACAAAGAACCTCTTGCTAATCTCACACTGCTTTTACTCTGGTGTAATGAAAGGAGAGCTCCTGTGCAAAAGTTAAACACCATAGGAGCGATGTTTGCTACTATGCAAAACAAATACTGGTCTTCCGAGAAGAGAGAGCAAAACTAAAAGAGGGCAAGTAATAACATTTCATGTTTCTGAGCTGTCAAGAATTGTCCTTTGATCAGTGTTATCAAAAGCTGCACTGATTGTCTTCAACTGGGGCTGGTTTTGAAAATATTAACTCTCCAGGGTTCTGTTTTGTTTCTGTCTAAGTCTAAAGGCAGGGTAATAAAACGGTCATTGTAACTGGATGTAGATAACGTTTTGCAGCCTGATCCTGTGAGATGCTGGCTTTTCTCAAGGTAATGCAGTTCGAGGGTTCTTAGCAGATTTCTCAAAGCTTAGGAAACATTTTTAAAATGTTGATGAAATCCATCATCCCTTTGAAGGCATTGAAAGGAAATGGCCAGATTGACTTGTATTCTACCTTTGCAAGTGCTCAATTAAGACAAAAGCCCCCTCTGGCTGATCAAGAGGAATGCTCTGTTTCCATCCCCAATGCACTTTTTTTACTCATCCCAGGAAGTCTAAAATAGAACTACAGGTACAGACATAGGTGACAAAGGACTCCATGCCTTGTGTCCAAGGAGAGGTGAAACAGATTAATAATTTCAGCACAGAAAGAACACACTGGCACCAGAATACAATAAAGACCATGATGAAATTATGAATGTTATTTAGGAAGGAACAAAAAGCTGGTATTCACTTTATCATTATAAAAGAAGAAGTCAGTATCAAATGGAATTATCCAATGGTAGGAATTGAAAACCCCAAACAACAAAACAAATGCAGCAATAATAAAACCCGTTGTCACAAAAGCAGATTAATCTTACTCTGGAATACATTGCTGTGAAACAGAATTGTAAAATGGTTAAAAGAGTATCTAGGCAAATTCCTTTATGTTAGGACTCTTAATACAAATTGTAATTTCCTGCAGTTGGGAAAGTGTATTGGAGGAATATCATTGCATCCATCAAAGCTGTAAGTGTGAGTTAGATGCACTTCTGACCCCATACAGCCACTGGCATGTTTCTAGGAAGCCAAGGAACAGGGAGTGTTGCTTGCACCTTGTCTGGAATGCCTTTGCTGAAAGGAGCAGAGACAAGAATGATGTTAAAACCACTCATGGACACTGAAAGGGGGGGACCAGCAGCACTCCTTCCTCCCCAGGAAAAAAGTGTCAGTTTTGTACCATCAGAGTTTTATGACTTTTCACCCTTCCCATTACACTATTTGAAGAAATTATTTGATTCAGAACTTCTTCCCTGTGAGAGGGGAGGCCCTGGCACAGAGAAGCTGTGGCTGCCCTGGATCCCTGGCAGTGTCCAAAGCCAGGCTGGACATTGGGGCTTGGAGCAGCCTGGGGTAGTGGAAGGTGTCCCTGCCCATGTCAGGGAATGGGATGAAATGATCATTAAAGTCTGATCCAACCCAAACCATTCTATGATTCTATGTTGAGCATTAATGCCAAATATGACACTATTCTTATATAGTTTTCCTTGAATGTCATATTCTAGGAAAAAGAAATCATGAGATAGGTAGGGGCATGGCCAATGAGGCTAATGAGAGACTCCTGTGTCTCTTGGATTTAATTCTAAGGAGGCTCAGTGAATGTCTGCTCTGGGCACATCAGGTTTGCAGGGAACTGCAGACGGGCTGAGCCTTTGCCTCATGAGAGTCCTGCAGCCACTGCAGCTGGAAGCAGAGGATAAAGTTTGGCTTTGCTGTTGGACTGGCAGGTTCTGCAGCTGAATCATTGAGCCTCTGGTAAGTTATTGCACGAGTCAGCTGAAAGTTTTGTTCCTGGATGGGAGAGGAGTTTAAACTGCTTGTACTTAAATCCAATTCACAGCCCTTCCTGCCCTCTGCTGCATCACATGCATGGAAATATCTGAAGCATTGGATAAAAATGCTGTAGGTACAGACTTGCCAAGGATTGTGTGCACTAACCTTTCCTTGAATTCTTGGTATGGAACAAGGACCAAATCACTCAAGTTAACCACAAAAGCTCTGTCTCTGCCCCTCATGAAGCAACTGCCTGGAAAATCCATCTTCTCTGGTAATAGGACTTGTCTCATGGTCAAAACCGTAGCAGAACAAGCTCTTCCTAAGGCAACAAGATTATGCTATAAATTCAAGGCCTCTTATCCATAAAGTGGAATTTTTCAGATGTACTGTGAAATCAAAGGGGTCTCTGGCTTGTGTTTCATAGCTGAAGTAGTTGCGTGAAGTTTATTCTCCCATGTGGAGAGACCAGACAAAAACAGCCCCAAAGCAAATGAACTGGGATTTGACAGCTTCTGTCCAGACTGGGAAACAGATGTTCAACAGGATGTCAGGAGAGCAGGGATTGCTAATTTTATAGTTTGGAAATGTTTTGTTGAAGTTCAGTATGGAGACCATGACAAGGTGCAGGCAGAAGGCTCACCCCTCATTCCCATGATTTACAGGGGGTTTCAAAGCAAGTCCCTGTGTCACCATGGGCAAAGGCTGGTGATGATCAGAGCTCCAGCATCCTCTAGGAGGGGGAAACCAGTCCCTGAAAGGAGAAGCTCTTTAAAGGCACGTGGGACTCCTAGTGAAGCTGATCAGTTGATTTTTTTTTTTTAACTCATTACTGTACCTCAGCTACAAAGCAACATGCTCACTGCTTGGATCAGAAAAGCTCTTCTGTGTGTAGAATGGTTGAAAGTGTGCTTGGGTGAGTGCTTGGGAGCTCACACCATCAGCTGGGGTTGACTTAAGCTGCGCTGAAGTCATTTCTACACAGTTTTCAGTGAAACCACACAGCACTGTGTGGAAACTGCCTGAGGATGCTCTTCACGAGTGTGTGCTTGGATAAAGTTTGTATGTGGTCAGGAATAGGTTTTTTACCATAAAATCTCACATTTTTCTGTGCTCCTTCACTCCAGGGAGCACCTGGCTCAGTGAGGGCACGTGTGGAGTTACTGTGTGAAACAGCACATGTGGAGGGTTTGCATGGGGAAGGTAATTTTTGGTAAGTGTGTCCTGACACCTGCTCTGGGGATTGCTACAGCTGATCCCTGGTGATTTTTGCTTTTCCTTTTTTATATACCCTTTTATATATTTCTGTACCCTTTATATATTTTCTGTACCCTTGCTACATGCTTGTGATTTTTGTGGTCTGATATTCTAGCTTAGTTTTGGGGTTCTGCAAAGCAGAAAGACCAAACATTCATAGTAAGAAGACAGAGTGCTCTGTGCTATCAAAAACTCAAAAACTTCTTTCTGGAGCATATTTTGTAAATGGAGCTCAAGCCTCATCTGGGGGGGTAATTCTTTAGAGTAGGGGAACACTACTTCATTTATTAAGTTTCTTATTGGGAGATCCTAGACAGATATGGTAATTTTCAAAGTCAATAAAAATTGTATACACAATATAGGGTGTGTGCATCTCAACATGTTCCGCCTTTGAAGAGCTGTGCACCATAGGATCCTATAAAAATACTGAAGTAAAACCCTTTTATCCCTTTAAATATGTCTGCCTCATAATTCTAGGACCAAGAAAAGGCAACACAGCCATGAGACAGAAATCCATTGATTTCAGGGCTGTGGAAACCTGCTCAGCACAAGGTAAATAAGATGGATGTATATGAGGTGCTGGGTGTGGTATCTTCTCTTTTCTGCTCCCTGTGCCTGATGTTTGACTTTCTGAAGGATTCCTCACCAAGACAGCTTTCACATCTAAATTTTCCAGGGGTTGCTCTGCTCCTCCAGTTTCCAGTCTAAGTCACTCTGCTCCTTACTCCTTGAATTCCTGTGAGATTGTCACTCATTTCTGAATGCTGATGTCCTCTCTGTATGACCAGTTATGAGTCCTTACCCCCCAAGGGGTATCTAACACTGGATTAGAGCCACCTCAGAGCTTTCATATGCTTTCCACCTGACCAAAATGCATTTTTCTGCCAGTCTGTTAATTTCTTACCTTGCAGAGTGATGCTCTTCAATGTTGAGATTCACTCCTGCAGATTGCCAGTTCTGTTTGAGATTTAAAAGAAATAATTTAAAAAAAAAAACTTTCTGGCCTATAACAGGATTAGTGACAAATGACACCAGCTCTCTCTTTGAAGGACACCGCAGCAAATAGCTGTTTATTTTAATAATGGTAATTGTGCCTCTAATAAGCATCTTGTTTAGTAATTTGTAGAGGTTGTGTACATGCATTTCTATAAACAGGGATATTTGTTCAAGCTAAGCCTAATTAAAAAAGAAATGATGCAAGAGTTATTTGGAGGGCTGTAGGATAACAGTCAATCCTGATTCAGTATTTCCACTTGGTGGAATGAGACTTGCAATTACTCCCGAGAAAAAAATCCTTAGAGAATTAGATGAGATAAGATGAGAATGATTAGGATGATGCTAATGTCATATTGCCAATAGGAAATGGCTCATTTAAGTCCCAAGCAGAAATAGTCCAAACTGACAGAACTAGAATTTTTATAAAACACACAACTGTTGGCAAAAAATATTCCAATCCAGATAATTTAATGGTCCTATACTTATTTTAAAAAGCTTAAAGATTTTTCTTCGCCTAAAACCTAACAGATTTTAGGAAATTTAATCCTCATGTGAAGACCAGACAGTGCTAATAACAGGATGTAATACAAATAACACTTCAGTTCACAAATATTTTGTTCTAATGAATTTTTTTGTGAATATTTTTTGTTATCTCAGCTCATGTAATGTTGTGTTCTTTTAACTGCACCTCTCCTTTTTCTTTAGGTCAGGGTTCATGCTCCTTTTGAAAGCTGTGTCTTATTTTTTGGCTTCCCTTGGTGTGCCTCCCTCAATGGGATTTCTTTTTATTGGGCACCAGGAGCCAGAAAAATTGGGAAAAAATACTTCAAAGGTCTGAGATTATTTTATAATTTTTCTGTTTGTGCACTACCCTCTGGTGATGTCACTTCCACCCAACTAACTGTATCAAGGCTCCTCATAGAAATATGCCTCAAGATGATTATCCTCATCCATCAATTAGTTTGTCAAAAGTATAACAACTCTAAAGCTGCTAAAAGATTTCTCCCAGTTAAGTATTTGTCTTCTTCTCTCTTTCCATCCATAAAACATTGTGGGTTTGAAACCATAAAGAAACACTTCCCTGTAATTGCTCTGTTCCAAAACTCATCGCAGCAATTTGGTGACTATTTGATCATCTTTTTCATTTCTACATAGTCTTCAGCTGAATTGTTAATTTCTAATTAGATTTTAGGGATAAATACTTCTACCCTCGCTGTTCATACTTGTGGAACAAACTTTGCAGGAATTTTCAGGTTTCCTGCTCGCCTGATCTCCCAGTTATGATTGCTGGATTAGCTCTCCCCAGTGCACTGTGCTTGGCAATTTTCTGAGGAATAAGAATTCAGCTGACACAGTCTGATTCTACAACTTGCTGAGAGAGTCTCTCAGGCACGGTAACTGCCACCACTTTCATCAGGATTTGATGTTACTCCCTGTTTTCCAGAGATTCTCAAGAGTCATCCTTTGTTTGTGCTGATGCCATATTGAAATAAGTATTGTGAGGATTATAATTCAAAATTGTATGAAGTCAGTAATAAATAGTCCTAATTAGTAGACAGAAATAAATTACTTTAATCTAAACTCCGTGAGCACAAGAAACAGATGGGCTTAAGTGCAAATAATTCTCTTTTTTATAACAAGATATTTTTCCCTTTTTAATATCTATCACTGCAATTCAATTTTTTTATTTGCCAAACATGTTTTTACTGAATCACAAGCTACTTGGGAATGCTGCTCAAATTCTCCTAAGGAAGATGTGGCTCTTGTTAATTAAATTAATCTATTCTAATTAATATCTCTGCACCCAGGAAGGGAAAACCTGAGTTTGTTTGCTTCCTTTATTCCTGTGGGGAACATGAATTCTGCATATGTAAGGAGGATTTAGCCCTTTTGAACCAGTCAAAACTGTTTTTAAACAGATCTCCCAGCACTGTATTCCTAGCAGGCACTTGGTGCAGCATTTCTCCATCTCATTCATAAATCAAACCTACGCTCTGATTCGCTTGGGCCAAAGCGTGTTGGGCTACCAAGGATTTGCTGTGCAGCACGAGGCACTTGTAAAGCAGGTCAGATCCCTCTGCAGAGCACCAGAGCGACCCAGGGCAGAGCTGACATCTGCAGGGTGGCTGCAGAAAGCCTTGTTTTTATCCGGGAGCTGTGGCTGTGCACCCAGGCTGCACCAGGCTGCTCCTGTGAACACCCAAAACCTGCTGCGTCTCACCAGTTCCCGCTGCGTCTCACCGAATCCCTGCTGCATCTCACCAATTCCTGGTGTATGCAGTCTGCTGGGGCTCTGCAAAGGCTTCCCTGGGCAAGGAGCTCCTTTCCAGAGCTGCAGTTGGGTTGTGTGTGTCCTCACTGGCTCTGTGCAGCTCGGTTATGCTCCCTGAGCCTGCCTGGGGACTTCTGGAACATGCACAGCAGAGCTAAATAAAGCTGTGACTTCTCCAGAGCAGGGCCCAGTCTCGCTGGGCTCTGCATTTTGTCTAGTGTTGTACGATCACCCTGTCCAACTGATGCCTTAAGGATTTTTAGCTTCTATTTTTCATGTATCTGTATCTTTGGTGAGTAGCTCTAGGCTCCATATAAAGTGCTAAAAACCTCGGTTCCCAGTGTTTTAGACAGAACAATTCCTCTCAGCTGGAAAATGCGAGGACCCTTTGCTGCCTCAGACCCCCAAAATATATGAACAACAGTGAATTGTGGGGAGCAGGCTTGGGGTAATCGACATTGTCACCTGAAGGTGTAATGGGAGAATTGAGGCCCAATATATTAATGGACAGAACTTATAAAGTGTGAAAAACTCATGCCTCTCTGTCCATTTTGGGTGTAGCCTCTCAAGTAGGCTCTGTCTCCCCTAAATGTACCTAAAGGCCTTTAATAAATTAATCTGCTTTTTATTCTCCTAACTTTGTCTGGCCTTCTGTTTTAGGCAGCCCTGGTTTAGGCATCACAACCACAGAGTCAAATACAAATGGAATTCTGCGATCAGTTGTTCATCGTTCAAGGCAAGGAGTCTCACTCCTCTCACTCTGGCTGTGAGAGCTGGACAGCATGGGGCTGTTTTATATTCTGAGTTGTTGCAAATAGCACTTAGTATTCGCTAAAAAGCTATTGATCCCTCTCCCTCAAGTCCTAAACCTCCTTGTAAATCAGTGCATCTCATTGAGTGAGGCACAGGAAAATAATAAGGAATCCTGGATCTGGCAGTTTCTCTGAAAGCTTCCCAGAGCCCTTCTGATGCTGTTCCCCACTGTCCCATCAGTGCCACAGCCACAGACAAGGTTCCTGCTGTGATTGACAGTGCCACCGTGTGAAAGATTCCGTTTCGCCTCGTATTCCAGCCAAAATGAGATGACATCACTCAGTGCTTACCTCTGAACTTCCATCTGGCTGCTGGACTTCAAAGACACAGAAAACTTTCATCGATTTGATAGACAAGAGGCAGATTGGCACAGCCAAGTTTAGGTTTGCAGGTGCCCCTGGTTGGCCCCTGAGATTTCTTGACAAGTATAGCTGAGCTTCTAGCACAGCTCTTCTGAAGTTTTTTGTGGTTGCAAAAGGAGCCTGAGGTCCTGCCTTCACATCCCTGAAGTTAGGGGGTGTGGAACATCCTTCCTCCCCATTCTCATCTGGGAAGGTTTTTCCTTTCAGGCAGACTCAGATACACTCCAGATGCTCTGAAAAACGAATCCTTCAGGTAGGGGCTGCTTCATCTGCCTGATCCAACAGTCCAATGTTCAGACTATATCCTGGGACAGCACCTCGGGGCTCTCCAGACTGGGTTATTGGCTCTGGGAAGCTGATCCCAACACTGCTTAGCCAAGGTGGAAGTGCCAGTTCTCACCATTTGCCCTACCTGTAGGTGAGCACCCTAATCCCAGAGCGGATCCGTGCACTGGCAAAGGGCTTGTTTGATAAATGTGTGTTTCGTGGTGCCTGGAATCTGTCCCTGTGGACACTGTTACACAAGGGGACAACGTGGAGTCATCCTTTATGCCTGAAGAGATTCCCCATGGGCAGAAAAAGGCACATTTAACTCATCTGACCCTCTCTCTCTTCCCCCATCTGCCTTCAGAGTGCTGAGATTCTGAACCCGCTTCAGCTGGGTGGTTTATATTAATACTCACCTGCTGATCAACGAGGCTGGCAGGAAAAAAAATCAAAGGGAATGTCAGAAAACAGAAGCATGATTGTGTTCCCTGCTGGAGAACTCCTCTCTGCCTTGTCAGAGTTCCAGAGACACGATGTGGGTCGCAGCAAACTCACTCTGCTGACAGCGCTGTTACTTTCGGGATTAGATCGATATTTGTCTGTACCCAGGAATTAGCAGAACAACTGCCTGCCAGGAATGTATCTTAGAGGTGATTTCCTATCAGTGCAGGAGGCTTCAGAATTTAATTCTGCTATTCAAGGCACCATTTACTTTTTTAATACTTAAAGCCATATGCACTGCTCACGAGAAATCCTGCAGGTATAGAGAAAACAGAAGAATGCGCGCTAGAGGATTAGAAATAATATGGATTGTGAAGTCTTATGTAAAACAGGACATCGCATTTTTGAGATGTTTTGCAAAGAAATTTTGCACTTGGCAGGGTATTTAAGTTACCTGTCATTTACACCTTGAAGATCAGCAGAGAAAACCTAATAATGCTCCCACTCTTAGGAATGATTGTCTTTGTAAAGCAGCTATCTTTGCAGCTTTATACAAGGCAAAAAATGTCAGCTATGTCATCTCCAATAGCTTCTTTATGAATTGCAAGTGGCTTAATTTCAAAGGACCAAACTGAATAGCTTATTTTCTTTCTATTTCTAAAGCCTTTTCTACTGCACTCTTAAAGAGAAAAAACCAATGGCCAAATATTTTATGCTGTTCCACGGTGAATGGTAGTTTTAAAAAAAAATAAACTTGAAAATGCTGGAATAAAAAAAAACAGAGCAAATGGATATCATCATTAGGTCTGAGGGTATAGTGACTCCTAGGAAAGGTAGGCTTCCAGTAGGAACCACTGCACTCAGGATGCACAGCTGGAAGCAAAGATAGGCTCAGCTCTTTGTTTTTCCTGGATCAGTCTTTTCTAGTCTCTAATATGACCTTCCATTTTTAAAGATATTTGGCAGTCTGTCCTTGAAAATTTTTATTAATGGCCTAGTTAAGAAGGAAGAGGATGACTACTTATCTATATTCTATTCATTCCAATTTCTGCTTTAAACATTGTTTCATGTAAATTTACCGCAGCATTTAATTCCTTTCATTTATACACTTGACTTATTACATTTTTACAAATACTTATTACAATTATTTTGAACTATCAGTCTTGCATATTTCTGAGTTTTATTTATTATTTCTTTTTCGTTCTCATTCATTATAGAAGCTCAAGTAAACCTGTGGGGGCAAGGACAGGTAGATTTGAGCATGGAATGAGGTGCTGTGGTTTAATTGCCATTGAGCAGAATCTGGAATATTGGAGGAATAATCAACCCAGGAAGGAAAAGGTGCTGAAATTTCCTCTTCCTCCTTTGAATACTCTATGTGAGTGCTTTTTCCCAAAAATGCTGTTTCCCCTGTGTCTGGCAGGGATTATGGCACACTGTGGGTAAATCTCTGGAGGAAAGGAGGAGCTGCAGTCACTCAACAGAATCCTTCGAGTCAGAAAATGGATCCAATCACTGCATCCAAGAGACTGAGGCTTGACTCACCGAGGGATCAGAATCCCAAGGCAGGGAAGCTAAGTGGAAATGCATGTAGAAATATTTGAGCACTGAAGAGACGCTGAGAAACTCATGACAATAAATTATCTGTTCCACTTCAGCGGTGGAAACTGATTTCACATATACCTAGAGAGAGAAACACGAATGAGAGAATTTCAGCTCCAAATCTGTTAGGAATCAAACTTTCAGAATGACAGCACCTGTTTGATTGTTTTCAACGATTTTTTGCCATCTGAATAATGTCATTTTTTAAGCAATTTAAAATTTTCTTTGCTGAAAGGAAACCTGGAGGACACAGATTCTCCATCACAGAAGCAAATATCTTGGCTGAAGATAAGTTGATCTGTTAGAAAAGAGCCATATCCAAAGGTAGCACAACAGCTGTACTGAGTTTTATTCCAGCCTAATAGGGAATTGATATTTCAGCTCAGGGACAAAATATTGCATCACTCGTGTTTGAAGAAATGACTGCAGAACATTTGCTACAATTGATCATTTACTGCTCCCTTTTCTGGCTTTAACACTCAAAAGTCCTAATTCTTGAATGCTGCGCTGTGTGAACAGAATGCACCCGAGTGAGTGGCTGGCTCCAGAATTGGGCTTTGCCAGTGCATTTTGCACAATGCCCCTTCAGAGTGCACTTAACATTATGAATATAAGGAGCAGAAAGGGGGAAAATGCTTCTTGGTGCCAGCTCTATGGTCTAATCAGAGTTTAAATGTAAAGTTTATTCTCCGGGAGAAAAACAAATGCTGAATTCTCGTAGCCAGGAATTCAAGCACCACAGGTTGAAATTATAATCTCTGTCTCTAATGCTCCACTTAGAGACTGTGGGAAAGGAATAGTAGATTTTCCTGCCACTACTCAGCCACTTTATCTTTGAATAGGAAGAAATTTTTTCTCTTACAAGCAATCAGGTATTTAGATTGCTCATGTGTGTTTCCCCTGTTGATGGCAGGTGATCACAGAGGGCAAAGGTGAGCAAATGGATTTAAAACAATACTGCACAAGAAATGGTGCATGCACTGATATTACGTGCTCCGTTGCATCTTTGGTTATTCATTCTTTACACCAGTCCTCTGGGACAAAATCAATGAGACATTCCATGTTATGCTTCAAAGTCATCATAATTGTTTGTTTTGAAGCAACAATTTTTTTCCCTTTTGTCAACCGAGCAATTTGCTGAAGTACCCAATTTTTCAGCAAGAGTCAGAAATAGAGCCAGAAGCTTTTCTCAAATAATTTCAGGGTGGGGGGGAACCCACCTGAAAAAAAACCAAAACCCTATGCTGATGTGCTGTGTTGTTTATTACACGGTATTCTCCCCAAAGGGGAATCATAATGAGAAAAACCCACATAATCCCTATAGCACACACTTCAAAGAAACACGAGCCTTAACCATTATTTATATCTGTGTGACAACAAGGTGTGTTTGCATAATTAAAGTTCCTCAGAAGATGTGTACAGCAAGGCATCCCACTGGCAATTAGCTGCTTGAGTGGTCAAGTTCCCACATACAAATTCTGTGTATTACTCCTTCAGCAAGGAGCAGCACTGTACTTGACCTTTTCTGCCTTCCCAAAGGATGTTGCTGTATTATTTTTGCACCGTATTACCTTCATCTGAACACATGCTTCTAGTAAATGCCTGAGTCAAAAGTTTAAAAGTGACTAATTAGTGTGATGTTTGTATCTGTGTGAACACCTAGCAGTCCTGGCAGGGACTGCAAAGGTAGTGCTTCCAGCCACTGTACCAGCCTGGAAATGAGCTCTGGTGCTTCCAGCAGACATCAGGACCCTTTGCAGGTCCATCCTGGGTGGATGGGACTGGAAACACATAGCAGTGATGGGATTCCCTGTGCTCAAACAGGGAAGAAATGAGGCTTGAAAATCAGGCACAGCTTTGTCCAGGCTGGCCCTAAAATCCTACACCGTGGAGCTTGGAAATGACACCTCAGGTCTCCATCTCTGCAGTCTGTGAAGCTTAACTCGAGGCCTCCTCACTAATTAGGAGATTATTCGGGGATGGCTACAGTTGAAGCATTAAAAAAAAAAAAAAAAAAAGAAGCAAAAAAGGCAGAAGTATATTGTTAACATCCCTCTGTCATAGTAAGACCCTCTGGGGATGCTACTTGGCTGCTTGAAAGTGTATTTAACATAAAGCAGAGATGATTGAAAAATGTAGCTTGTAGCTCCCTGGGGCAGTTTGTCGCTCTCAGGATGTAGGACAGGGAGGAGGCTGCTGAGCCCATCCCTGCTGGCCCTGCAGGCACGGGGAGCCTCAGACTGTGCTCTCAGGATGGCATTGCATGATTAGATCCCTCAGCACTTGGGAAAGCCACTCGTTTACAGCCCCCACAAAATCGTTTTGTGAGCTCTGGTAGAAAATAGCTGTTCCTGAAGGTCTGATAAATTGCACAAAGCTGCAGTGCATCCTGAGCCCTGCATTAATACAGAGACAAGAGGCCAAATTCATTAGTGGCATTCTATCAGAGCTCAGTGGGCTCAGCCCATGGAGGAACTTTGCATGTCTTCTGTAAAATAGGTAAGTATTTGACTAAAATTTGCCAAATCCTCCAGAGCCTAATGGAGCGCTTATGGGTTCTGGCAACTTAACCCAATGTTTAATTTGCACTAATCTAGCCAAGACTGCAGAAGCATGAAATACACTCTACAGGGAGAGCACTGCTCTTTGAAGTTAGTGGCTTAATTCCCATTGTCTCTGATGGGAGCAGGACTGGGGTTTATGTGGCATTTACTCCTGTTACTGTAGGCAGAGATCTTTTCAAATATGAATTAATTTGACCTGTGCTTGGGGACATTCCAATCTTCTGAATTTACTAAAATTGTGTTAACTTGCAGGCAAACCTGCAGTGCTGTACTTGTGAGATGCATGCAGTCTCCATGCAGATCTCATGGGCTGTGAGAAGCGCAGATTTCACCTCTCAGGTGTGTGCAGATCTGTAAACAGCTCTGAGCAGGGGAAAAGAAAAGAAAGGAAGTAGATGATCTTTAAGGTCCCTTCCAAGCCTCACCATTCTATTCTATGAACACAGCTCTCTGTGCAGCAGCATGAAATCAACTGAATTATTACTTCTTCTATTACTTCTTACACCCTTATCTTGATTTTTAACTCTCACCATCTGGATTTGCACATACTGTAAATTTCCATGTTGTTCAGATTCCCTTGTAGCACTTCCACATGAAAACAGACAGGATTCCCTTAAATCCTCTCAGGTGATCCATGTGTGATTCAAACTGTATGGCACGTAGTGATCATTTAGTTATGTTTGCTTATTCTGTGGCAGTTATTGTATCTCAAACCATTTTAAGAGATTAAGTCATTTATCAGAGTTTATTTGGGGTGATCATAAATACAGGACAAGACCTTTAAGGCAGAGATGCCATAAGATGATGTTGTATCCCGAATTCAAAGGAACAAAAAGAACCACATGACCCAACTTTTTCTTTACTGAGGGGGATTCTGTGGGTACCAACAACTCCAAATGGATTCTTGGATTATTTGTGCTCCCCTGGTTGCTCTGGGCTGTGGCAGCTCGGGGGTCAGGCATCCTTTGCAGGGTCACTGCTGCTGCCCGGCTGGGAGAGGGGCTCTGGGACTGGGAAGTGCTGGTGGAACACTCCAGTGTGCAATTCCTCAGCCAGAGATAAGTGACTGTTTCAGTTTATCCTTTTGACAAGAGCCGAGGTTTTTCTATTTCAGACAGTCACAAAAGGTGAGCACGTAGTGTTTAGGGGGAAGGCAGCTCAAGCAGTGATCTGGGCACAGAGAACAGGGACAAAGAAGAAAAAGTGTCTTTGAAATGATCCCACTTAGCCGCCAAGTAACTATTACATGGCACAAACCCAAACTGATATGCTGCCTTCACAACACTTTGATTCACTGCTGCAGCCAGGTGCTGAGAGTGACTGTAATAGCACAGGGTGTTTCGACAGAGCAGCACGGAGGGGAGCAGACAGGCAAGACAGCAGGCAGAAAGCAGCTGTCTGCCGAGCAGCCACGGCAGGCACTTCAAAGGGAGGGAATCCTTCTGAGGAGCTCATTGGCAGGAGCTGCACAAGAGCTCCCGGTGATATTAATGCCCACTCTTACTGCTCCCACCAAAAAGAGGTTTTGTCCTGGCCAGATGACTTTCCCCATGATGCGGTGACAAGCAGACCCTGAGCCCTTTGTTTTATTCCAGTTCCTTGCAGATTCCCTGCTTTTCTGGCCAATGCTCACTGCCTCTTTGTCAAGTTCAAAGTGGCAGAGCCACTACCCTCATTTTACAGGAGCAGAGACACACAAAGAGTTTATTTTTGTCGTAGGAAGCACCACAGATTCCCACACTTTCGTCCTTCCCCGAATCCATCAGAAAGCTCAGCCATCCAGCAGGACTGGGTATAAAGAAGAGGGACTGCTGATTCCTTTCTGCATCTCCTTTCCCTCTCTGCCAGTGGATGCTGACAGCAACCCACTGCTGAAGGGGTTGAGATGCAATTTCCACAGCCTGTTTCCTGCAGGCTACGCTGTGACACTCCGGTGTCATCCCTTCCTCCAGCAGGCTCCAGCATTTACCAGAACAGCTCTCGTGTCACAGATGCCTTTCTCAGGCTTAAGGTACAGCTTGAGGCAGGTGGAGCAAAACCGACACAGAAAAACCCTAAAGCTGCTCTTTTTCCTTGCTGTTGCTGCTCACCTGGCATGAGGAGGGTGCTGTGGAAATGGGGGAGGCAAAATCTCACTCAGGAAAATCCTGGAGAAAGGTGATAGGGGAGAATGTTGATATATCAGCTCCACTCTGACTCATACAGCCACCCTTGCACTGAGAAAATTGGTTTGTATTTGATTCTGCTGAGGAAGCAAAGCAAAGCAGCAAGTCAATTTGAGATAGAAGATGGAAAAAAAGAGAAGTGACCTCATTTATTAATCCCAGAAGAGACGGGACTGCATTAACCAAACCTATAATCAAACCCATGGGCGAATCAACTTACTTCTTACACCCTTATCTTGATTTTTAACTCTCACCATCTGGATTTGCACATACTGTAAATTTCCATGTTGTTCAGATTCCCTTGTAGCACTTCCACATGAAAACAGACAGGATTCCCTTAAATCCTCTCAGGTGATCCATGTGTGAACTGTATGGCACATAGTGATCATTTAGTTGTGTTTGCCTATCCTGAGACAGTTATTGTATCTCAAACCATTTTAAGAGATTAAGTCATTTATCAGAGTTTATTTGGGGTGATTATAACTGCAGGAGAAGGTCTTTAAGATGATGTTGTATCCTGAATTCAAAGGAACAAAAAGAGCTGATATAAAAGGAATAACCTGCAAAAAGAAAATGTCACGAATAAAAGAGGTGGTTGTTAGATTGCAATTGCATTTCATCTTAACCTTAGCAACATTTAATCTTTACATCACATTTTCCACCTTAAAATATTAAGGCTTTGGCTCTCTCTGGCTTCTCCTCATACACATTTTAATGAGATTGGTGTAGAGTTCTACATAAAATCAGGGCAGCTTGGGGTTCCTGCTGTCAGCCTCAGAGGAGTGGGATTGCTCCAGCATCAGATTAACCCCGTGGAAGACATTAGGGTCAACCATTCCTTACTCGTTTCTCTTCCATTCCCATCAAAACAACAAGATACTTTTGAGAATTTGGAATAAGCTTCAGAAGAAGAAAATACAACTTGAACATGAGCTTGATCTAATTATAATGAGAGTTTCTTGCTACCATGTGCTTCTCTGGCAGCAAACACCTTCTCTCTGTCCATGTGTCACCTCCAGTGAAAAAGCCTGTCCCAAAATGCTTCCCAAAGAATGAATTTGAGGGCAATATTTATTGCTGCAAAGAGGCTCAGCCACTCTTGTAGACTTTCCTAACTGAAATCATTTAGTGCTGCAGGTAAAAGAGACAGCTCTGGGAAGTGTTTATTGGTTTATAACTTTAATATTGGGGAAGTATAAATTTTCCTTTAGGAGGAGTGAGGGAGGTATTGGGTCTCCCTTGTGTGGGAGGGACATTCCTGAGGGAAGGGGAAGTGGTGGCTCTGACGGGCAGGGAAAAGTAACACCGTGGGAAGGGGAAAAGCTGCGGAGGAGCTGATCCAGGGCCAGGAAGGCACATCCCATCCCCTGCCAGCTGTTCTGGTTTGGTGGATGGAACTTGCATATCACAGGGAAATTCAGAATTCTATTGATTTAAAAATGCACTCCAAAATCAAATTAAATATATTCCTTCCATATTTTCTTATTACCCCTATAGATAACACAAATATAATCCTCTGGTGTCACAGGGGGGCCTGACCTCTTTAGGGAGCTGATTTCTAGTACCATAAGGATAGAGTGGGACACCAAAACCTATTGGCAATTGATTTTTTGTAATATTTAGGATGCTTTCACATGTACAAATTCAATAATCTCTATATTTATTGCACTGATTGAGTCAAATATTCTGATTGCTTTCCCTCAAGCCCCCTCCCAGAATCCAGGTTTTCCTTAAATAACCCTACATACTTTGCCTGTCACTTAAGAGCAGGAAGGGAACCTTCTTTAGCAGATTAGTGTTTCAAACTTGCTGGATTTACATCCATTGAAATGGCAAATATCTCACAAAGGTTTGCTCACACATGCCTGAATAGAGACACAAATCTCTGCCATTAATCTGCCCTGGCTGCATGACCCTAAGATGTTCAGAAATATTCCTGCCAGCCCACCCAGCTACAAGTAAGTCAAGTTTTCTAAATGCATTTTAGCTCTAATTTGCTTTTATTGTTAGCATCACTCTTGACAGGTCCTGTGTGGCAAAGCAGAGAGAACAAATTCCCAAATCCATAGGTTGCAATCTGCGTGGCACCTCCCTCACAAATGGA
Source organism: Origma solitaria (assembly GCA_013397895.1). Lineage (NCBI taxonomy): Eukaryota > Metazoa > Chordata > Aves > Passeriformes > Acanthizidae > Origma > Origma solitaria. Next base: position 565,909 of record VZRL01004076.1, read on the forward strand.
CCTGCAAAGCACATTTTGAGCCAGCACATGAAAGCTTTCAGTGGCTCTGCACTCAGCCAAAGTTTCCAAATGCAGCCAGCTGGGCTGTGGTGTCAGCCCCAACTCAATCATGACTCCAAATGGTCACAGGGATTTGTTCACAACCAGTCAAGTTGATGAAAAAAAAATCCTGCTGTAAATTTTCATTCAATTAATGCAAATAATCAATTTGGAAATCACAATACATGTAATACTTAACCAAGGAACAGATTATATAATTCATGAGAATTAACATCTCATGAATATGATCAGCATGCCTGCGAGCAGTTATGTTCAGACACATGTGCTGTAGAAAATTTATGTCTGAAATATCCTTGGCTGTCTCAGGTCCTCTTAAAATGATACCACAACACTCTGGAATGTGTGATGCTTTTGGAGAAGTTTCCCTTCATTGGATTATCTGAGAATGTCAGTGATTGTCACCAACATTGCCCCTGCTTTGTGTCCTGAGAGCCACAAGAAACAGAAATGTAAGAGATTCAGCGACCTCTCCTCTGCCAGCCTTGGCCACATTATTGTGTTTCAACCTGGAAAAGCAGTTACACATCAATTAGGCCTTTTCAGGATTTGGAACACACTCTTCACCCCTGTTGTTTTCCTTCCTGCTTAGGAAGGGAGACAGCAGTTTGCTCGGAGTGAGATTTTAGGCAGAGAAAAAAAGTCTTCTCTGTATTTTCCTAGTGAAATTACAGGGTTTGCAATCAATGAATGTTCAAAAGCTGGAAAAAAATGCTTTGACCTATTGAAACTTCTGATGGAATTATATACCTTATTTAGAGATGTGTGCAGAAATGGCACTTGGCTTTTTCATGTCTTTCTGAAAAAATAAGTGAGATACTGGACTCCTAAATCTAGATTCATTTAATTATCCTATTTATCCTATTGGGCCTATTAAAAGAAGAAGAATATTTCATTCCACAATTTCTACAGAAGAATAATTACATGCTATAAACATCATGCCAAACACATTGACATTTAATGTGAAACTTTACCCAAAACTTTTAATTAAATCCTTTTTTTAATCTGAAATTTTATATCAAACTGTTTCAGCGTGATGCCTATTTAAGCAGACTAACAGAATTCAAGATATATCACCAGTGTGCTGCTTAAGAGCCTCTTGGAGGACTTTAATTCAAATAAAGCTTTTCTGAATTTTCTATTGCATAGAAATTCTCAGAAGGCATCTGCTGGAGCTGGAGTAAAAGATAAATTCAGTGCTCTTCAAACTGAACCAGACAGGGTACTTGAGTTGTTCAGTATGGAGAGCAAAAAAGGTAGGAAAGTTGGAGGAGCACGTGACATTTCTGGAATTATTCTCTCAAATGTACCTGTCCTGGAAAATCAAACTCTTCTTTGTTAGAATACTGAGATGCTGGGATTCAGTCTGCTGCCTGCCACCTGTATCCTTAGTTCTCTTAAAAAAAGAAAAATTTTAATAAAGCTTTTCCATGATTAATTATAGTCTTGACTCTGCAAAGTAAAATGTCCTGATTAGTGAACTTTTTCACAAAACTTCTGGGAAATCTCCATGTCCTCCACCAGATATTCTTCCCAATGCCCAATCTGCAGATTTAGTATTAAGTGATCAAATAGCAGCCCAGAGCCATTCAAGGTAATTGAATCCCAGGATTTGGGGCCAGGTGTACAAAAATGTTCAAACTAATTATTTAATAATTGAAAACAATAACCAGTGTAGTTAAATCTCTTGCTGATTTTCTAATGTTTATTAATTTAGGCACCTGTGTCTCTGCACCACTTTCTTTCAAAATGCTTACAAGGATATGCATAGCATATAAATTTAAAATGAATGTGATTACCTCGATACCTACTCTAGGCTCTTAAGTGATTAGAAGAGCATTATTATTTTAATTGTTATATAGATTTCCTTCTTATGAGTCTGCTTATTTAAATAGCTGTTTAAATTCCTAGATAGATGTCAAGGTGAAGAATTTTCATTAAACTCTCACTCTACCGTTTTCCATGACCTCTTCAAATGGCCTGATACAGGAAGAACCACACAAAATATTTCCTTAAAAATTAGGCAAATAGAACATTCAGAAACAGTTGAGACAAAAAAATGAAAAGCAACAACAAGAGCCCTTACCAGCAGGACAATGATGGCCCTTTCACTTCAGTGATTTTACCTCAGTCCATTGTTTAGGCAAACTGCACTGAAGGACCATCTGAAAGCAAGGAGGGTTATAATAATAAGAAAAATCAACACCATAATGTATTCTAAATCAGTTTGTGTCTTCTTTCTGAGGGCTTTGTGTGCTAGAGCAGATGTCGCACCTTGCCCATTATTTTCACCTCTCCTTGCTTCACTTAGATATGTAATTTCTTATTTTAATTACCTTCTATACCTTCAAGGCAATTCCCATTATATTATTTTATTTTGCTAATGCACCTGCTTAAAGAAAGAAAACTGGAAGCAGGGCACACAGGAAAGGGTAAAATGGCAATAAGATTAGGCTTCTTGGTGTCTTTTTCTGTTTCCTTTTTTTTCCCACTCCCTCTACTGTGACTAAATAATAACAACTGGAAGGAATAATTTTACAAGAGGGAGTTATCTGTTATTTTTATTTGGTCCCAAAACTGCTAATTAACAGCAGATGCAAAAGGTCCTGCAAAGGTTTTGAAAATCTAACAAAATCTGGTAAAACCTTCTATTCTTCCTTTACAAGCAGCATTCTAGCAGTGCTATGAAATGGGCTGCTTTAGCCTTATAGTCAGAGAAAAGAAGTATGAATATAGCAGAATAACAACACGATTTATCAGCATGAAGGAAATAAATGGACAGTATTAACTGTGTCATTCCAGCAGCCTACCCAGCAGTCCTAATGCCCTAACAGAATGTGTGAAGGGAAATGGAATGGCAGCATGATTACACTGATTACAGCTGTTGCAAATACAGGAGGCCACAGTCATGCTTCAGTGGGGCTGTAATTATACTTCAAAGAAATGCTGTGTGCAGCCTGCTCTGTTCTTGGAGTATCCCTGCTGTTTGTTTCCTCTTATTTTGTTCTTAGGTCCTGCAGACTCTTGCTCATGGGTGTAACTCTTTGTTTCAGCAGTGGGGAAAATATCACTTTTTATGCTTATCGGTGGGTTTGGGTATAAACTCTCCCAGCTCTCCTATGCTGCTGCAGAAGTGCCATCAAATAATAGCAACCACAATGTTTTAAGACTATTCTTAATTTCTTACTGAACAAACCTTCTGAGCGTTCATTAAATGAGGTGGTAAAGAGGGAAGGGAGTGTGGCTGCTCAGTATCAAACAGTTCTCTCCTCCACCTTGCCCCTAGGTATTAGTCCTGAACAGAAGAAATCCAAACCTTTGTGATTTGTCTTTGATTAGTGCTGCCTCACACGCTGCAAGCAGTACTTCAGGAAGAAAGATGGATTTGTTGCTGTTGTTTCTCTCCCTTCCCGTTGGCAACACGTGGCAGCCCCTAGCCTAAAGCTGGCCATTATATTTCATTTAAGAAAAAGTATTGAGAAGGAAAATACATTTTGATGTGTCTGCATTTTGTCTATAATTCAAAGGCACTGACATTTTACAGCAGCTTTTTTTCTTCTTCCTTCAGATAATGATGTGACAGCAATGCAGAATACAGAACAGGGTGGGGTGGTGTCTGGGGTACTGTCAAGTCCCCTACTTTCTCTTCAGTGCTCTTCTTTCCCTCAGATACCTGTCCCCCTCCCTGGCTGGGCTCTTTTTTGTGGTTTCTTACTGTGATTTACAGAACTTTCTGTGTATCCTGCAGCTGAGCACAGCTCAGAGCACTCTGGGTGTGGACCTGCACTAAGTATGGCTCAGCCCCAGGCTCAAACGGCTCTGTAGAGCAAACAGCAAAGCCTGGATCATTCAAAAAAATCTATTTATTTGTTCCTCACCAAGTAAAATAAAACCTTAAGCTCTGCTCTCTATGAGGCTGTAGTGCTACTAGGAAAAAGCTAAGGTCTATTGTTGTCATAGGCAAAAAGGGTGTTGGGAGTGCTGAAACCAGAAAAGGGATGAAGAATTGGAAAACATCAAGGAAAAGCCAGGATATTGTTGTGACTTTGAATCTTTGCAGAGGCTCAGGAGCCAGCAACAGCAGTTGAGAAGCAAGAAGGTTTTTTCAAGGGGCAGATGGGCAACCACAACACTTTGGCCTCTTGGATCCATCCAATTCTGGGAACTTCCCTGGGGCTGCAGCTCCTGCTCCTGGAGCCTTTGGGCCATTTCTGTGCATGGCTGCGTGCTCATTTTTCACAGAACTCCAGCTCAGACAACATTTGAATTTTCAGCATCCTCAGTCAAACCAGGTGAGCCAAACCCAACCCTCCACCTTTCTGAGAAGGGGGCTGAGCACGGTGCAACTGGAAGTTGCTCTGTGCTTGTCAGACACGGTGATATATGAAGGTAATTGCTTCTGTGTGCGTTTAATTACAGCATTGTAATTAGCAGAGTGCAAGAGCAGATGCAGAGGGTCTTTTCATAGAGCAGACTGTGATAGGCCAGGAAAACGTCTCAAAAAGAAAAGGGCAGAGCAATGTCACATTGTAATGCAGCTCTTTGTGCCTGGAGAAGAGGGTTAATTAGCTGATTGCTCCACTCTTCATCTTCATTTCTTAAGGTGGAGGAAACATGGTAGGAAGGAGATTAATTCATCTTCATGAATTTTTAGAATTAGCAAACAGCACCAAAGCTTCGTTCAGCTCAGCACCGTGGCTCGGGCTCGGTGCTGGGCAGGCACCACTGAAAAAAGGAACAAAAACTGCGAAATCTTCATCCTCCCAGGAAAAAGGGGAGCAAGAGCTCCAATCTTTATGAGCCCACCATGGCAAGTGGAGCAGTGCTCTGGGGCAGCAGGGATGGCTCTGGGCAGTGCTGCCTGCAGGGATCTGCAGCTCACCTGCACCTGCCCAGTGCCCATTCCCAGGGTCACTGTGCTCTGCCCCTCGCTGCTCTGGGGCACCAAGCGCCATACAGGGAGCTGGCCCCAGTGGGGGGCACTGGCAGGGGCTGGAGGACACTCAGACTCAGAGCTGTGTGACAGGAAATTGTCTGGTGTGGCTGCCTAATGACAGGCAAGGGGAGGATTTTATGCTGGATGAGATGTGGCTTCAAATCCTTCAAATAATTTGTGGTCTGGTCTCTGCGGGAAGGGGAACACAGCACTGCTCAGGTTGCAAAGCACATCAAACCTGCCTAGTCCAGGGATTGTTTCTTATGCTTTAAAAGCACAAAAAGCACTAAACTTTTTTTTTTCCTTTTTTCTTCTATTAAGAAACATCACATGTTTTTGTGGTTGTTAACTTATATTATCCCACTGAAATAGTAGGTCACGGCATTCATATTTATTAAAGTTATCTACTGAAAGGCTAGAAGGGCATAGTCTAAATGTGCTTCCAGGAGTCAGTACAAATTGCACATTTAATTATTGTGTACTTAAAATCTGATAATCATAGAAAATCAAATACACAGCCTGGTTGATTTAGAAAGTATTTTTAATAGGGCACTATTAAATTATAGAGTTAAACATTATTAGATATATTTATTCATGAGAGATAATTTGATATGTAACAAAATAAGCCAATACATGGTGTAACCTCTTGCAGTCTAATTTTCATGGATGAGCTCTTGCATATTTAATATCCTTTGAGGATATATTTTAACCTAGACTAATTACTGCTTTCCTCTTATTTCTGTTCCGTTTGACATCGACGTTTGGCTAAAATAATGTAATATTGTTATTATGGAGCAAATTAAGTAAATCTGGCTTATTTAATTTAGAGCCATTGTTGATACTGTAAATGGCCTGATGTAGGTTATGACAACAAACATTGCACACAAACAAAAACAGCTAAATTCTCTACAAAGGAACTGTACTCACATTGCATGATGAGCACCATCAGGAATATTTTCCAATCTACAGAGCTGTTTTGTAATATCTGTTTCTAATCTCATTGTGGCAAATTTATAAAGAGGAGTGAAGTAAGAAATTAATGGTGATATAAGTTATTCTTACAGTATTAAGACAATTTAGCTTAAAAGCTTATCAAGCTAGCTGGGGACCTGGTCAGAAACTTTCCATAGACAGAATACCTGAGCACAGAGATTTTGTACTTGAAAGTAGGTTAATTAATTAATTGAGAACCCATGTCATGGCTTTGATATATACATTAATTTGGTGTCTGAGAAAAAATTTAATTAGATGTTTTAATTTTGCTCTCAGTGACATCTTAATAAAATGCACTGATAGGTCAGGTTATGTGTTTGTACATTTTGGGATAATGCCAGCAGTGTCAGCTGGCTTTAGCAGATCAGCTTTGCTTTGCTTGGTTCATCAGCCAAACATCTTGCTACAGTTTGCTTTCTTCAATTCAGCAAGTATTGAGGTACTAAAGTTTTAATAGGTCTGTCTTGAATTAAAATAATTTTTAAAACTATAAATTTTAGAAAAATAAAGACGAAGCTTACAATGATGTAACTTTTAATTGCATTTGATTTTTAAAGTTACAATAAATGCTATGGACTGAAAGCTTTCTAGGTGAGCAGTGCAATAAAATAGTTCATCCTTGCCCAGAGTCAATATTGATTAGTAAAAACTGAAATTCTCAGTGTCTTTTGGGAGGCTAAGGTCCCTTTTTACGTGTTGCATCAGATAAAAGAAGTAATGATTTTGACTACACACAGATCCTTTATGTTTTTCAGCCTTTTAATTTTTTCACCCATATATCAACTAAACTTCAAAATAAGAAAACATTTCTTCACTGAAAAACAAAAGAAGAAAAAAAAAGAAGAAAAAGATGTATCGGATACTTAAATGTCTTGTCATTAACATCAGCAGTTGCATAAATCAGCTTCCTGTGCTAGAGTTAAGAATCCTAGAAAGTATTTGCTATCCTTCTGGCTGAGGAGGAGATTTTCTGCTCACCTCTCAGGCAGGAGCAGGCTGAGCTCCTTGTGCACCCATAGCCTCCGAGCCATGAACTGATACCAACACCAAATCATTTTTCCCTCTATCAGCTACCGAGGAAGCAAAATTGCTTCTAATCAAAAGCACAGCCCTCCCTTTGCAATTGTTTGCTCGAGTATTTTTCTGACTGGTCTGCTTGATGGGCAAATGTGCAAGGAAATGGAAAACATAATCTTTCAACATGAAAGAATGCCAATGCACTGTGAAGAACTGTTTCTAGCTCACTTCTCCTCTCATGTGGATTTACACTGCTGCTAATTTCCTGAAATTGGCTACCAGGTTGGCTTCCAATTTGTTTGATGATGCATGTCACGGTGTCTGGGAACGCCCAGCAACATGCCAGGGGCAGGATTTACTAAAGCAAAGGCTTCTCTGTGACTAAATTAAATCACGTATCAGCAGCACATCAAAGTTTTGGGAACTTTGCTTGGCTCTGGTTTTGTTCCCTGCTGCCTTGTCCAAAGTGAACATGCTACTGCTTGACAAAACATCCAAACTGGTGAGGCTGGGTGGAGTTTGGAGCGGCCTGGGATAATGGGTGGTGTCCCTGCCCATGGCAGGGTGATCTTTAGGGTCCCTTCCAACCCAGCCACCCTGTGATTCCATGATTCTGTGCACACTTTAGCCAGTGGGCATCTTTTGGGACTATAAAACCAGACATTAAAGACAGAGACCCAAAGAATTTTATACTTCATTTTGCTGACATCTTTCACACAGCATGGTTAAAACATGGTAATGCTTGGTACCCTTCTCTTGTGGGCACCTGGGTTTGTGAATTGGTGTACTTAGCAAGTCGTTTTTCCTCTTATCTACTAAAAATAACGACATGAACTCTAAGAGGTTGTCAACGTATTACTTCCCAAGGGAGAATTTTGCTCTTCTCTCTCATTTATCTAGGCATGTGTAGAGGCTTTTGACCCATTTAGCATAGATAAATGACCCATGATGTGAAATTTCCCAACAGTTTAATAATGCATTTAACTCAAAGTGACACTTGCTTGCAGCTGCCTTAAAGCAGTTTCCAGGCTATATATGTCTCTTTGAAATGATGTATGACAAGTAGGAAAGCTTCCTTGATAGAACCCCAAATCCCATGGGCGAGTAACAAGAAAATCCTTTTTAGATTGCCAGCAGCAAATTTATACTTCGCAGTCTTTATTTAATTTTATCTGTTTTTCAATATAATTTATGCTTATGACCATTAGTCTAAAGCTCACAGTAACTTCTACACAAATTATTTTTTTCTTCACAGTAATGCATGGTAAAGGCTTTTATTGATCCCATTTTTTTCCCACCATACCAGAAGTAAACCCCTTGTCTTACCACTGAAAATGTTTTTGTAATCCTTGCACTAACTTAGCTGTATCAAAATTCTATTACTTCTGAACCCCGGGTAGTGAAACAGAGAACTACAGCCTGTGTATGTTTAAAATCAGGAAACTTTCCTGAGAAAACTCCCTTATGCTTTTGAAAACACAAGTCTGAATGATAGCTCTTAATTTTTGCTTGCATAGATTTAAAGCAGTTGGTGTTAAGTGTGTGGAAAGATTTTTATTAAATCTGCTTCTGGTTTAGTGAGCAATTTCCCATGATACATGTCATATTAAATGCAAAAAAGATTTAAGAAAGCAAGAAATTAGCATTAGACTTGAGGAGACAAACACTTCTAAGTAGACAATCACATTTATTATTTAATCACATTTATTTCCAGTGTTAAAATAGAAGTCAAGTAACTGAAGTTGGGTCCTGTAGGGCCTCGAATCATTTAGCACAGATAAATGGGGTGGGATCCTAAAGTCTGCAAACAGAAAACATTGATCCAAACAATAAGAAAAATCACAAAATCAAAACCCAAACAAATCCAGAAAAAGAAACTACAAAGAGTCCTGCCCACAAGGAAAGGTTAAAGTGGGTGGAGAAAGAAGAGAAAAAACAAAGCATGATTAGAAGAGAGACACAGAGCTCATAGGGTGTTTGTACCGCAGACTCTGATCATTTCTCAGCTGTTTCTGCCTTTGGCCTCCAGCTTTCATCCCTCCGTGTTTCTCATCCCCAGTGACATTCCCTCACTTTCCTCCCCTCACAGGGTCCCCAGGCTCACCCATGTCCAGCCAGCTTTGTCTCTGTTTGTACAGCCTGTGGAGAATTTGGCTCTGGCCCGCAGTTTGTAGTGCAGGTATGGAACCAGGGGATGTGGGACTCTGCTCCAGCTGCCCTCACCGAGCCTGGGAAATGCCAGAGGAGAAATGTCCTTGGAAAGAGCTGCTACCAAAGGCTGTGCTGCCTCTTGCTGCCTCCCTGCTCAGGGCACTTTAAGCCTATTTCAGTGCAAAGTCAAAGATGCCACCTTAACCCACAGAGGGCCTTTGACCTGGGTCTGACCCCTGCTTGTTGTTGTTGAGACGGACACAACACGTGAAGACTTACCACAACAGCTTCTGGGCAAAGAAAGGAACTACTCTTTATTTCACAAGGCCTCTTTTATGCTATTTCTACCATTCATGTCACACATCCATTGGCTCCCAATTCCCCACCCCACAATGTCGTTGGCTACCTAGAGTTAGAACAACATCTTGCAATAACAATGCCTGCGAGTCTCTTGTTATCGTTGTTTTGGCTCTTGCTTGTTTGGAGCTCGAATCGATGCCTGTGAACCGAGGCAAACTAACATTTCCCATTTCAAGTTAGTTCTCACTACAGCCAGCAGTTCCCACACCTGCTTATACTGGAGTTCTCTGGGGAGCAGCCTGCTGGAGTTTATTCTGAGAGGGTGGCACACTCAGAAGGCTGTGAGCATGGCTGTGCCCCTCACAGTACTCACTGAACAGCTGGGGACAAATTGCCTGAGCTGGCTTTACACATCTGACCAAAGTTAAGTGTCTGTGCCCCTTGGTCTGGGGACAGGCAGTGGCATTCCAGGGAGGAATTCACTCCCCTCAGTGCTGGCCATCTGTGCTTGAATGAGGTGAGTCTGATTTTGAAAGGCCTTCTCTTTTGCTTGTGACTACACAACTGCATCTGTTAGAGCTGTAAGTGCCAGCCCAAGGGACTCTCCCACCCCCTAGAAAATAGGGAATTCCTCCCTAAAGCCTCTAAAGGGTGAAGAAACCCCACCCCAATGCTGATGTGAGTTATTTTGTTCACAGAATCGGACATGTCACTGGAAGGACCCCCAAAGCTCATGGTTGCAGCTCCTGTCCCTGCACAGACACCCCAACAATCCCAGCCTGTCCAAAGGCTCCTGGAGCTGTGGCAGATTTGGGAATGTCACCATTCCCTGGGGAGCCTGGGCAGTGCCCAGCACCCTCTGGAGGAAGCAGAACCTTTCCCCGATCTCCAGCCTTTAATTTCCCTATTCAGAGAAGAGGGAGATGGAACTGTTCCCTATTCAGGGAGCAAAACAGCCCTTAGGAACCTTATAGCCAAAAACCCTTTCATTTGTCAACACAAAACACATCCAAAACTGGAAGAGGCTTACAGTGACTTCCTAGCCCAGCCAAGGGCCCTGTCCCCATCAGCAGCACTAGTTCCCAGCTCCCTGAGCTTGACTGGCCCGTGGAAGTGGAGTGAATCAACCGTTGATACAGAGCAATTCTTCCTGGCTGGGGATGAGAGCAGCTTTTACAGTGTAAGCTTGGATAAGCTGCTGAAAGGGTGAAGCTGCTGACTACCCTGTGAAAAGATAAGCACAAGAAACAGCAGAAGTGAGGCAGGGAGCCCACATCAAAGCTAATGAAGAAGGCACAGGGTCTAAGGAAAGGAGGAAATTCTTAAACCCCCATGGGCTCGTGTGAACCTGGCGAGATCAATTTGCCACTGAAGCATTTGAACTGAGCGCCAGAGTTCATTTTGAGAGAGGCACACAAACCAAAGCCGGCGCAGCGAGCGCCTCAGATCCTCTGACCTGCGAGGCTGGGAGCTGTGAGAGAGCAGCTCTGAGCCTGCTCACACCCACAGCTGCTCCGGAGCAGCCAGCCCCGCTCACAGTGCGGCTGCTTAAAGCTTCCTTCACAGACAAATTAATTACACACAGCTTATTTTCCAGGAAAGGAGACAGGTGCCAATTCATCTGCTTTTTTAAAATGTAAAAAAAATTAGTGATATTTACACTTTAGCTTCCTCTTCATAACTCCACAGACTGGATTTATAAATATGAGTTGATTTGAAGGACATTATTACAACGTTTCTCACCAATAAGATCTTGCTTTTAAATATTGGTGCCTACACGCTTACTCAAAATAAACAAAATCAACCCTCCCAAAGAATATTTTTGCAAGCTGCTTCTCTAAAGTGCAAGTTTATTTGATTTAAGCTTCTTCGCCCGTCATTCTTAATGAATAATTATTCAGTATTTCAAACTGAAACAGATAGCTTCATTTAGTATGATTAATGCTGATGTGCCACATAATTTGCATAATTACAAAATATAGCAAAATAAATTCCAAATCCAAATCTTTGTAACTTGTGTTACCAAAGGCCTGAAAAATGACATTATGTTTTAAAGTTATCTCAAGATACAGTTATAATGTTCCGTGACTAAAATTGAAAGGTAAAATTATTTTTCATCAGCATGTGTTACAAGACTTTGCCAAAATAAAAGTTATATCTCTGAGACAGAGAGAAGTAATCTACTGAAAGTACATGTCTGCTGAAACAGATATTCTCTGCCTACTTTTAAAGATTGGGAGCTGGTTTTTGTGAAAATTAACTGAGATTCTTCATGGAAACAGCATTTCGCCTTTTAGGATATATGCAGTATTTTTTACTTCTTTAAAGTTTTAACAAACTTCATTTCTTTTGCAGATTTTTGGGTGATTTTCACTGCTCTCAGAAGTCTCACTGTCTGTTCTTCAAACCAGTGACTTCCATGGGCTAAGGAAGGCACAGCAGACAAACGCAGCCCTTGGCAGGGTTTACATTTAATAGCCTTTTCCTGAATGTGTTGTTTTGATTTTGGATGAAGGATTTGGATTCATACCTCCAAATGAATCAGAGCTAACAGCTTTTATTAGGACTGTCAGGAGAAAAAAGACTGAGGAAATACTGTCTGTACAATCAGAGCATTGAGGAAATTCTATGTTCCTGAGGCTGCTTGTTGGGTTTTTGCTTAGACAGTTCCTGAAATCAATACAGTCATTTCGGCAGCAATTAGCCAATAATTTTTATAAGGAAGTGGCAAAAAGGCCCTCAAATGTGAGGGGGTTCATTGGTGAACAAGTGAATTAACGACCATGACAAGAGAGAGCAAAAATGAGGCCAGTTCTGGGAAGGTTTGGCCATGTGCAGGTAGGTAATAAATGTAAGCAGAATGCAGCTGATTTATTCCTGCCTTGAAAAATGACTCAGTGCCTTTTTACCCTGGCTCTGGTGCCAGTCAGATCCCAGGGAATCTTTCATATCTCTTTCTGTAGATGAAGGGACATCTCCAGACTCTCAGTTTGCCCCTTCCAGTACCATTTAAAGACGCAACATTATTTTGGCTTGCCAACATCTAGACCTCCATGGAGCCACTCCCTCTCCTGCAGTAAGGAATATTGGACTTTTCCAAGCTATTATGTCTGAATTAATTAGCTGAAATGTTTTGTTAGTTAACATATAGAAGAGTTCACAGAGGCAAACTGTGTGTGTACATACGTGACCTTGCACAGGGAGGAGTTTTTATTACACTCTATGTATGCAGTCCTAATCATTGCACCTAAAGTGTAAGGGATTATTCCAGGCTACTTTAAACTGAAGCACATGGAAAACAAAGTAGGATCACGCACAGGCTGGTGGATAAGGCTCCATATGCTATTTAGAAAAGAAGATATACAAGGATATACAAGACAGAGCTGACTGAATTGCGGTGGGAGGGGAGAGTTAGAGTTGAAATGTGTCTAAATCTGCCTTGCGGTTTGAATACTTTCTCTCCTGAAAGTGAAATAGCGCCATGGATGCCCACAAGTGCCCAGGAGAGTGGATTTATCTCCTAGCAGAGTAAAGGCTTCCTAATATCTGTCTTTCATGAAGATAAATTATTAAGCAGGGACTGGGTATGGATCCTGGGCCTGCAGCAATTCTCCCTGCTTTGAAGGAGGAGTAACCAGCACCCAATATTCCAAGGAGCTGTGATTGTACCCTCTGAGCAGCCCTTCCATTGCAGGGGAGGTGCAAACACTGCCAGGAGATTTGTCAAGGTGGAACTTGCACAGATTTTTGGTGGTGAGGCAGAGGCAGTGTCCTCTCAATGCTGTATTGGCTCAGAACAGGTTAACGAGGGATAATTAACCCTGCCTTGCTACAGGCATCAAGCCTGGTGAGAGTTTGGCTCAGCAGCCTGGGGAAAAGGAGGACAAAGGAAAAATCCCCGTGGTAGCTGGGGACTGGAAACAGCTGGATGGGTCCCCAAGCCTCTCGTCAGATGGCTGAGCTCTAGGGAGACAGGCTAAATAACCATAAAATAGAAATTGGGCCTTGGGACCAGGCCTTTAAAAATACTTGCTGGATGTCTGTATTTACAATTTGTTCATTCTTTGGCTTTATTCTTGATTTTGCACCTTTATTGCTCAGGAAAAGTGGGACTGAAGTGTGTGGGAGGGAAGGCCAGGACCCCCATGAGCTGGACAGTGAATCCTGCAGGAGTTGGTCACGGCAGGCTCTCAGGGAGGAGACTCCAGTGGGATGGAAACACAAAAGCAGATTGCTCCTTTCATGTCAATCTTCCCATAAACATAAAGTAGAGCAATATTCATGGTTCTGTTGGTTTTCAGACTGCAATGCCTTTAATGAAAAATAAAAAAGAGGTACTGTTTAAAAAAACCAACAGGGTCTCCAAAATGGGAATCAGAGGAAAAAATGCTCCTTGGATGGCTTAAAAGCTGACTGAGCTGAACTTTGAAATGTCAATGTCCAGCTCTGAAATACATCTATAACTGTTCAGTACAGGGGATGTAAGAGATCTTGAGCTGATTTAAAAAGAAACAGTAACAAAAAGCCACGAAATAGGAGTATCCTTATGTGCATATTTTTTCATCAGCGTCTGCTGACAAAGCTTGGAGACTGTTCATCAGTGATTATGAGATTAAAAACCATAACTTTAGCACAGGATTAGAGCACACAGGCTGAAAAATAGTAGCTACCTGTAGATCTCATCTTTGGTGGAAAAATGAGTGTGATTGTGATGAATGTGTATGGGTTTCTAAAACAAAATAACTCGTACAGAATGATAATGTCAGGATGAAGTTAAGTGATGAGCTGTGTGCCCTTTCTTCCTCTGCTGAATGCTCTTAATGACTTGAACTCAGAGCTGACAAAAGGAGAGATGGGCAGAGAGATTATGATGTGAAAAAATGTGAGTGGAAACAAGGAAAACAATTTTTAAAAGCATTTGGAATCCATGATGGCTTATTGCCGGCTCTGACCAGTCCTTCAGATCACCTCCAAAGGCCGGTGAGAGCTCCAGCGCAGCCCTTGCTGTGTCCTGGGGCTCAGGGGGGGACTGGGGTTTCTCTGCACTGCTCCTTGGAGTGGCACCAGCCCCGAGGATGCCTCTCATGGACACCAATGTGGGGGTGACCTGCAACGAGGCAGGACATGAGCTTTGTTTCGCCTGCCTTTTGGTACTTGTTGTGTTGGGGGACTCCTCTGAGTTTCTACTGATTGTACTGCAAGCAAAGTGAATTTCTGTTGAAGCTGAGAGCCTGCCTGTGTGAAATCCTCTTTTTTATTGTACTCTTGGTAATTGTATACTTGCTAAATATTGCATTTTCTGAAAGAAAAAAAAACAAAAACAAAAAACCCCCAAAACCCAAACAACCCAACAACCAGATGATATCAAAAGGTCTTTCCTCTTGTGCTTATAAAACTTAGTCCCATGAATGCCAGTGACCTGATAATCAAACTAAATTGTTTTAAAGAGAAGTGTACAGCATAAACAAAAGTAAAGAAACTCAGTACATTAGAGTTGAGAAAATATTCTAAAACTTCCAAGTTCAAAGTGATCTGCAGTCCCCACTATTTACTCATATCCCCAAACTGGGAAGGCAAGCACAGGTGACACCTAAAATATAAATGCCAGAATATCATCTGTTAGAGGCAGGATGTCAAATACCATTAAGGCAGTTTAAAACTCCACAGTTTTTGTAAAAGTTTTTTTAGCACAGGTATTTTGAGCCTGAGCAGGCCCAAAAGGTATGGAGAGCTCCTAATTGGGCATTTGCCTACACAAACGATTAACTAAACTAAATGGGGATTAAGCCTTTGAGATTGAATTATGAGGATGGAGATCAAACCTCCACAGGCAAGTTAAAATCCACCAATTATTTAAAGAGTTTAATTAAGAGCAGATCTTTCTGTAGGCTGATTTAAAAGGACATAACGTAACATTTGCAGCCAATAAAACCTAAGGAATAAAAGACTACTTTTTTCCCCCCCCCCTTTTTTTTTTTTTTCATTTATTTCCACCATAAAATATAAGCTGTAAACTCTGAGGAACATCTGAAGATATTTCACAAGTAGCACCATCTGTCTCCTTGGCAGCCTCTCTGGCGTGTGGGTGGCTCAGTTACTCGCTCACGGATCCGTGGCATCACTTGCTTACTCCTAAGGATGGGGTTGCCCCTTCCTTGTTTGGCATGACTTCAGCAGCTCTGTTCTGCTTCCACAAACCAATTCCCTTCCTTTATGTGGCTGCTCTGTGCACCTGGAGAAAGCGCTGGCAATTTGCTTAATGAATGCTTACCCATAAAAGCGAGTCTCCGGGGCCTCATAAAGAGAATACTTCTTGCATGTGGATATTTCGCTGTGTAAATCTCTGCAAGTTTTGAAAGTTTATTCACTTATGTTGCTTTTTTACAGGATTACAACTGGCACCAGTACAGAAAGGTGTTTCTTCTCCTTTCATCCTGTGGAGCAACTTCTGCCTGACCATGTCCATGTGGTTGATACCAAGCTCTAATCCAGAACAGGTTTTTCATTATTAACTTCAGCTACCAAATATTTAATCAAGAAAGACTTGAGACAGGCTCAGATCTGCTGACTGCAGTGACGTTTGTTTGTAGCAGAAAGATTTGGGCCTGAAATATCCTTCAGTGAGGAAAAGAATTCCAGCAAAGGAGAACTGGAAGCATTAGCAAGAAACAAGTGCTGTAAGAGACCTATTCTTACACAGTTCACTTATTAGTCAAACTACCCAATGCTCAGTCTGGCTTTTGGGCAAAATTTTGAGCTGTTGCTGTTGGCTTTAAGAAACAGCCCAAACCTGAGAGCATCATCTGGATATTGATCTGCATATGGAGGAGAATAGAAAGGGTCTGATGGCACTGTTTCACAGACAAATAACAAATGAGTGTTTCCAGGCTGGCTGTCTTTTTCTACTGGGTTTCAGAAAATAATAAGCAATGGAGAGCAAGAGTATAATGTTTCATAAAAAGAGCTCCATTTTAGCTGGCTTCCATGGGATGTGGAACATACTTCTGAGTCCAAAAAACCCAGCAGTTCTTCTACTGCAGGGATTAGAGTTCAAGAAAAGCATAAATTCACTATTTCTGAAAGGATGACCAGTAGTAATTAGTAACAACAAAACCAATGGGTGTGTAGCCTTCAATATCATAATGTGTGCCAGTAAGATCTAATAATAGCCCAAAATTCTCATATTATCTATCAATAGAATAGTGCTGCAGTTATTACGAGATTTCTATTTATTACTTGCTCATAATGTGAGTTCACTTTCCTGACTTTTTCTGAAGGAAAGGTGGCATTTTTCACGTGACCAAGTGAGCTTGTGCACCACGTGCATGTGCAAAAGTCTCAAGTGCTTTGTGGTAAGACAAGTTAATTTTTACACCTTAATTTTTAGAGCATTTGTTTTTCTCTATGCACACATTATATGACTCTGACCTTGTGTCTCCTAATCTGAAAGAAAAGGCTTCTTTCTGTTGGGTGCACTATATTACAGTGTGCTACTTCCAGTTTCAGGACAAAACACTCCTGAAGCTTCAGCACTTTCCTATTGAGGAAAAGAAGGAAAACAGCTATTTGTTTCTGTACTTAAGTGTATTATTCTGTATTCAATGCATTTAGGTAGCTAGAAATACTGCTAGAAGTTCCTCTTTACCATAGCAGAGAGGTGCTCTATGTTGTCTTTCTCTACATTAATCTAACAAAGCAGACCAAAGTGATTTTATTCCTTGCCCATTATTGTTGCTTAGGATATTTGTACATTTTTTTTAATAGGTAAAAAGTTGATCTTGCAATGACAACAGTTTGCTTTTGCTCCTGAGAATTTGTGCTTTTCTCAGAAGCACTTTTCAGTCAGTCCTAGCGAATACTCATCAAGAATTATCTCAATGACAAGAAGTCGTAATGATATCTCTCTGTCAAACACCAACAGATCCAAGTTCACAGCTGCACCCTGAGGGAAGGCAGAATGAATAAAATCCCCTTCAGCCGTCTGGATTACCCACACTGATCCGCAGGTGATAATCTCGGGAGAGAAATGAAGATTTTTTTTTCCCCAGTCAGGCTAAGAACAGCACTGTCACATTACTGCCTCACTTCACAGAGGTCTGCAGCTCTATGGAGATGCAAACAACAATTCGGAAGGCAATGACAGGCTCAGCTCAGAAGGCTCTCCTCTCTCGCAGCTCCTGAGCTGTGATTTCTCCCTGCAGCCAAGCAGTTTCTCCTCGGCTGGCTGCTGCCGGCTCGGGAGCAGCACAGCGCTCCGGCTCCGCTTCCCGGAGCTGGAATGGGCAGAGAGGGGCGAGGGCTGGCTCCACACCGCCGCTGCTAATGACCAGGGGAGCTGGCCAGGCGTGCAGAGCGCTGTCAGCCGCCATCATCTCTGGCCTCGCCTGGAGCTCGGTGCGGCGGCATGGGCATGGGGATGGACGTGGGGATGGGGATGGGCATGGGCATGGGGATGGGCATGGGGATGGGCGTGG
>VZRL01004076.1:584545-626390 GCA_013397895.1 Origma solitaria
GGGCATGGGGATGGGCATGGGGATGGGGATGGAGATGGGCATGGGCATGGGGATGGGGATGGAGGTGTCCCCGAGCTCCGAGAGCAGCAGCGCTCCCTGGGCACCCCGGCCCGGGGCTGTGCCTGCAGGCAGGGCCAGCATCACCCAAGCGCTGCAGACACTTTGATTTGCTGCTTTATATGCGGCGCTGACATTGCTTTCCCTGCGCACACAGCGCTCATCAGGCGTTGGAATCTGGATAATGAGAAGAATGCAGAATCCAATTGCAGATGTTCATTTTATTTCCTCTCGTGGCTGACACATTGCTCCAGTTATTCCCTGAGATTATCTGATTAGCAGCACAGCTCTGCTTTGCAGGGGAGGAGCCTGGCAGGAATGGGCAGTTGGAAGAACACCACTATATATTTTTTTAATTTGTTTTTTTTTTTTTTTACACGCTGCCTTTAACAGAAATGTAAATAGTTGCCATTTCAGAATGGGAGGAAACTGGTATGGCACTTGCCTCACTACCATTTCATTTGGAATTCAAATGATAATAAAAAACAAATTAAAAAAGAGAGGGGTTGTGTGCTAAACCTAGCTCCAGCTACTCTAAGGATTGGTTAAAATTCACCAGAAATTTACCCTGACACCAGCATCTGCTGGGTATTTTAAGTTTGTCCTGCCAAAGTTAAGATACCAGCTTCATTTCATCTTAAATTCCTGCAGCCACTGTAATTAAAAAAGCTGAATTATTCCACCCTGATGCTGCCTGTCTTACTACCCCTCACTGAGGATATTTATATAGTATAGGGCCTTTTGTTGTAAAGCATCAAAAGCTGGCCAAGTGTTACATTCACCATGGCAGGTATTTATTGGCTACTGTAAATGGCTTGTAAAACATATGGAATGAATTTGGAGTGGTTTAGGGGAAGCTCACAACCCTCCTGCCTAAGAATTTGAGAAATCATAAATGGTACTGTCTCAATTCTCTTGATCACAGCACATATTAGGATGCACCTCTGATGAAAATACACATCAGTAACCACACAGGCCATATCAAGCCCAGTCAAACAAATTAGTTCATGCAGCTGTAAAAGACAGCTTGAATTAAAAGATAAAACAAAAGAATATTTATTAGAACACATTCCAGTAGTATTCATTCTTCCTGCTGCTCTTTTGCCAGCTGGTTAACAATGATACAAAACCTGACCCAGTCTGGATTTCTTTTTCCCTGACTACTTTATTACTTTCTTGACTGTCCATTAAAATTGTCACTATGTCTTTTTCTCATGCCTCTATTTTTCTCTCTCACCTGAGAAAAATATACTCTGTGAACTGTACATCTTGAGAGTTCCAATTCATTCTGAACACAGTAGAAAGGGGGAATTTGTCTTGAATACTTTAAACTCTCAACTCTCCCCAAGGAACCTTTGAATTAGTGCTGGTTTGGGAAAAGACTCAAGGCTTATGAGGAGAAGGCTTATGACCATTTTGGTTTTAATTTTTTTTTTTTTTTAAATTAGCTTTTGATTATATTTGCTTTCTCGTGTATGGAACCAAGGCCACTATACCTCATGTTTATAACAAATACCCATTATCAGCAGGGTTCCTTGTGTAGGTAACTCTATTTTTGTTACCAGATCTGTTGAAATTTCTTATTTGTTCAGGGCTCTTGTTTATCCCTGAGCCTCTGTTTTCACACATTTCCTCAGCAAACCTACAGCCACAGTGAGATGATTCTGGACACTGAACAAAGTCACCTTTCTTTCAGCTTTTAGGGAGAGTGGTAGTTCTTAAACCTGACAACAGTCATGAAAAGAAAGATGAATGGAAATGGAGTTTTTAAGTGTTTGAAAGTTGGAGAGCACTAAGAAATAGCAGCCCACAGCTCTTCCATTGCATGGTGCTGAAGCACTTTTTTAAAAAATGAAGCATGAAACCCTGGCCTAAAGATTGAAGTCTTATGGACCACCCTAACCCTTTAGTAGTTCCCTAAATCTTCCTGTGAGGACTTCAGTACCCACAGAGATTAAAAAGATGCTGTCAGCTCCCAGAGCATAGGGAAAACTGCTTAATCTATTACAATAGGAGAGTTAATGACCTTTGACAACATCTATTTATGGCTGAAATGAAGCATTCCCTGCTTGGAAGTGTTTGACACTTCAGTTTTACCCTGCTAATACTTATTCGAGTGCATGTGCAGACAGTGAGCATTGCTTAAATTTTCAAAAGCTCATCAGCTTCTGCAGAAGCTTCAACCCACTCAAAATGCAGGGAGTTTAGGGTGCTTTTGACAGAACCAAATGACATCTTTAGAAGCCATGAATTAGAAATCCTGGGGAAGATGAATGAGCTGTACAACACAGAATTCAGTGCTTCTCTCGAGGCCAAGTGGAGTAGGTTGGTGTTGTTTTCCAAAGGCTGATTAACTGGTTTTCCTGTCAGAACAGATCATTTAGCTAAGCCAGGCTTTTGAGACTTTCTCCTGCTGATCTTACTGCAATCAGAGCTGCAACTCAACTTGCAGGACCTAGATCTGTGTTTGGTACAAGGATGTATGAGCTTATGGATTCTGGCAGCTCTGGTTCTCTTCACTCCTTCAGCTGAGGCTTAGCTTTACCTAGAAATTCAATGTTGATTTAAGTCTTCTAAAGAAATGCTCTGAAAGCTGTGATATACGGCCCAATATTCATTTTCTTTGTCCTTAAGCTGCTGCACTTTGAAGCATTATTTGTTCAGATTCCTATTTTTCCAGGGTGTCACCACCCTGAGGAGCCCCAGGAGATATTTGGGTGTTCTCCTCAGGGCAGGAGCGTTCAGACCTCTCCCAGGTGAGCAGTGTGTTCACCTGGCTGCTCTTACAGCCAAGGGAGGGGGTGGGAAGGCTCCTCTGGCTGTTATCTCTCTGGGGAGAGAGCAGGAGTACAGGCAAGGAATGAGATACATAAATGTCTTTATTCACCAGCAATTCCTGTGCTCTGGGTCCTAAATTAAGGCAGCTTCCTGAAGCCTGTAATAAACTCCCTGTGCTCAGGGTTATCCTGTGGGTTTCTCTGAGTGTCTGAAGTTTGTTGTGTCTGTCTTGGATGGGACCCAAAGCTTTTTGTCCTCCTCTCTTCTGTGTGAGGTTATGCCTATGAACTGAGGTATTGAAATTTGTACTCCAGGCCCAGGGGCAGTGACTAAAATGTGGATACTGCAAGGCCAGACTTAAGGACCTTCAGTCCTCATTCAGATTTCAGCACAGTGGCCACTAATTCAAGGGACCTGATGGTTTAAAATCAATCAGTGATTTCTAGTGGGATCTTTTTCAGGGTAATATTCTCTTTGTTTTGAAGTTTCATTCTTCAGAGTTAGGAGGAAACATTAGGAGAATTGAGAAGGTGACTGTGAAGCTCAGGAGGTAGATTTTATTCTTCACCAGATGTTTACAAAACATTAAAAAATAAAGGTGCAATAGAATATTAACCAAAAAGCTCCAAACAATTGAATTGTAAATAGCTAGGGTGTAAAACAAGATAAATGAGATGAAAATAGTCCAAAAAGGTGGTAAAAGTATTGGTATTATTAAAATCTCAAAAAAAAAATGTTGATTGAGGTAAGCTGGAAATGCTAACACCTCTGTTTTGATTTCTGCTCTAATATAAGACTATTAGCATATGGCTCTACCACAGAGTCAGTAATTCTAGATTTAGGATTAAGTAATACATTGGGTATGTTTGATTACAAATGTGAAAAGAAAACTGAGAACCAGTAAATATATTTTTATTAGGTCAAACGCGAAGACAGGAATAAAGATTAGAGGTGGAAATCCATGGCCATCAATCTAGAGGGAGTCAGACTCTACCATATATGAGTGCAGTCAAACTGGGATGAAATAGTGCAGGCAGTTCACTCAAGGGAAATGAAAGGTGCTCAGGGAGAAATATCCCAAACAGCCAGGCCAAGGCAAGGCCTGATCCAACCCTGATGATAAACAGGATCTGCTTTCCCCTGGGTCCATCTCTGAGGCAAACACATTATTGCTCCTCACGAGCATCCCCAGCCTGTGATGCTTATTGAACCCAATTAAACCTTTCTGTGGTTCAGCAGCCACTCGACAGCGGCATTTACATCCCCTCGTCAGAACACCGCGGCACTGGCACAACACAGCAGCAGAACTTTTGCTGAGCAGCTTCAGGGAAGGAGTGGAAAGTGAGTGACACAGATGATTAATGAGCCTATTAAAGCTGAAAGTCTGACACGGGGAAGATAAGCTGGCAGTGAAAATGACTCCTGCCATAGATGTATCAAGGGCATCAGAGAGAGGACCCTCCGCTGAATAGCTCCCCACCATCATTAGTGGCAGGATGTACATATCTAGCAAGTGTTGCCTCATTGCTGTTGACTCTGATCAGGCATTTTGAGGTGAAGAGCCTCGAGTGTGAAGTCTCAGCCAAGTTGCACAAGGCTTTGTAAGGTCTGATTAGAAAGGACACCCACGCTCCATTCAGGAGGAACCAGATCAAAGCACGGCAGGTGACAAAGAAAAAGAAAGAAATAAACAAACAGGATTTTGTAACTATGCAGTGGCAGAGCAGGAGCCATAAGAATGAAAAGGGGAAGGTCTGATATAAGGGGGAAAAAGATTAAATGCATTCTGACCTTGGGAATGCATCTGCCATTGGGTTGTGAATTCTGTGTTTGTGCGGTGACTGTAGTGGACAGAGGCTTGGACTTCATTTCTCTGCCTCCAGCTCCTAGGAAAACTCATCACCTCACTTAGCTACTCCATCCCTCTTTCTGTGGAGGATTTTCCTGAGAGAAACCCACCCTTGTGCTGAGCGCGTGTTTGCACCCCGAGCCCAAGGCTCCTGGGAAGTGTGGGATGCTCGGCAGGTGCCCCACGCAGATGGTCGGGGCAGGCTCACTCCTGCTGCCACCCCGGGATCCACCCGAGCTGGCTGGGAGATGCAGAACCATCTGTGCAGCATGAACAACGTGGGGCTTCCTTTCTGAACTTTCAGGCTGTGCTGCTCAGAGTCCCTGGGAATACGTCTGGGATTTCCGGACTGGGAGCAGCTAAGCCAGGTGCTCTAAAATCTTAGAAAATTGTACACAGGCTTCAAACTTCACCCAAACAAAAAATGGATAATCTAGAAAAAGCGAGGTTTTAGCTACAGGCTGCTTGCACTTATTTCGTGCCAGCTTTCCTTAAAACCTTAACTTGCTTTATCCATTTCTGAAGGATACATATTCATATCACGCCTTCCGCCTCTGTCGTGCCTCTTTAGACAATCTATTATTTACAAAAGTGCTTCGAGAAGTTTCCTACTGCAGATGTGCAGAAGCAGTTCAATACAAGCAATAAATATTATATTTTAGTCTTGTACAGGCAGGTGGAACAAAAGGATCCTTAGCCTCTAAATTTGGCATGGATATTGTCATATGAAAGCTCACTCCTCTAGTGCAGTACTGCTGGAGTGTGTATTTTCCAGAGCTGCTGCTTGAATGCTTGATTTATTCCTGCTATAGTGTTAACTTTTATTGTCACAGTTTACAAATATATCCATCCTCTTCCAGCCTGTCACTGACATTATTTCCTTTCACCCTCAGAAGAGAAAAACATCCTATTTTTTTTAGTATCTCCCTATGGTAACCTTCAGCTGGCAGTGCTGTTCTGTTCTTCTCCTGGGGACTAAACCCCATAAAGCACTAAGTCCTCAAAAAAATTTGATAAGTAGAGCAGATGCAGCCCCAATGGAAAGGAATTATTGTGTCATAAACAGGTCCATTAGATGGGTTCTAACCAGCACACAATTTCAAGAGGTGTAACCTGAAGGTTGAATTTGGCTTCTTTTCTGCAGTAATGCCACGGCACTGTCAATGGGGTGATGATAAATCACCAATAATGCCCATGGTCCTCTGAGATACTGAGTACAATGAGCAGACAGTATAATTAGGTGTGAATAAGAGGAGAGGTGTTTTACAGTTTCAATAGTGCTTTTTTTAACCTTGCCTGTCAGAGATGCACGATAAAAGGCATGTCCAATGAAGCAAACGGCTCCAAAATGCTGCATTGTTTGATACTTCTTTTTTCTCCTGTGCCAGTCAATTTTGTGGACTAAAGCCCACAAGAAACATCCATAAGAATATTTTTTAACTTTACATTTAGGCCACATATTCACAGAAGTTCGTTCTTTAAAAATTGAAGACGTTGGGTGGGTGATACTCCTATTTGATTTAGAGCCTCTAAAAGGCTCATGTTTCACACAAATATTGATTTAAGGACAAGATGAATCTTGCAATCTGAAATGACTGTTGAAATGTATTTTGATAGGCATCAGCTGATTGAATTATTTCTTTTGCTTGCTGGAACCATGCTAGTATTTTAAAGCTTAGTTGTCTGTGTAGGAAACAAAGACCAACTACAGCTCTAACTGGTGAGACTAAAGGCTGGCAGGAACACTCTGGCTTCACACACAAACCTCCTGGCATTGCCTCCCAATGGTTTCCTAGGGAAGGAAATGCAGAGCTCCAGACTGAAGGAAAATCAGAGCAATTCAAGCAGATTGAAGTGATTGATTGCCTGCAACAGATGATCAGAAGACAAGAGAGACAGTGCTTATGGGATTAGCCTGTCCTGGCAGCTGAAAGCAAAATTGATCTGATGAGGTGGAATCTGGAGCCAGCAAAGTGTGACCTGACAGTACAGCAACACGTGTTTTTCTCAGGTGGTAGAGCAAGATCTCCATTGCTTTGTGTGGCTTTTCTGTTCTCTTTATAAAGCTCTGCCCTTGCATGAGGGGCGAGGACAGAAGTGCCTGAGCCACCCCTGGCCTCAGCCAGGAACTCAAATGGTGAGCAGCCCTATAAACATTCCTGTGGCTCCAGAGCCAGTCCAGGCCACCAGGACAAGGTTCTGCCTCTCTGCTGGTTCTGGGAGTGCATGTCTTCCCCTCTACCCTGGATTTATCACTGACAAAGGAATAATGTATGTAGTCGAGAGTGTTGGACATTTTATTTCCCCTTGAAACAGTTTTCAGCCAAAACCATTCCAGTTTTCAGAAGCTCACAAGTTCAAAATTACTGCTTCCAAAAGCCAGATCAGTTTTTTAGGGATTTGTTGCACTGGAGTTTGCTGGACAAAAGGGGGGGAAACAAACCAAGACAACCACCCCCACAATTTTTAACCAGGTCTCATTACTGCACTGTCCATGAATAATTAGCAATTTCATTGCAGAATGAAAGACTTGCTGGGCCAGATCCTCAGCTGGTAGGAACTTCCATGGCTGGACTGTGTTCACGGAATTAGATCAGACTTTGCTGCTCAACAATGAAATGCAGCTAATGCACTGCTAACTTGGTATTGCTGTAAACAAGGGAGGGCAAGAATATTCTGTTTAACTCTGGGCCTAGTGCTGTCTCACTAGCTCACTTCAGCTAAAGAAAAATTAGAAAGAACTGAAGGTCTCCATGTGATGGATTTGGGAAGAACTGTTCCAAATCAGTACTCACTTCTCTCCCACCCCAACACATTCCTTAAGGACAAAAATGTGCCTGAACCACGTCCCTGTCCCGAGTTTTCTCTAGGGAGTGACTGACCTGGTGCCACTCAGCACCAAAAGCACAGCCCAGTGAACTGGACAGCTTTGCTTAGCAAGAACAAAATTAATTGATACGTTATGATGGAAGTTTGTGTTTATTTCATGCCTTCAAATCAGGACACTGGCTGGGATAATAGTTTTCTGAAAGCAATAAAGAAGTATTTTAATTGTTTTAATTTAATATGCGAGACTACAAAATGTTCATCCTCACACTTCCTGCATAAAAAAGACACTGAATTTATATTAATTGGATCTAATCTAGGATTATTGACTATATAAAGACATATAAACCAAGTCAGCCAGTATACAAATGTTCTAAAACACATGATTAATAAAAATATTTTGACTTTCATCATCTTTTGGTTTCTGCGCCTCAGTAATACAGATATAAAAGTAATCTTAGAAAAAGCAGCAGCTATTTCACAGCAGTGCTACAATATAACAATTCAGACTTAATGAAACATTTAAAATATGCTATTACTGACATTGTTCATTTAAATATGCTATTACTGATATTGTTTCATTATACACTTTCTTGTACACTATTTTCATGCTTAAGTGACCTCTAAATTGGACTATTGCAAATCACTACTAATGGGTTTGCAAGGAAAATACTTGATATGAGCTTCCATGGGGCCAAATGTGATGGAGAAGGCACCCTTGTCTCTATTAAAATTTACAAAGCCTTTAGGAAATCAGTAGTACATGCAGAGTTTCCCAAATTAGTGACCCAGCTCTATTTCTGAGTAGCAAAGTAAGAATGGTGACAAGGGAGGGGCGGGGAAGGGATGTATTCATTTTATGAAGAAATTCAGCTCAGCTTTCTGCTGATGGACAAAAGATGAAAGTTAGAGGGGAGAGGGTTGTTTCCACAGCAAATATTGTAGCTATTCTTAAAAGTTTAATGAGGACTGTAATACATATTACAAGCAGATTATATTTATAGTACTGAATGAATCCCATGATTTGCTGTTAACCTCATACTGCAATACAGGGGAGAAAAATCCCTTTGTTTTCCACCAAGAAAAATATCACTTGCTAGTTACTGCAATTTAAGCTTTCAGTCACTGACAACTTGGAGGTACAATATAATGTTTTATTGTAATTTATTAGCCTCCTTCCTTGAAAGTGTAGAGAAACTCTGACTTGAATGCGCTCTGGCAAGGCACAGAAATGTCTTTGCATGAGCTCGGAATTTCTGATAAATAGAATGAAACAAGCAGCATATACAGCCATTAAAACTGTATGGCAGGATAGCTCTTCAACTTTTCATTCCCAGAGAACAATTGGCCTTTCTGTGTTTTTGTAAAGAAAATGATGCCTCAGAAGGAAGTTCTGGTTGCTTCCACGCAGCTCCCTTGCCACGGAGCTGGAGATGGAAGCCTTGCCTTTCTTAACATCTGACAGAAATTATTTTTCAAGTACAATGAAAAAGCAGGGGAAAAAAGGAAGAGAAAAGGCAAGTCTAACAATGATGCAGAGGCAGTAGGCTCCTCTCTTTGCTCTCGTGTTGTTCCCCAGCCCCGCTGTCGGAGCAGGCAGCGCACCCTGCTCCGTCGGAGCCGCTGACAGACGGATTCAGGTCAGGGGGAGCGGCGGTGAATTAATGCCAGCAACAGTCACACCGCTGCTGATCATCACAACAGCAAATTTTAATTATCAGGATAGTCTAGTGCCCTGATAAACCTGAATTCACTAGCCCATGGGAGCGTGTGCTGCCCAGAATCAGTAAGTAGTAATTCCTTGATCTGAGTGGAAATGTACCAGGAATTATCGTGGCTGTCACTGTGAGTTTATAAAGCGTTTTACAAAGACATAGCAAGACATATTCCCTTACTCAAAGATCTTATAATCTGATATGAGATAAAAACAAGACAAGACAAGAGGCAACAGTTCAGGAGAGATCACTGATTATAAATAAAGGGTAGAAATAATTGTCTGAAGAAATGTTTCAGCAAGGAATTCAAAGGAAGAGAGAGGGTGCCTGCATATGAGATCAGAAGGATCGTTCCAGGCACACAGAGCTGAAAATCAAGAGAATGTGATTACAGGACTGGAAAGAGCAGAGGGACAAGAGGCAGGAGAGAACATGATAGTACTGTGCTACTAGAGGCAAAATTACACACAGCTCTGCAGTCACTGCTAAGTGTAGCTCTGCTGGATGCTGGCAAAATATCCACAACAGCAATTCCAAAGAGCAGAAATGAGGACAGTTTAATTTAGGAGAGTTTATGAAGTTAGTGATAGATGATTCAAAAATGAAGAGGGCATAGTGATTTTTTACTTTTTTTTTTTAATATATTTTGCAGAAAAGGCTGTATGAAATGGCTGTAATATCATGAACAGCTCTGGTCAGCCCACAAATGCAGTTTCCTAGAAATAAAAACTCTGACCTAAACATGTTGCCAGCTGTACTTGCTGATCTGGGAAAAAAAAATACACTACAAAGGAAAACCTCTTTCTGTTCCCTGTCAGATCCATCTATCCACCAGAACAAATGGAAAGAAACCCTTCCAGCGCTTAGAAGCTACAGGTCCACCACCAAGCTATGACAGTAATCTTCATGTTGTGAAGGACCTTTATTCTCTTCTCCAAGACAGACAAATAAATCCAAAGGTGAACAGATGCCAATATCTGTTGGTGCCAGAATAACTTCAGGAATTTGCCCAAATTAACTGGTCTTTCAGCACAGAAGCCACATAGGATAATGCACAGCTGGTATCTACGGGAGATCTGATATAAATGGAGCTGCTCTTCACCTTCATTGACCAATACAAAGGGAAAGGTCAGGGCTGGATTTCTCATATGCCTGGAATGTCACAGGCTTTTTTCATGCAGGCATTTTCTGTCAAATATTTCTAGTGGGTTTGTGGGAATTTAAAAAAATGAATTTAATATCCACAATGTTGTTTATGAACACAACCGTGTAAGTGTAGAGCAGCACTTGTGGTAAGGGTCTGTAGGTAGAAAAATCTCAGAGCAAAATGGTGTATGAGCAGAGGTGTTACGAAGGATGTCTTTGGCTTATATGACACTGAAGAAATTCCAGCTATAGTAGGCACAGACTTACTGCTTTTCCTGAAGTAGCTGAAGAGAAATCCTCTTTTCTGCAAACACGTAGTCATTCTTCAGTGATTATTTCAATCTACCCCACTCCCCAGCAAAAATTAAAAGGCAAACATGAACTCTGTCTGTGACTACGAGATTTATTTTGTCAAGAGCTGCTATTTACCAGAGGCAAGGTTCACATTACTATTTTTTTCACATTAAGTGTAAACATTAAATATTTTTCTACCTACTGTCTGGCTATGCATAATTTCCAGCATTTGAATCCCCGTTCTCCTCCTGAAGGAGAATGCCAAGTCCTCTCTCCCCATGGATATTTCACAAGGTGGGAGATTTGCATTCTTCAGCAGACTTACTGAATTTCTGTGGGGTGATGCGCAATTTCTGAATCCTCATCAGCGCGGAAAGCAAAGTTTATCTGGAAGTGTCAAAATAACGTGTTCCTTTAGTTTTGATCAGCCGAGTTCCCTCCCTTTTGATCACTGCAAAGACTGAACATGGCACACACAGCGAAAGGATTCTGGGAACTATTAGCAGCTAAGCTTCTTCGGATTAACAGATTTCAAAAAATTACCTCCTTATCTTTTGATCAGAAATGAAGAGTTGTTGAAAGGTAACAACTGTTACGCTCTCTCCTATTTGGCAAAGGAGTTGTCTTGTTGTGTGGAAAGCAGCATGTTGGAAAACAACTAGTCAAAACTGTTACATGGATTCGGGGCCTGACAGCATTTCTGTTCATTTCTCATCCATGACCTTGTCTGGAGGAAAAAACATGATATATTCCTGATCATGTTTACCCAAGAGGTAAGAAACATTTCCAGCAATAGAATGTAGATTGTATAAAATGTCATCTACGCAGGCACTGAATTCCACACTCTCTGGTATTAACAAAAAGCAGATTCTGAAAGGAGTGCATCTTCATTAGTGCTTACGAGGCATGAAGGGAAATTTTGATAATTTCTTACTGCACTGACTCTGTGGTAATCTGGTGGCAAAAGATGGCAAAAATCTGCAAGGAGAGTAGGTGTGCGTAGATAAGAATGAGAAGTTCTGCCTTGGGAAGGCTCTCGCTGAAAGCACAAGTTGGCACAAAAGGTTTGCAAAGGCAGCTGGAAATGTTCAGCTAAAAAAGCCTCCTATGAGCCACAAGGCAGGAGGAACAGGAGAAGGCTGGGCTGAAGCTGTGGCACAGCAGCCCTGACAGGACTCACAGCTCCATGGAAAACTGTAGCCAGGCTCATATTAGTGCTCAGCTCACTCAGGTTTCAAACCAATCCTTTAATTTCTAGAATGTGCTTTCTCCTTCATGATAAAACAAACAAGGCCCACATAAATTATGAAAAATCACACTTGTGCACACAGAACAGCCAGATATATTTACACAGGAGTGTCTATCTCAACCTTTATATGCACTTTAGCACAGGTTTGAGAGGCTTTTTTCAGAAGACAGCAAAACTTAATATGCAAGAGAAACACAAGTTTAGAGAAAAAGGTTTATTTCGTCAGTCCAGCTTCTTGTCTCTGTCATATCTAGACTGCATTGGCTACAATTAACTCCCAGAAATTAAGGAGAAGTGACAAAGAATGACTGCTGAAATGGAGGAATGGAACAGCCTCTTCAAATATTCTCCTTCGGGGCAGGTTTGTATAAATAACTCAATTTTTATCCTGACTCTTCAGAGTGAGTACAAAGAGCACAAGTAGTGTGTTATAAATAAAACTTAAAGGATGCACAGCTATATTCTGCTTCACTGGTGAAATTCCCCCCACCAATTATTGCCTAGTGCTTAGCTGGGCTGTCACAACAGCTTCACCAAATGAAAACATCAATATTTTCCTGATTTCTAGCAAGAAGGAAGCAGAAGTTTTGTTTCCATCAGAGTGTCTCTGAAATACCCAATACTGTTTTACAGAATCGGATCAGTACCTACTCATACCAGTACTCCAGAAAATGCTGACCCTGGCAAAGATTAGAAATCATTATGTTAATTGCTTACAGCATGGATTTACTCTGCCCCATTATTCAAAAAACATGCAGGAAGTTTTCAAGTTGTACTCAGAGTTCTGGAGGAGCTGCTATAAATCAGCAGCTAAGTTTCTGATTTAAAACTTAAAGCTTCTTCAAGTGTTTTCCAACTCTTTATTTGTTATTTGTTTATTTCATGGTCCTGTTATGCCATGAAACATTGCTAACATCTTTTAACATTATTGTTACTCTTCTGAAAACTACTATAGCCTGTGAATCTGCCTAAAATCCAGCTACAGGGCCTCGTTTTAGTGATCCTAATCAATGAATTCATCCTGACAATCCCCCACTCAGCTGGGAAAGTACAGAAGCCAAGAATATCTAAGCAACTTGTCCAAGATCATATAAAATCAAACCTGCACTGTCTGGGTTGGAATTGTTATCAAAGCACTGTCATTTGAAAACCAGGAGTAAACAGTTATTTAAGAAGCATTTTTTATCAGGGAGCATCTGGAATCACTGCTGTATTTCATGTCTAGGATTTTGTAATTACAGAAGTTTAAAAGTGTATCAACATTAAAATCTCCCAAAATCTAATCTTTGGATCAAAATACCTGGCTGGTCTGCAGGAGGCAAACGGCGCCTTCTTTCATCCCCACTTCACACACAGAGCCAGAAACCATGGGAGAAGGGGGATTGGGGATTAGGGATTAGGAGCACTCCAGACCTTTGATTTGTTCATCTTTGTCCCAGGAACAACTCTCTGGTCAGAGTTTCCTGAGCTGCCAAAGGTCTGCTCCTCCTGACATCTCTTATTAGTTACATTCCTAACTGAGAATAAACTAAACAGATACAACAGTGAAACTCTGTAGTGCCACAGACCAAGACGTCTGTTTTGCTGGTGTAACTATAAATACAGAAAATTGCTTTCCTTTGATTGACAAAATCTCCATGAAAACTTTGGCTTAAAAACATTTAGGCTACTGATCTTGGAATCCAACAAGAAAACGAAAACCCACAGTAGAATGCCTGATTTAATGTAGGTTGTCTTTTACAATGGATTTATTTTATTTCCAAAAATATTTTCCCAGTTTACTGTAATTGTTGGTCTTTGGTTTTGGTTTGGGGTTTCTTTCCCCTCTCCTGAATTATCTATATTTATTTTGAGTGGATTATTTCCCAAGGACTTATTATTTTTTTCGTCATTGTTTCTATATAAAGTGAACTTCAAGGTCTTCTGATGAAAAATCAAATCACAGTAAAAATGTTTCTGTACAATACATCCATAATAAATAAGCATTGATACTGTAAGCTTAAGAGAGAATTCATTAAGAATCAAATAACAAAAGAGAAAACTCAGAAAATAAAGTATGAAAAATTAATGGGCTTATTGTACAGGAAAGGAGAGCAAAGAGAATAAAACAAGAGAGCTTACTGTAGGCAAGTATGCTTAATGTTTATTTAAGTAAAAACAAAATGTAAAGAAAGTTAGATTAGTGGGTAGATGAAAAAGATACCCAGCAAAGGTAAGAAATAGGAAAAAAGTAAAGCCTATTGAATTTTCACAAAATTTCAGATTTGTCTCATGTCTTTTTGTCATTTGTTTTGTCATCTAGGAAAAAAAAAGGTAGAATTAGCAGTGATCAGAGGATCCATGTTAGAGTCCCCTCTATGAAAAATAAATAGCTCAATGACTTTAAAGAATTCAAATGTATTTTCCATGGAAAATTAAGAGACTCTACAGGAGTGAAGATCAGAAAAATAATATTCTTGCTGTAGTTATTTTCAGGACTTTCGCCAAGTCACAAATACACTTTTATTGCCAAAATATATAATTTGCCATGAGATATTTCTCGTCTCCTAAATAACTGTCTCCTGAAACTCCACCCTCTCAGCTTGCTGGGCACAAAAATAAACATTGCTGGTTTATTTTGATGTGTAAAAATGTATAAATCAAAGAAATGCTGCTTTCCTGGAAGTTTTCATGGACAAAAAAAAAAAACTACATTTGCAAATGCACACCTCTACAGTTCATTAAACTATAGAGGAAACTGCAGGGTTAGTAGGGTGTGCCACTGGTTGGCTGAGGTGCAAATACTGAGCCAACGTAACAGGTTTTTTTAAATGTTGATATTTATTAAAACCTAATTTCCGGATCTGTGTGAAGAGAACTACCATTTACACATCTGTGCAGACAATCGTGCTTATTAAAGCTATAAAGGTTTTGAAATCTCTTCCAAAATACCCCAAGTGCAGGCTGTGGGTCAGCAGGGAAAGGGCTTTGGTACCCTCTGCAGGCTCAGCCCTGGGGCTCCTCTGCTTCAGGGTGTCCAGGGAAATAAATGGTGGTGCTTGGGCAAAGGTTGGGTTTGAGCTCTTGGAGGTCTTTTCCAGCCTCAGGGGTTCTGTGATCCTGTGGAAGGAGATTTTTGGGGTGTAAGGCCAAAAGACAAGGTGTGATTTCAAGGGGCATGGACTTCACAAGATGGTGATGAGCAAAGGCGTTTATTGTGCAGTGATAATTCCTCACATACTGCAACACAAACAGGAAATTACACTGCAAAGTGCTCCAATTAACTATTGTCTTTCGCAGCATTAGCCTTTATAGCAGCAGGTAAACAATACCTATTGAGGTAACAAATGGTGTTTCTCACTTCTGACAGGTCCACAGACCCACAATGTGCTCTTCCCACTTCCCCTTTGGCCAGGATGTTTTTACTGCTCCCAGGGTTTTTCTGGAGCAGAGACAGAAGGTCACTTTGGCTGTCAAGGCCTGCTGCTCTGCTGTCTCCTGTAACTCCACAAGGCTCACAAAGGACACAGGTGTTTCACACACACCTGCGAGCTGAAGGCAACCTGCAAACGATGCCCAAGCCTTGGGTTTCAGAGCAGTCGTCACCAAAAATGTTCCCCCTCCTGAGAGGAGCTGCAGTGGGGCCCTTCTCCTGCTGGGATGAGCAGGGAGATCTCGTGGGTCCCTCTGGGGAACCTGAGTGCACATCTGCCCGGGGATCCACAGCTGGAGCAGTGCCCAGCCTGGCCAACGCCTTGGCAGGGAGCCCAACAGGACCTTCAGGTTCTGAGTCTCTCAAAGGTCACTGCCCTTGTAATAAATAACCTTGTGTTTGTTAATCAAATCTTGCTCAAGCAAGAGAATAAATAGTTAAAACTGTGTCAGGGAGCTCACAAATCTAACCTTGTCTAAATAAAAGAACAGATAGCTGAAGCAA
The DNA here is from genome assembly GCA_013397895.1 of Origma solitaria. Lineage (NCBI taxonomy): Eukaryota > Metazoa > Chordata > Aves > Passeriformes > Acanthizidae > Origma > Origma solitaria. The sequence goes on from VZRL01004076.1 coordinate 600,376, forward strand.
GGCCAGAGAGAACAGATAGCAAAGCTAGGAGGCAATGCCAGGAATGTTAGGAAGCCTTGGAAAACCACAATGTTTGGGTCTCCCCCCCAGCTGTAAGGAGGCCACAGAAAGGACGTCAGAGGAAGACTACAGCCTTCAGCCTCACGACCACCAGAAGGCAGAAGAAGACCCCCCAGCAACATCCTGCGCAGACGCAGAGTATCCCGGAAGATATACGTGTACCGGAACAAGAAGGGTATAAAACCAGAGACATTAGAAGGGGTGGTTGCAAGCTGTTGGTGGAGCGGAGACTCCCCAGTCGCACAGCGCTGTTTTGCTTTGCTGTCGCTTGCTTAATAAACCAAATTATCTTAATTGGCTTGGCTCCCATCAATCTATTTTGAATCTAACCTATAACACTCTGAGCTCAGAGTGCCTGACATCAAAATCGCTGCTTTAGGAAGAGATTGCACTGAATCCTGGTACCTTTGTGCTGCCACAAGCTGAAAATGGTGGGAATTGGTGCTGTGAAAAGGGTAAAAACCGAGCAAATTTAGCATTTCTGCTGCATCCAAGTGATTTTTTTCCAGATCAGCTGGAATACTGGTCAGATACTGGGTTGTCGAAAAGCAACAGACTTTCTCCAACATGCACACAGAGCACTAGCTAATTGAAATAGAAACAAATAAATAACCCTACTAAACACACCCAAAGCACTAACATTTCTTTGGTAATCACTGCTTGAAAAAAATGTGATTTGACTTTTTTGTAAAAACGAACTTCTTTTTTTTTTTTTTAATCTCCCGGATAAGGACATTTATTGCTCATTTGTTTATAAACTAAATTGTTCACATCACTGTAAATAACTTCTGAAATGTTGTTCCCTCAACTGCGCTAAGCTTTAATATAGCATAGTAATGAGTGGGATGTGCAACTTCTGCTTATCTGCTCAATTTTGGACAATGCCAGTGGCTCATGTTTATTAAGAAAGTTGGCAGTGAAGCTGAATCTCTGGTTTCCCCCTGGTAGATAAACTCTGTCTGCGCTAGCATTCATGAGGATCTTGGAAGGCTCATTTAAATACAATGCCTAAGGCGATGCATTTTTTTCCTGGATTCCAGAACAGCACATAAAGCTTCTGCTTTTCTGATGTTCTTTTGGAGCTGATGCTTATGTATTACAAAGTCTGGCCAGGATTTTGTAAAGTACCAAGGGTCTGTGTCTGAGCAGAGTGTTCAGGTGTCTTTGCATGTTGTTATCCTCATTGCAAGGAAGACTTTTTTTCGCTGATTCTTTTTTTTGGGAAGACTTAAAGCAAAAGATAAGTTCCATCTTGCCAGCATATTTGTATTTCTATTGTCAGATTTTAGGGAAACTGAGTTAGCATTTTTCCTCCTTTCTCTGGGTCCCTGGATCTCAGCCATTCACAAGTGGAGTGTGTCTCCTTCAGGTCATAATAACCTATGAATTTCTTCACTTAATCCAAACATTTATTTCAATGGACATCTCTGCGTGGTTGTCCAAATAAGATCTTTTGCAATCTAACAGCATAATCTGAACTTTTCCTGCAGTTAAAAGAAGTATCAGAAATATTTTCCAGCTCTTTAGGCAATAGTCATTACTTCACATAATCTCTATGCTCTATTTCAGACGTGCTGAGAACATCTGAATGTGTTTCAATACCTTAGAATAGAAAAGCTGAAAAATAAATGAGTAAGTCAGGTATTTGCCTATTTCTGTCATCAGTGCCATCATAGTTAATGCTGTAGGTGTTGCTGTGATTTTCTAGCTGTCATTTAAGCATTGCATGCATCAAAACAAAGTAGCCCATAAAAAATGGCATTTTTTCATCACTACAGGAAATTTTGAAAGGGTCAAGGCTTCCTGGAATATTCATGATGTGGACGTGCTTTTCAGTAAACACACCATGTCATATTTTATAAAAATAACTCTTGGTTCTGTCTCATAGGAGCCTCTACCATTTCCTACATCTCTGGACACAGTCAGGGATTTTATACAAAAACTTTGTGGGCCTTGTGTATGTTGAATGAACTACAGCAGATAGAGACATCTTCTTTTTGCAAACTTAATCATATTATTTTAGAAAGAAAAATAAATTTACAATTCTATTGCGAGGGCTATAAAACCCAAAAACAACAAGCAAAAAAGAAAAAAAAAAAGCAGAAAGTTGCAGTTCTGAACTATGCCCTCATTAACAGTGACTGGGTGGCATAGTGGGAGGGTTTGGTGCTGCTTTCCAAGCTCCAGGCCCATGGAATGGAATGTTTGGCTTATGGAAGAAGGTTCCCACTCCCCCAGCAGCCTGAGGGAGGGACAGCTCTGGCACTCTGGGACTGAGGCACACCAGGATTCCTCCTTCAGTCGAGCTCCGGGTACCCACAGCAAGCTGAACGACTAAATATTAATCTACTGCAGCTCTGAGTCGTCTCAGAGAGCCTCGGCTGCCAGCCCTTGGAGCAGAGTCCCTTTGAGCAGTGCTCTGTTTTCCTTTCAGAGCTCTGCTGAAGCAGGAGACTCCGAGCCTTTCTTCCTGCACAATAGCCAAGTGGTGAGAATGCTTGCCCTGCAAAAGGCAAGCACGGCTTCGATTCCCTCTTGTCTGAACTTCAAACCTAACCTTTTATCTTCCAGATGAGTGCCCAAAACACAAGGCTCGCAAGAAACAGGGCTACTCGGGAGGTGGGGAATGTTGCTGTTCTCTCAGAGCTGTACCTTTGTGCAGGAAGAAAGCTCCAACCTCACGGGGTCAGGCAGGATGGATAACTCAGCGCTCAGTGTTCAAGGTGTTCATTACATTTGGTCCCTGCTCCCAGGCCTGTTTCTCCTTTCTGTGTCTGAATGCAATTCCTGTGGAATATAAAATCCAACACTATTTTCTATAGAGGAGGAAGGTGAGTACAGACCTACTTATAAATGAGTATTTTAACTGCGAGGTGAAGGAACTCCCCAGCCCTCCAGGCAGGGATCATACTTAGGCTAAACAGGCTCATAATTAAACTGAGGTATGCTAAAAAGTGGAGCTCCTGGCTGGGACAACAGCAGCCAGATTTTCAAGGAAAAAGACACTGGGTAGAAGCAGTTTCCAGTTTGGGAATCACAGGCAGCTTAAAACAAATAAACTCCTGGGAAAGGAAAATATGTGGAGTAGCATTTGGACTGGACCTCAGCTGAGCTGAGGCGTCAGGTTTGTCAAGAGTGATGCAATTTGGGGGTGCCTACAAAGCTCCAAGGTCAAACAGCAAGATCCCCCTGAAGTTCAGGTTTCTGGGGTTTAAGTGACAGATTTCTGGACAGCAATTTTAGACCCAACTATTGTCTATCTTTTTATATTTAATGCTCTTCCTAGGAAAATCACAACTGACTTGCAAGCACTTTGACCAGAAGCCTGAGTGTGAATGTCACTGAGAGTTCTGCCGCTGCCCTCACACAGAGCTTGACTAAATGTTAGCCCAAGCAGCAGAACAGTTTTTAATAAGCCATGAAAAAATCCCATGGACAATTTCTGACCACTTGCCTCATTGCCTGCTGGGTGGAGGTGCTGCAGCTCTCCTGAAGTCTGTGGAATGATGCCAGCTTGGATCCACAGGCAGTGTCACTCAGAATTCAGCTGCATCTTTTTTAAGTGCAAAATGTCATTAGTTGTACCAGAAGCTGACATGAAGTAGCATTTCCACCTAATTGTCCTATCCTTTTACTGACAGCTTGCTGTTGCCCTTCTGAAACCTTGTCACTTGGAATTCTGCTGAAAAAGTGCATTTGGTACCATTTTGAACCAGCATTCTCCTTAAAAATTATTGTTTGAAGAGTGAAGGAGGAAGGGGTGGTGGACAAGGTACTCTGTTCTACATATAAAAAAAGTAAAAGTCTTTGCCATAAAATTATCCTGATTCTTTGTCGCTCTCCATTGCATTTTCTTCCATCAAAATTTTATCTGTTTCTTTCCTAAAATCCCTGAAATTATTGAATATGGCAAACTCTCATACCACCCATTCAGCTGCTATCAACTTCTCTCGTATGGAAAGCTGGCAGCGTAAGTCACTTCCCTGTGGTCTGGTTCAATAAAAATGTTATTTAACTAATCTATATTCATAAACCCAGGGAAGTGTATTACTGTTGGTATATCCAGTATTGTATACCAAGGTGGCTGTTAAAATAAAACAAGTAATGCTTCCAGATAGCTTCAAATAATTAGAGGAATACACTTGTGTTTGCAGCATCAGCCAAGATTATAATCATGGAATTAAATTTTGGTTTTCCAAAACCTGGTGGAGGCTATAAACCAACTTCATACACTGGGAACAGGTATTGTGTGATGCCTTATGAGTCTGGAACGGCAAAACGAAAAATCATAGAAGTGAGACCATAAAATTATCTGGTATGGATAGTTTAGGAGGAGCTTTTTACTACTTCTTTGGTTATAGATTTTCTTTGGGACTTACTAAAATTCTATCTTCTCAAAGTTTTGTGTCCCCAAACCCCTGAGATAGACACCAAGGCATAGCTGATGCTTTTAAATATACTCAAATCAATTGGAAATAGAAGAAAATTCATCTGTCTCTTTTGCATGGTAAAGGCCAAAGGTCTGAAGTTCTGAGAATCAAATCTGGAAAGCCTGAATGTTGGGTACAATTAAGTGAGACTGTAGCAACCTAAAAAGGAAATTATTATTTTTCCATATATATGTTGCAACTCCACTACACATAGTAGAGGGGAAAATTTTAAAGAATTCTTTTCTAAAGTTTTAAGAAGTGTGTGTGGTGCAAACTTAGGTAGAAAATAAAAACTCACAGGAGGGCCAAGACAAAACTAGAAGGCAAATATCACTATTTTGGAAAAGGAAAAAAATTAGTTAGAACCTCGATAGTGAAGATCTGTGATGAGTGAACAGAGTATAAAAGTGATGGATAAAGAGAGCAGGACACCATGTTTGTCATGTTTTGCTGATCAAGAACATTTATTAAAGCATAGGACACTGACAGAACCTAGCAGGTGGGAAAGAGGTGCTTAAAATGCTAAAAGTAATAAAAACAGAGAAGAAAAATGTGAAAAGGTTGCTATTTCACGCAAAATAATAAATATCAATAGCTCTGTTAAATTAGAGGAGGACAATACAATAACTGGCAAGGAAAGGAACTCCAAAATCTAATCCTGAAGGCACAGGGCCCTGGAAATGGCACTGAAAACAAAGGCTCAGCCATTGGAGATCTGGAAAGATTGCAAAGCAGGAGATGGACACTCCTCTGCAGTGCAGCGCAGCATCCACAATTGTGGGAGGAATAAAGGCATGGCTGGAGAAAAGGGACTTGATTCAGTGTCACAGCACTGAGAGAACATGAACTGAAACTGAGGAAAGGCTGTGCCTGACAGGAATGAGCAGAGAATTCTGTAAGGGACAGAGAACTGAGGAAAGAGAAGGCACCACTTGCGAATAAATAAAGCCCCATGAGCTGATTTCTGCTGGCCCCAGGTCTGGTGCAGCAGAGCTCCTTTCGATGGATGCATGGCCCACATGGAAGAGCTTTTGCAATTTTCACTGCAGCATTTCTCACCTGCTAATGTGCTTTGCCTCGTGACTTATTAATTGCACATCAGCCTGCTGACAGGGAGGAGCTCTGCTTTACCTCCTGACATCAGCCTTGCAAATGCTCCTTTTCTCAGCCCTCGAGTCTGTGCCCCTGTTGCAGATGTGGGTGTGAAAATTCTGTGTGAATCTTACTGAAGGCTCTTCCCAGATGGGTGTTGACTGCAGAGATCAACACAACAGAGGTGAAACATCTGAGATTCTGCATGCCCTTCCTGCAAACTGAGATTTGTGGGATCACATTTTAGAGCTTTTCTTCATATTATTCTGTGATATTAGAATACTACACAGTTATCTTAAAAATATGAAGTGTTTGCATCGCTATTTCTCTCTGCATATCTCTATTCTTAATTATATTTATATTTTTAAGGCTTTGATAGCTTTATAATTGCATATTCTCCCCTGTCAGATAAAGACTGAATCTCAGCTCTTTTAGGAGTCTGTTATTATTGTTGTTTTTATAGCTTTGCTCCAGTTAGGAGAATGATTTAATATTAAACATTAAAGTATTCCCTTTTTGTCTCTCAGAGATAGGCATTTTAATGCTCTGTAAGAGGCACCATGTGTCTGTCTGCTGAGCACCTGCATCGGCAGCCAGGGTGGTGACAAGTTGGAATTTGGGACCCACAGTGGCATCAGTCAAAGAAAATAGAAAATGCTGCTTCTTTCCCCTGCTTCCTTTTGCAGCAGGAAGCAAAGTCTGCAGACAACAAAGGAATTTAAAGGGAAAAAAATGAGAATTTAAAAAATCCTCCTTTTCACAATAACATTGGCAGTTCAGTTTTAGGAAGGGCCCTCCTGACAATATCCATAAGAGCTGGCCCATCTGGAAAAGAGTCAAACTCTGCAACACAGAAGGACCGATTGTGCCCTAATTTGGCCTCACTAGACCCAGCTAATGACTAAGTTCATTTGTTTGATACTTGTATCAAGTCAGATGCTAGAAATTCTGTGAAATCACTCAGTACCTCTATTTTACACTGCGAAACATCTACATAATATCATTACATTATTTGTTACAACAAGTTTGTACTCCTATGACAATTTTGAACAAGAAAGATTCTTCTGTAATGTATGTAGTTATATATATTTAGGTAATTCAATTTTAATTCCTTTAAGCAGCTTTGTCTGGTTTGGCTATATTTTCTCCCAGAATCATCCTAAGGACCAGGTTTAACAGTGATGTGATTTGAAGTTTTGTAAAAGTCACCTTTAAGATAAGCCATACATATTTATTTATTTAAGCCTTTTCTCATTGATCGGCCTTCCCAAGGCCTCAGTCCTGAATGCCCTTTCTGTTTGTCAATATGGTTTTTTTTTTAACCAGGCACCAGAACAGGGCTTTTCTGACACGGCTTGAGAGAGCACTGGTTCTGGAAAATCAGTAAAGCAGTATTAACTCCTTTCTCTGCACTCTCACAGTAAAATATATGCAGTTGAAAGCAGCAAAAATAAATCCTTAGAATATTGTACAAGACGCCATATCTAAAGTTTTACTGTATTTAAAGCTGATTTGCATTTTTAATAGATCTTATCTATTTCACCTAAGTGCAATCTTTATATCTGCCTTATAATTTTACCACCCGAACAGCTGTAAGAGCAAAAATGAACTCTAAGAACAATCAAGATTTTGTTTCCTGATAGAATTTTGCTAAAGAGTAGCAAGAATATTTTTTCCCTTCTCCAAACCGTATCCATTCTTCTGTGGCACAGTGTGTGCCTCCCTCTCTCCCTCTGCTTTAATTCTGATTCCATCAAAAATCAGAATCCTGTGACTGATGTTCAAAATGAGCTGAGGTGATATTGAGGTTTTGAACTTTATCTGAGCATGTCACTCACTTGAAGCCATTCCAGACCTCAAATGGCTCAGTGCCATTCTTCAGAAATGAGACAGGAACAAGTATTGATTTTTTTTCTTCTTTTAAACTGAGTACCTAATGAGCAAATGAAGATATGGTTGGTCCTGGATTTATTAGGTGATTTAAAAGAGGCTTCTTGGAGTACAAATGTACAAAGAACAGTTTATTGCGATTCTACTTTAATTTTCTTTTTTTTTTTTCTAAGAAAAATTTATATTATAATGTTTCTGAGATTTTGAACGTAGATTAGATAAATTATAGCATATTATATTTCCATAACAAACTAAAGCCCTTGCTTGATAAAAATATATTCTTTGGATATGACAAGAGACTGTTACAAGACTACAACATGTTTTTGTTGGTACTTGAGAAAGTAAACAAATTTAAAAGGCACTGGAAAAAAGAATACAATGCTCCCTGAAGGTATAAGTGTTTCTTCAAACTGAAAATTACAGGTTTATAAGGAAAACCAAGTATTTCCTCCAAACAGAGTAAGAAGTCTTCAATCTGCTAAAGTTACGTGAGATAAATATATTGAACAGGCATCTGAATGTGCTGAACACGTTTGAGGAAAATGTATCCTGTTGTGACAAAAAATAAGTGTACAGATGAGTGGAAAAATCTTCAGATCAACTAGAACTGGAAATCATCTAAAAACTTTAACAAATAAAATGGGCAGTCCTACAGCCTCATGTATAGAGTGATTTAGGAGTAAAATTGCACATTCACCACAAGGAGGGAGATTTCCAAAGCTTTCAGCAGGTGACGATGATGAAGTGATGTGTCCTGGGCAGGTCTGTGCCCACCTGGCACAGAGAGGGAGGAGGTGACAGGAGCCTTGCAGGGACACAGAAGAGAGACACGAGCTCAGACCTCCAGGGCTTTGTTCCTGCTGTGCCCAGCCCAGACAGGACAGGAAAGCCCTCTGGACACTCTGCTGTGCCCTGTGCTCTGGGCTGGCCCTGCTGGAGCAGGGAGGTGGCACCACATGAGCCCTGGGGACCCTCACAGCCTCACCCACCCTGGGGCTCTGGAATATCTTTTATTGCAGCAGCATGGAAATAAAATATGATATTTGTATAGCATAAACTGCGCCAACACATCCAGAAAAACAAAATGGATAGTAGTGTTAATAATCCACAGTCATATCCCAGTCTCAATGATCTGTTTATGTCTGCCTCCCTGCAGCATTAATGATTAAATGTGGTAATTCAATGTATAACAATTAGCTTGGGATTACAGAATCCATCTGAATGCCAAGCAATAAGTCTTTATGTTAAGATGGAAATTCTGCTGCCATCCATTTATTATAAAAGTCTCTCTGAGCATCTGATCTAATGTAATATGTTGTCCAGAGTATGTATAATAATCTAAATAGCATTGCTAAAATCAGATATGATAGTGTTGATAAGTTAAGTGCATTTCCAGCTACATACTTTTTATGAAGACTGTTTATTACTAATATTGGCTTATATTCATCTCTAAGTGCTTGATAAAAATTCCTGGTGCAAAAAAGATGTGTAATCACTCATTCATCAGTAATTCTTTATTATCTCATTTTCTCTTGGGAAGAAAATATGTGTGTATGCATCAATCAATTGATCAAACGATAACGTGAAAATCTTAATCATGTCAAAAGCATTTGGGGAATATCAATTTAGGACCAGACCTATCAATTCTTCCTGACATGAGCTGGCCTTTCAAAACCAGTGTGATAATTTACATAAGGGAAAGCTGCCCCTCACAGCAAGGACTTTGCTGTCCTGATCCTTCAGATGAGCTCAGGGTAATTTTCTGCTGCACCTGTCTAGTTAGCCCAATCTTGTAAGACTAGAGTTAATTAACGTCAAATCAGAATGAAAATTCAGCTTTTTTTGCTGGGTTTTTATTGGTAATTTTTTCCCACTTTCCTGCTGGGCCTTTCCAGCAGCATGAGCCAGGTAGCTTCTCTGCCTCTGAGATCAGCACGATCCACCCTGGCAGTAAAACATCAAAAATGAGCAAACTTCGCTGCAGCAGGCACGCAAACAGATCAGAGGAGCATCAAGTGTCCTACCCAGCGCCAGATCCCCGTCTGTGCCCCACAGATGACAGCTCAGCAGAGCGATGCTGAGAGTTAAAGCTCCTCTACAGCACTTGCATCTCCAGCAGCATTTTTGCAGGGCAGGCAGCAGCGCTGGTGTGCTGCAGGGAATGTTTGCTGGGAAGCTCCTGCGGTGCCCTCTCGAAAGGCAGACAATGAGCACAGTCTCAGGCACAGCAGGCTGCGGCTGCATCCTTTGAAACCACGGAATTCAGGCGTGCAGACCTTCCCAAGCTTTGCAGCTTTACCCTTCCGCAGGGAGCATGGCGCTTTTGAAATCTTCACAGCACTTTTAGGGCCTCCTTCCTCTGGGAAGTTCCCACAGTAGTGTAGAAAAAGGCTATCAGTGCTCCAAATGTGTGTTTCTGGGCACACAAATCTGTTATTTCTCCTGGACCGACTCTGCCTACTGAATCCCGCACGGATAATCCAAATGTAAAAATATACAAATATTGGCAGCCAATAGGGGGCTTTTCATCTCAAGCAAGGAAACAGAAGTAATTCTGATAGCTTTTCCAAGAGATGCCTGGTGGGGCTTGTTTGCCAAAGTTTGACTCTGCAGTAAACAGGGTACTGCTGTGTCTGTTTTGAAGTCTTCCTGTGCAACGTTGGCTGATGGATTGCCACGTTCAGAGTGTGGACAAACAAAGCGACGAGCAGAGGCTCTGCTCGAGTGCCATGGAGGCAGACTGTGTCTGTGGGCTCATCTCGTTCAGAAATCTTCCTTTGGTGCTCTGCTTTGTGCAATAACTAGGCCATGAGGTGCAATTTCTCCCTGGAAGCGATGTGTGGGAAACACACCAGTGGGGAATACGGAAACTGTTAAAACACCACCTGCTTTGCAGATAAGATGTTTTGGAATATCCCAGTGTTTTCAGGGAGATTCCAGGCAGAGCCTTTCATTTCCCTTTCCTTGGGATTGTCCTGTGCAGCTCTACAGACCTTCCTTTTGTTTTCCTTCAGGTAGGAAGGGCTTCAAGGCACTATTATAATGTTTAGATAAACATCACAGCTTTAGATTTAGGTTACAGAAGAAATCTTCAAACCTTATTTAAAGTATTATAGATTTATTATCAGTACAGACACAGGAATAGTATATATGCAATGTATGGCTATATGGTGAACTGTGACAACAAGAGAAAACAAAGACTTTTTAGTATGAATCTAGGACTAGTCATGCATAAATATTTATAGGATTTTGGGGAGGAAAGAGCACTGGCAGTAGACTGCATTCAGATAACAATGTTGATGGTAATAAGGGGAAGAATTTGGAAGTATATGAAGAAAAATGTTCAATGTATATTAAAATTACTTTTAATGTTGAAAAATTCCTCCTTCAAAAAAAAATCTTTAGAAGTTTGTAAATAGATTGAATAACTTCTTAATGTGTTTGACCCAAAGCAAACCCATACACTTTAGGATCTGAATTTAAAAAGGAAAGAAAAAAAAGTGTCCTTATTTTATATTTGACCTCTGAGTGGAAAGTCTACTCTTTTGATATTTTTCACCTGGGACATGTTTTGATATTTCCAAAAGAACACCAGAAGAACCAGGCACATGCACAGCCGGGTAGGCAGCATTCACAGTGTGACAAACTACACATATTAGAGACTGATTTTCAAAACAGAGCTATCATGGAAATACTGTACAGCAGCAGCTCTTAAGCAGAATATTTGCTAAGTTTTAGGAACATTATTGAACCTGCAACTTTCTCTTAATTTTCATTACACCTGCTAAAATATCATCAAAACTAAAATATGTTAAATGCCTTTTAAATAATTTTTCTTCTGTGAGCAGAATGTACAGCAGAGAATGACAGTTTGAACATTTGCCAGTATAAGCATATGGGGTGTTAATGGTGGGAACATAAAATGCTTTAGGCAGCTTCATTTCTCCAAGAACGATGCACAGAAAATCAGTTTTCTCCTTGAGGATGAACTTTGAAAAGTCGCAGACAGGCATTTTCCAGCACAATGCTTCTCTAGCACTGTAGGTCCCCAAATTAATATTTTAGTCAGAATAATGGAACTCAATAAAATGATCTCATACACCCTATACTTTCTTACCTCTGGGTAAGAATGATTGTTTCTTATTTGTGTCTCCTTTCTAGCCCTTGCTGCTAATACACCAATTTTTCTCCTGCGATCCTGCAATAGACCAAACAGACTCATTGCTAACTTTTCTAACAGAATAGGATCTTGGAGCTCTCTCAGCTTTCTAATGGTTTTGCTTTTTGTTAACACTTTAGTCTCTAACACCTCCTTTTCTTATTTCTTTTTTTTTTTTCTTTTTTTTCTTTTTTCAATTATACCAGCAGTTTGCTGAAGGTTTGCCTCTTAAAGCTCAGTAAGTGCTAATATGAGCTGGTGTGAGTGTGAGGAGCTAGGTGGGAGGGATATGGCATGGTGGAATTTGTGAATCAGGTCTCTCAATAAAAGCAGTTTCAGAGGCGATGCTCACCTCCTCTGCCAGTCCAAGGCTGATCATCCCCAGCCCTGCTCCCAGGGAGTTCAGCAGGAGAACTGGCACCATCTCCAAGGAGTCTGGCAAAAGCAATTACAGCCTTGCTGAGAGCTGTCTGCCTTTCCAGTCCCTCTCCTGTTGGACATGGAAAGGTAATGAGCCAATAAACTCAGGCCCACCTGAAGAAACAGCGAAATTCCCTGGAAGTTCTTGGTCTGGGAGTTTTGATTTTTGGTTGGTTTTCTTGAGGTTTTTTGTTTGGTTGGTTGTTGTTTTGTTTGGGTTTTTTTGGGTCAGGTCTCCTCAGTGTACAAACCTCAGTACATCAAATTCTATAGAAAATCACACCAATCTGCTTCAGCTATATCAGCTACAGAACATATATATATGTTCTATAATATGTCTATAATAATATATGTCTATAACAGATTAATGCGACTTTTCTTTCTAAATTGTTTTTATCGAGCTACTTTCAAATTCTACATATCTATTGTCAATCTGTGCACTGCTCTTTGTGTTTCAGTGTCCATAAATAAGTTTTGACATGATTTTGATCTTCTCAAAGTTGACTACAACTGCTAGCAGCCTATTCTTGGAAGGAAATCAGCCTTAATTTACCTTTACTAATCACTTTACATACTGTTTCAGCTACAGCGGGTTAATGTGGTGGATGTACATGTTATTAATTATGAAACTGGAGAACATCCTCCAGCTGAAACTAATTAATTATGTTCTTTTGGGTGAGAGAAGTCTAGTGTGGCAGTAGAGATGTAGGGTCATGATTCCCTGCATCAGGTTCAAGCTGATTGTATTAGATGTGACAAGCTTTTCACTGAAGCTGGAGTTTTATTCATACAATAATCATGCTTCTCTTCCCCTATTTTTGGTGCAATTTACCAAAAATTAGAGTCTTTTCACCCATTTTTTCTCATTATTTGTTGTTACATCTGGACTTTCGTAATTACAGGGCACTTCTGAATCCTTTTTGTTTCACGGCAATTCTGCTACAAACTCCTCTATTAATGCTTTTTACTTGGAAATATTAACAGTTTGACCACTAAGTCAAACGTGAACTCCTGGGCCAATTACTAGGATTTTTCATCGTTTCCAATGCCTGCTGCTCCTCATTATCAAATATGCAATGGAGTTCTTTCACATTCCAGGACCCTGAAATGTGATTTTCAGTACCAACATTTTAATGTATCGCTCAGAGTGCTGAAGCTCTGCTAAGGCATAAGTAATTCTCAGCAGAACAGTCTAAAGCTTTAGGACTACAGCATTGCAAACGGAAAATGAAGGAAAGTAAAAATGTGAAAAGCTGCTTTTCCCAAATAACCCTCCGAAATAAACCAACCCAAACATGAAGCTATGAAAGCACGGAGTTTTTCCACAACAAAACAGCTTGAGAAAAGGTATCAGTTTCCTCACTTACTGCAAACAAATGCAGCATCTTAGGGCTTTTCTCCATAGCTTTTGCTTTACTCTAATCCTGCTGATGTAGAAGCCAACATAGCCAAAATTCAGTAGCAAAAGATCTATGATTAGGATTTAGGAATGTAATAGCTTCACATAAAAACCAGTTCATTCCACTAAATTTAGAGAAATCCGCCATACTGGTGTAACACCTTCACACTGGGGCTACAAGAGAGGCTGTTCCAGTGTAATTATCCTTGGGTAAAATTGCACTGTAATCAAAAAGTTAGGGCAAAAAGCAGTGTGCAGGCAAGGCTGGTGTTTCAATGAGCTGGTCTATTTTTCTGGCAGCCAGTATACCCAAACATCAAACAAACCCGAAGCAATTATATACACTAATCCTTCCCCATGTGAAGTTGCAGCCCAATGTGAATTCAAAAGCACCAAGTTGCAAATCCTTCAAAAAGAGCATTTACAACTTATAATGGAAACTCCAACAGAGCTCTAACTATAATAGTGTGACTACTGCAGCGATTATTCTTTATTGCCATGGCATTTACTGCTGAAATAGTGGTGGGCAGATCCTAACATTCTCAAAATTAATGTGCAGTAACATCCTCATGTGAGGTATTGCCCAAGGTACGGTGTTTTGAAATGCAATATATCAAAATGATGATACTTCTCCATTTAAGTTGTTCTGGTCACTCACTTCACACAATTGCTGCTTCAAAGGTACTTTTCATAATTTCAGAATAAATATATATGAAATAGGAGAAGCTGAAAAGCATTTCTGTTCTGACTGGTATTAATGAGGAGTTGGAAAATGCCAAGCCATCTCCAGTAGAGCAGCTTTATAGCTGAGCGAACATTATGGTGGAGTGTTCTCCGGTAATGATTAATTTCCCCTCGTGAGCAATGCACTTATGGCCCAAATCAGCTACTCCATGGATAGAACTCATTGTTCTGAGCCGAAACTCTGCCTCAAAACCAAAAGTGTTGAGTCTGTCAGCAGAGGGTGGTGGGAAGCAAAGAGGAGTGTGAGCAGCAGTGAGAAAAGAGGGTGCTGGATCCAACTGAATCCTGCAGGATTTCCTCCTTTTGGATACGAGAGAAATCTTAGAGCTGTTAGTTCAGCTCCTCTTTGTGTTTGTGGATCATTGGGCTGATAGCGATCCATATCCTATAATGAAAAACATTTTTTCTGTTTCAAAATTCACTCAGAACATGATGCTGAAAACGGTGTAAAAACATAGTGTTGCTGCCAAAAATACAGAAACACTGCATTATTTAGTTTTAATGTTAAAAGCATTTCATATCTAACCTATATGCTTGTAGTGTCACACATATTGGGGGTGATAAGAATCTGGTTATTTTGTGTCTTTTATTTGTGATATTATCCCAGTAGCAGACTAAAAACTGTGTGAAAACAAAGGGAAATCAGAAATAGAAGGTTTGCTGAAAAAGGGTTGGTCATCTGCCTTCAGTCTGAAGCTTTTCTAGAAGGGCAAATAGCAGAAGAAATGGACTTCCCCTAGTATATATGGAAGCAGTGAGAAGCAGCAGTCACTATTTTGCAACAAAAATGCAAATAAGAATGAATTTAAAAAAATAAAATAAAAAATTAAAGCCTTAATGCAGGTTCCAGTTAGATTCTTTCAATGTTGTATTGAACATGATATTTTTGTTGCAATCTCATTCAAACAGGGACCACCCTTCCTTTACCTCAAGGGCAATATATAAAATATAAATGTGATATCCAAATAGGTGTGTGAGGTAAAGATTGGGGTGAGCTTTAACAGCAGGACTTTTGGTCAGGTGTGGGTGCCTGATGTTAACATAGGGAAAAAAAAAACCCAGATATTTTCTGATGTTAATTGAGGTCAGGGTGATAATTCCGACCTCACTGAATTTTCATTTCAGTCTTTAATTTCCTTTATCCAGAATGATATTTTCAGTCATAAACAGAGCTGGGTCTCCCCCAGGAGAGGGAGGAGCAGGAGCAGCAGATCCCTTCTGCTCCAGCAGCCCTTCCAAGAGCTCTTTTCCAGGTGACCTCCTGACCTCTGTTCCTAGAGTTCATTGGCACTTTTGCCTTTTGTTTCCCTCAGGGTGATTTTTGGCCTAAAGTCTAAAATAAACAAAATAGATTTCTACCAGCACCTTCAGCCCTTTCAAGGAACCTACACACTATTAAACCCCCCCTCACTATATGAATCACTAAACCAAGAACTTGTTCAAATGAAATTCAAATGGCTTTACTGAGAAAAGCCTTTTACCCTGTGGGTTTGCTATATATACTTTTTTAAAAAAAATTTTCAAACAGATGGTTTATTTTAATTAATTCTTATTACAGAGACATCTTTGTCATAAGGTACTTCTAGAACAGATGAGCACAATTAAATAGGTGCTTTTGTTTACAGGATTATTGAAAGAATTACTATTTCACAGGGGAGGAAACGCTGCTGTAATTTTATCTTTAATTTTTCCAACATCCTTGACATTTAAACATGGTTTTAATATTATTATCATTGAATTGCAAAGAAGCGGGGTGTTGAATTTGTATTGATTTTACATGTGTGCTTACACTCAGAAAGATGGCATTTCAAAACCTTTTCTAAATATAAATTTTCCCTTTTATAGTAAACAATACAAGATACATTCTGTCAATGCCAGCGTTTGACTACAGAGGGAAAAATGTCACTTTACACCACAAAATAGTAAAGAATTTAAGACTACAGCTGCATTCCATTTGTCCTTATGAACTACAAACTGAGATGCCACCAAGGAAGTTCAAGGAATTTGATTATACAAGCACCAAGTCTTTAACAATGAGAAAAACTTCACACTGAAGGGTGTCATTTTCTTTGGCAATGCAAGGAAGCAAAGCATTGAAAAGATGACTCAGATTCCATAAAATCGTGTTTTGAAAGATTCTGGGTTGGGAGGGACCTCAAAGCCCATGCAGTGCCAGCCCTGCCACGGCAGGGACAGCTGCCACTGCCCCAGGCTGCTCCAAGCCCCAATGTCCAGCCTGGCCTTGGGCACTGCCAGGGATCCAGGGGCAGCCACAGCTTCTCTGGGCACCCTGGGCCAGGGCCTGCCCACCCTGCCAGGGAACAATTCCTAATTGCCAAGATCCCATCCAGCCCTGCCCTCGGGCACTGGCAAGCCGTTCCCTGTGTCCTGTCCCTCCATCCCCTGTCCCCAGTCCCTCTCCAGCTCTCCTGGAGCCCTTCAGGCCCTGCCAGGGGCTCTGAGCTCTCCCTGGAGCTTTCTCCTCTCCAGGTGAACACCCCTAGCTCTCCCAGCCTGGCTCCAGAGCAGAGGGGTTCCTGCAAGTGTTTTTAAGTATTTTGTCACACAAGGTAAAAATCAGGCCAGGTCTTAATAAGCTTTGTAATTCTGAAGTTTTTTACAAAACAGAAACAAAAATTCAAGCTGGTCATTTGGAAAAAAACTAAACCAAAACAACAATCTAGAATGCTATGTTGCAATGGAGTCCGGGCATAAATTTTCTAGGTTTCATTCATTGCGAACCAGTTATGTTTACTTCAGATACAGTTCTGCCCTAGCCTACAGGCAGTTGAGATTTTCTTGATCTAAAGATCAAAATCTAAATCTAAAATTCATTGATGCCCCATTATTTAAGGCTTTTATTGATACACAAATTATTAGAACTTTACTAAAGCCATCAGAGGAATTGCTATCACTGTAATTTATCATGAGATGAAGTACAAATTCAGTATTGTTTTTTTACTACTTAATGGCTTGGATATATATCACGAGTGCACAATTTTGTAAACAAAGTAAGCCAGTACCTTCCAGAAGGAAAACTGCTGAAGTACAGTACTCCATGGTCTCCATATGCCAGCATGGATCAGCTTTAAAAGAACACTTCCTGAAGCATCCAAATAAATTCAGCTCATCCAGGATAATTCAGCAACAGTCACCTACCACCCCACCAAATAAGGAGAATATGTTTATTTATTTATCTTTTGAAAAAGATGGAGACAGTATTAATGAGCAAAACAGTGATCCTGTTTCCAGAGGTGAATGTATACCCCAAACCAGACTGGTTTGCTGTGAGCTGACAGTGAGATAGGATATTTAAGCAATTAGAAGGTGAAGATATGTGTACCCTTAGAGATGGCAGTGATTCCTAAAGGCTTAGGTCTGCTGTGTTATTGTGACAGCCTGTTAAAGACTTTTTTTCCCCTGTTTTTGCCCAATTACTCTGTGTTTATGTGGAATAAGGATAACAATCTGATTTAGTATGCATTGTTGGCAAGCACTAAAAACACAGCTTGTACACCTACTTTTTTTGGATGTTCCTCAGACTTTAAAGCTCTCAAGAGCGATGTAGACGGAAGAAACTTGTGGGCCATTTTTTCGGCATGAGGAGAGCACTCCGAGTCAGATGGCCTTGTTTTTAAAGGCAGATTTGCAGAGTTCTCTCCGTTTGGAATCAAAAGCAATCGCTTGAAGGGCTGCAGAATATTGGGCTCCGTACACTGTGCTCTAATCAGTGGCAATGCAAGTGGTGATTAGAGCTCCGTGTTTGTGGGAATTACGCTGCCACGCTCTCTCAGGCAACCCAACATGCCCGTGCCGTGAGCAGGGAGCGTTCACAGCCAATATCCATGGCTGCAGAACATGGCAGAGCTTGTCTGATCAAAATTTTAAAAGAAGTATCAAGAGCAGCTCTGCTCTCGTTTCCAAAGCCCTAATGAGCGATTGTAACTATTACAGTACATAAAATATTCGTCCCTTTCAGTGAAGCTAATGTCAGAACTGAATATTTAATCATGTATTTGCTTTTTTTTGCATGGCTTAAAGAAAGGTATTGCTGAATATAAATCTACGGAGATGAAAGGGCCAATAGAGTTTTTCAGACAATAAAGTCTAGGTATTACAGACCTGTTCTATTTTTTTGTTCTTACAAATACAGCTGGTATAATTTGCACAAAATGGAGATCAGGTATCCGTAGCCTGATCCAATTCCTTTTGAAGTCCTCTTCTTGCTGTCTGAATTTAAGTGGAAATAGGACTTCAAAATCATTTACCATCGAAGTAGTCCTCTTTGGAACATTGATTTCCCCATGATCAATTATTATTTTTTAAAATCTTCTAAGTATCTGAGGACTCTTTAATTTTTATTTCTTCTTTGCCATCACTAAAGAGGGTATGTAATGAAAGCAAAAATGGGGATGAGGAAGCAGGCTTTTAAAGGAAGCAATTAGAAAAGTTTTTATGGGGGACAGAAGGGTTTTCTAAGTGTAATAAGCATTTTGAGGGAATAAGCAACATAATTCTCAAGAGTGGCTGCACTGCAAAAAAGCTAAAAGATTAGTTAATCTTTACTCATTCCCATGTCAGTTTAGCATTGCTTCTTCTGCACCGAGGAGACTTCTAAAATAGGACATCTGCCACAAATTCTCCTTGGAGAGCTAGTTCATGCACTAATCAATTTCTTCCTTCAGCACACATGTCCCTCTGAAAAATTTAGTCACAATATCCGTCAGATTCAGGGAGTCAGAGCAACGGGACTTCCTTTTGTGATTAACAGCATAGGTGAGGATTCACTGAATAAATTGAAGAGTCCTGGAAATCAACAGAAATGGGAAAGAAAAGCCTTATTGTTCTATCAAATGAGGCTAAAGAAATTAGAGTCAAAAGAAGCAGGCACCTCACTAATGAAAAAATGTAAAAAGAAATATACAGCTCGACAGCCTCCTGCATGATGTGCTTTTAATTCATTTCTTGTTCCTTGGACAAGGTGATAACACTGTTCCAGTTTAATCCAATAACCTATCTCCAAAATGATCAGTGTTCTTATTTCAAGCCTTGGCTCCCTTTTTGCTTTGATTCGGCTCATATGGCTCCTACCCTTTGATTCCGTGCTCACCTCTTCTGCATGCAACTTGACCTTTTGCAGCTTTTCTCCCCCCTCCCATTTGCCACACTCCCTTTCTCCTCTCTCTTTCATCTTTCCATACATATTAACTCAGCAGGATTTTTGCTCTAACCTTAATTTTCCTGCATCCCAAAGCTTCACAGCTAAAAGGTTGCTGCTAATCCTCTTTCTATTTCTCTTTCTTTATAGTGTATTTTGTTCATCCACTTTCATTTCCAGAAATACTTTGTATACATAGACATTTACTCAGACTTGTGTATTCTCCAGAAGAAGCCATTTTTCTAAGCCTTTTTTAATGCATTTTGAGGATCACCAGAGGTGACAAATGTAGAACCATATCTATACGAGGAAAATTCTTATTTTTAGCGCATCATTAAAATTGTATGATATCGAGAAAAAATTGCATCCCGGCAATCAGGCAGAGGAAATCACTTCTGTTTACCGCAGATGAGAAAGGGAGATCCTGCTATCCTTGCAAATCAGCCCAAATGAAGTGGCCAGCACGGGGATGGAGTGCCAGGTTATCAGCAGCTGAACTCTGATTAGCCTAATTCTGCAGATCACCTCGTCTGAACCTGGAGGTTGGTCAGAGGGCAAAGGTGCTCCAACCTATTCTAACGTGGCACAGTGCCAGGGCCAAGACACACCACCCCTGCTCGAGGACTTTAAGGGAAAGGCCTGCAGAAGTCTCCTTTGAACCTGCAGGCACTGAAGTTTCATTCACGGCTACAGATGGAAGAGGCAGGATAGTCCTTGAGGAAGAACTCGAGGAAAAAGCAAGGCTAGAGCAGAAGTTAGAGCTTTTTGCACAGATGGCCACCTCCATAGTAAAGAGAACAATCCATGGGAGAGGATTAGCTTTGACCTTTTTCAGCATGAAGGGTAACTCTTGGAGAAGACTGGGCAGGATGATTCCACAGTACCAAAGAGTCTGAATATTTGCATTTTATTTTTATATACTATTAATGATGAAAATACTCCAGAAAATGGTTTTTGGTTTTTTTTTTTTTTCTTCTGTGGAAACTCAGTCTCCTGGAATTCACAAAATATTTATAGGCAGTAGCACTTCATTTCTAGTTAGGGATTGCTTTGGGGTTTATTTTTTAGTAGAATTTATTAACCATTTTGAAAATGACAGACGTTAATGATCTGCATAAAATTCGTACGCTCACTTGCATTAAAAGAAACCATTTTGTTAGGATATGGCTGTGTAAATTCTCTGGGAACATAAAATTTAATGCAATAAATTAAATGCAATATAAATAGTTCTTTTAAATGTATTAGAATATGTGCTAAAGAAATGAGTTGTGTGCAATTCTCCACCTACTGAAGTGAAAGCAAAATTCCCACTGTCAGCAATGAGATGGTGACTCCATCGCATCCCAAACAGGAATTTTGGCATCTCCTTCAAGTGCGATTTCTCACAAAATGTTTTGACATATGGAAGAACGAAAAAAAAACCCTCTCTCTTTCCCAGGAACTATTTACCAGATGGTAGAGAATTGGGCTCTCAGCTGATGAAATTCATTCTCTCCCTGCCAGGACCAGGGATGGTCAGGGTGCTCTTGGGGAAGGGCATCCTGGAGGTCTCAATTGTGAGTGGGGCGGACAGGGCACAGCTCTGGGAAGTTCTGTGAATTCTGATGCAAAGCACCTGCAGAGGACTTTGTCACAGAAGTCAATTTGCCTGCCAGCTTTCAAAGAACAGCAAGAGGAATTAAAGCTATCAGGTTTTGTATCTCTTCTGATCTTCCTGCTTTACTTTTGCTTTTAAGCACATGCTTGTAAAACAAAAAGATACCACGTGGCAAATTGTAATGTTATCTTAGAATATAATTCCCCTTTGCATTATTTCCTGCCTTTTTGTTTTGCCAAGCCTTCTATCTAATACCTTTTTCAAAGGCTTTACTTCAGAGGAAGTGCTAAATATCTAATCCCCCATGCCCAGCAAAAGGAGTGGTCTTCATGTTAAATAAAAAGAGTTCCTCCTAATCAGCTCCCATTTGGTGAATGAATACTAACGCCTGTGCTTCCAAAATTAAACAATACTGGCAGAAATGAGCCCAGAATAGCCCCAGCCCTGCAGAGGAGCTCAAGGGATAACCAGAGGACAAAGCCCTCATTATTTAGCTTTGCTGCAGCAGGTGGAGGTGGTTGTAGCCTGTCCTTGAGGTTGCATAAATGCAAAAGGCTGCTCAGGTGTTGTGTTCACACTTGCTCAGCTCTCTTCTCTCTCATATCTGGTCAAGATGGTCTCAGGATGGGAAATTCATAAGGAAAAGATGGAGGAAAATCTTCTGGGGGAAGGATAGGAAAAATTTAGAGTTTTTATTGAAATTTTCTCTACATCTTCATTCTGTAAGAAAGATGAGAAGCTTCTGCCTAAAGTTTCAGTATCTTTTGGCCAAAATGTTTTGATTATCCAATAGATTTTTGTCATGAGCACTTCAAGAATATATCTAAAGGCTTTCACACATCCATATCTATGTGTTTCTCATGTTCTGAGACCTGCTGATGTAAATACACATATTTTTTTCAGTATATCAAATGTAAAGCAAATGTTTGCAATCTTTTTTCCTTTACAATTTTCCTTACTTTTTTTAAAATCCTTTCTATAGAATTTAAAACACTGGGCCACTGAAAGAAATGTGTGCCTGATATGGCATGAAAAAAAGGTTTATAAACTGAAGCAGCACATCTCCAGGTGCTGAAAGGGAAGATTCATGGGTGTGTTATGTATTGTGAACACTGCTCTTTATTGAAACACTTAATATTGGCACAGCACTTAGTCCAAAATAAAGTGTAGAAGTATTCTAATATAAGTGGAAATGAATTTAAACTGGAATATGTGACTAGAAACACTCTGAGATACAGAAGACTAGAACCTGGATCAGTGCAGTGATGACTGGATTTGTCTCTGGAGATGTGAGCAGGGACAGACATTTAAGCACAAATGTTTTAGAGAGTTTGGGAGCTAATGGCCAGATCTGCTCCTACTTTTTAGATCATCTCTTCTTTTCCCTTCAGGATACCTAAATAAAGTAGCTCCTTCTTCAGTAAATCTGAGTATATCTGAGGTAGAAATGCTAACTTTGGAGTTATTCTTTCTCCATGAGACATGATTAGAAGTTTTGGTTTTTTTCAAATTTGTCTTAGGCTCTGGAAAGCCATTCCAAGTGTTCTTGTTTGATAATATTGTGATTAATTTTTAGTTTTTCATTTTCTAATAAGCTACTCTATACTCAGTCTTACTGTAGAGTAGAATACACCCCTTTATTTAATAAACTTGGAAATGAAAAATAAAACTAACAGTATTCTAGCTGGGGTATGAAACCCCAGGCTGGGTTAGAGGTCACTATATAATCTGGTATGCAGTTTAGGTTAGAGTAGAAGAGTATTTCGCTCCCATTCCCAAAGGATTTAATTTCTTAAAGCTGTAAAGTCTAGACCATTTAGATGTTATTTCAACCAGCAGCAGGTAGAAAATGCTCATATTATTCTGTTGACACCCTCTGAACCTCTTGAAACAAATTAAGGATGACACTGATGATCTGTGGTGGTGTTGAAAATCCTGCCGTTTTTGCAGTTTTTTTATTTGTCCAATAGTCTGTGCCATGTGAATATGTGGAAAGTCTACACAAAATCACACATTAACCTAAGCATTTTTAGGAATCAAAAAACCTCCTCTGGTGTTTTAGTCTTTGAAAAGCTGATGCTGACCATGGGCAGATCCTGATTTGCTGTCTGCTGTACAAAAGGCTGCAATTAATTCCCTTTTTTCTCTCCTCAGGGTGTGTGGGTGCTGTCGTGGGTATCGATCTCAGGCAGCAACGACAGCCTAAACTCTGGTGCTCAAAAAGCAGCACAAGATCACAGCAATGGCCTAAAAATTGCAGCTTATTAGACCTCTTTGAGCGCTGAAGAGCCCCGAGTGTGTGCAAGGCTGCTGAGGTTGGAGCTGTCCCGGGCAGCCCTGGTGGCAGCAGAGGACAGCAAAGGGTGGCAGTGCCACCTCAAACACATTGATCCAATTACACGGGGCAGGCTCAGGTGCAGCACAGCTTCTGTGCCTCTTGTCACTCACACTCATCTCAAGGTTACGTTTTGCCCTTTTCCTTTCTCAGTCTGCTTTTCTGGGGGAAAAGATTGGGCAGAAATATGAGAGAGAGATAACCAGAGTGAGCAGAGGGAGGAATCTGAGTGCTCTGCTATGGGTTCCCTGCTTTCAGGGGCTTGGTTTGAATCAACATCCATCTGCCTGGAAAAAACAGGATTATGCCATTATATCAACACCACTGAATGCACCACAACACCTGAGGATATTTCTATCAAGCTGGACAGAGATGTAAGTGCCTGGATCTCTCAGGCAGTCTTGCCATGCCACCCAAGCCTCCAGGGCATTTCACAGCAGTTTTACAAAAAAAATATTTCCATACCTAGCATACTGACAATTATTTTAATTTGTTTAAATTGGCATAGCCCTGTGGACAGCTTATTTAAAAGCTACACACACTGTTATGTGTTCATTCCCTAAAGGTATTTTTACTGTAGGCGCATTTGGCATTGAATTAATTATCACTCTAAAATGTACTTTTGGAGTCAGCCTAGTTTAACTGGATGAAAAAGCTTTTTGTGGAAGAAACGATGATTAGAATTGGGGCTCCATAATAGTTTACAAATGTCAGCTGCATTAGTCATTTATGGAAAGTGGGCTCATTCTTCTGAAATCAACTGAAGTGAATCTCTAAATGGTATTAATTGAAACTGCTTAGAGTTGTCCTTAGCATCAGGGGAAGCTCACAGGCTTCCCAAATACATTTTCATGTTCTTTCTGTTCATTGCAGAAGGGAGTTCCATTACTTGCTTGTTTTCTAAATTAATTACTCTTTGCTTTTTTATTGATGATTTTTTTTTTAAGTGTAGCTGTCACCTTCTTCTTACTGAAGTCTCTCCTTGCCCGAGTTCCTCTCAAAGTGTGCTATGTCTCACCACTTTCAGTGGCACTAACGCCAAAAATCTCTCTTGCTGGAGCGGGAGTGGTGCAGAGAGAGACAATTCCTGACCTAATGGCCAGCTAGAGTCCCATCCTTGCTGCGGCTGAGCTCAGGTTCCAAAGGGAGTCGCAGGCTGAGCAGTGGATTCGGAGGCGCTCTGGAGTGTTTAGGACAGCCTGGCTGAGGGATAAAGCAGTTCCTACAATTTGTTCCTGTGCAGAGAAGTGCCTTTCTCTGCCCTTTCAAAACACAGACCTGGAATCACTGGGCATGAGTTAGAGAAGGGGCCAAGAAGGCATCAGGTAATTTTGGCTTTAAATGCCTTGGAATTGCATGTTCATGGAAAATCCATGCTAACTAGTTTGTCTGGTTTAGTTGACGATTCCTGGTTTATAACTCTGCAATCTCTGAGTAATCATATTAAAGATTATTTTTCTTTTGCCCACAGAGAAATTGGCTTCATTGGCTGCGTTCTCCAGGGTACAGTTCTGTGAAATTTTGATTTTGGTTCTCCTGGTCATAGAATCATAGACTCATAGAATCATTCAGGTTGGAAAAGACCTCCAAGATCATCAAGTCCAATCTTTGACGGCTTGTCAACTAAACGAGAGCCTTAAGGGCCACATCTGCTCATTTTTTGGGGACCTTCCAGGGATGCTGAGTCCACCACCTTCCTGGGCCACCCCTTCCAATGTCTGACCACACTCTCTGTGAAGAAATCCTTCCCGAAAGAAGGATTTCTAAACTGTGTGAGGATTAATAGTGGAAATGAACATAAACACATTGCTAAAAAGCAGCCAGAGAAAGCTCTGTCTTTGGAAAATCTGAAATTGCATTCCCACCATGCTCTATTTGCCTCTGTCCTGTTCCACCATGGAAATGCCAGAGCTGCTGTGTCTTTTCAGAGTTGTTTTGCACAGGTGTTTCTGTAATTATAATACATTTGGAATAAATGTTTTGTTTAATGGTGCTCAAATGCATACTTCCATCTGTGACAATGGGACGGACATCAGAGCTCTGATGAAATACCTTCAGAAATGAGGAGTGCCAGAATAATTTCTTGCCTTCACTTGTGTCCACTCTTAATTTATTTGTAAGAGGAAAATGCACCTGGGTTTAAGTTCAGTCACAGGATGAATTAATGGAACATGTGAAAGCAAAGCTAAAAGGGAAAAAAAGAATGTAAAATACAGAAGTTTTCCACATGGCAAGCTCCCAAATTTGTTGAAACAAATCAGGTTAAATAAAGAGAATTCTCATCACAAATTGAGGTTATGCTAAATAGTACAGTGAAGCCATCAGCCTCGTGTTTGGCAGCAGTCAAAAAAGTGCAACAGATATTTGGGACTTCCTAAAGCTAGCTCTAAGAACAAAACAGAAAATATCCTCCCTGGAGAATGTGGGTCATCCATGTCTTGAGTGACTGTGCAGCTGTGGTTTCTCCCTTCAGAAGGACTTGTTAAAAATGGAAAGATTTCAGGGAAGAGAGTGTGATCAAAGACAGGGAATGGCTCCCTTGCGTTTGTTATAAGTAAAATGAGTGATTTTTCGCATATGCAAGTTAACCACTACTATGGTACCTGTTAAATAAGATTAGAAAATTAAGACTTTAATAAAGTTATAAATTATAAGGTTAAAAGAAAAAAAACTTAGTCAAAGATGTTTTGAAAGGGGTAGTGTTTGGAGTTACAGTAGAAGAGTAGAAGTT
>VZRL01004076.1:626523-794025 GCA_013397895.1 Origma solitaria
TACCCCTAGATACGAGCCATCTATTGGCAGGGGAGGTCCACCTCATTAATTAGTACTCCCAACCACCAGCAGGCAGGAAGGCGGAGATACCAATTCGGACCAGCCCATCAAAAACCTTATAAAAACCCAAATTTGACCAGCCTCAGGAGCGAGCTGGGTCCCTCTGCCACCAACATCAGCAGACGTGGGTCTGTGCAGGGTGCCTGGTGTCTCTCCTCGCTGAATAGCAGTGAGGTAGAGATTGGGTCGGGTGCTGGGCCTCTTACCCCTTTCAGGGGCTTATGCTTAAAATTTTCTTTGAACTTAAGGCTAGCTTAAGTTCACCACCCGGCCTTGAGGATCTCCTCTCTTTGGCAGCCAGCCGGTAGCCGGGGGAGTCTCATTACCGTACCGGGACCTTCTTTTTGTGCTTTTTGTTTTCTTTTTTTTTTACCTCGGGATATTCCGGACCTCGTGGGCTTTTGTAATAAACAACATCTACCTCAACCCACGAGTGTGAAATTGTCTCTTTTATGACACGTTGTTCTGCTGGGCAAGCTGAGGCTCCAAACCAGAGGAAAAAAGCCATGACTCAAGAGAAATTAAGGACTGCAGAGCCATGACTGGAATGGAGAAGACAGTAAAGGCCTGTGTTTGCCTTCTGTTTGAGTATGAGTAGTTGGGGCTGTCAAAGCAAGCTAAAGAAAGCAAAATTCAAGTGAGACAGAATGAAGGGGTTCTTCACACCACTGTAGGTGCGTGGAAATGATTATTGAATGTGGTGGATGCAAAACTCTCCTGTGAGCTCGAGAGACCAGGGGGGAATGGGAAGGAAGGAATTTGTTGTGGGTTGTTAAGTGGGCAAACCACAGCAGCCCTGGAAGACCTCCTGAGCCAAAGGATCAGAGGCTGCAAGGAAGAGGAAAGGTCAGGAAGGTGTCATGGCTGTTCTTGCTTTTTCCCAGATATCCACTTGTGGTCCCTGCTGGAGGGAGAGCCCTGAGCCAGAGGGATGCTGGGGCTGAATCGATACACATATTCTAATCTTTACCAACTATTTATTGTGTGAGGCTCTTTAGGGAGACTAATAGTGGTGAAGATCCACAGCTATGGCCAAATACCAAGCTATGCTTGGAATACTTCGAACCTACACGAGATTTACGGGTTTGGGGTGGTTTTTTTTCAGTAGTCTAAATGGCAGAAGAGAAATATGAGTTTGGAGAAAGGAAGCAAATGAAGAATGGATTTTCTGGGGGAGTTGTTACAATAATGGATATGCTCTTTGCTGTTTACAGCACTGCTTTTCAAATGTTTTTAAGCAGATTAGTGTGTCTGGATTAATAATGATCAGAACTGATGTATATTAGTCACCAAATCAGCCTGGTATGAGAAATAATGTCAGTTTAATTGTATATATACTTTGGAAATGTGTGTTAAATTGGAAGTAAGTTTCAACCTCCATGAGCTTTGAGTAGTAAATCCTGTCAACTTCAGTGCATTTCCTAACTCACCTCTTTCTAATATTCTCCTGCCATGACCAGGACCAGAGGTGCTTTTGCAGCCTGTTACATGGTTTTGAAGATAAAGGCTTGGGAAGATCCCCTTAGAAAAGCAGTTTGAACACAGGTGATTGCACTGAAGAGCATCCAGGCAGTGGCATCAGGAGGTTGGTGCTTTCCTCTGAAGGAAAATCAAGTTTGTGGTCATCAAGACATCATGTCAGCCCATCACTGGGCAAGGGCTCTCAGCCCCTCCACAGAAACTCCATGATTGTAAAGTAAAAAAAAATAAAAGCAGATATTTTGAGGTAGAAGAAGGTTCAGAACACTGAAAATACTGTGGATCAAAAATCTCTACCACAGAAATAATTTGTAGTGCCTGCTCCTTGATTATGCAATAGGAAGGGATATAATGATTTAGATCTAAACAGTATCAAGTACATAAACATAAACCCAAATTATTTAGCAGAAATCTCAAGATCATTGTTGTCAAGTGCATTTGTGGTCCCAGGAGCCCTGCATTTACCTTAAAAACCAGCTTTTCTTTAATGCATTAATATCATTAAGGTGCATAAGACCAACAAGCAGAAATTATGACTTACATAGCAAGAGAAAAGGGTCTCAGCTGGGATAATACAGCCTGATATTTCAAAGTCTTAGTTTCGGACTTGTGAGTAATTCCATCCATTTGCTTTCTATGCCAAAACAATTTCCTATGCCTGTTTCAGTCATTCATTTTTCAGGAGATGTTCTGTGCTTCTCAGTTGGATGTGTCTTAGTCATAAAATGCCCTCTTCACATCTCGATTTCTGTTTGGACCTACCAAAAGATTCAGGGTCTGTGATTCTTTTTTTGTTTGTTTGTTTGGGGTTTTTTTAAATTTTTTGTTTGGTTTTTGTTTGGTTTTTGTTTTGTTTTGTTTTGTTTTGTTTGTTTGTTTGTTAGTTTATTCTTTTTTTGCCCTTGTCAGTTTTGGTTTTGTTGTGTTTGGACTCTATTGGCTCAGTCTCAAGTGAGTAGAGCTGAAGCAGCGCCGTGTGCGTGTGCTGCTGCTGAGCTGCCACATTACATCCTATTTCTGCTCTGAGATTGGGGCATGAGGCAACTGAGATATTCCCATGTGGAATCTAGCATAGGCTATTGCATGGGTTTGGCAAAATCTCAGAAATGTGCCCTACAACAACATCATACCAATATATACACAGTCAGGTAATGTACGGTTGGGTTAAATATAACGACACCAAAGCAAGCTAACAAAAATCCCCAAAACAAAAACCACTGAAACTTTCTTTTCAACCACACAATTTTTGGACTATGTTGACATTTTAGCAAAAAAACCCCAAAAAACAGTGGCAGATTATTTGGGTCTTTTCTCTAGTAGAGACTTTACAGTCATATATATTTCTCAGTGAACAAGATGTATTCAAACACAGCAGTTCTGCTTATGTTTGAATGAGAATTATTTCTTCTTTTTAGCCATTTTGTGGCTTTTCACTATTATGACCAGGAGTAAAAATAAAACTGTATTTTCTTATCTGATGGCACAGACCTTTTCATCATACCTTAATTTGTCTCCTGAGCCTAAGCTTCATTCACAGCTCTATGTTCAATTTAGCCGTGGGCTCAAACATCTATTTTTTTTTTTAATAACTGCTATCAATTCTACCCAAAATGCCCTCCTATGTATCATTACATTGTGACTTGGCTTTTCCCTTGCACTTTTCCTTGAAAGCTGTCTTTTAGCTGAGGCTTGGGACCACTGCCTGTCACTGCCCTCCTGAAAAGATCATCTTTGGTTCACTAACAGATGATGCCTTGTCATGATAAGTCAGCCATTTTCATATCAGGTTTTAAAAAACAAACCCACAAACCCCCAAATATCTTCCCTCCCACGGAATTCTCTCTTCTCTCTAATTTTCTCATTGGAATAATATAGATAATTACAGCTGCTTTAGATGATGTCAATGCAGATGCCTACTTGGCTTTGTTTACACCTTTCCTTCAAAAATATTTCGCATTATTACTAAGTCAGGAAAAAAAAACCCACCAGTGAAAATGTAATTTAAATGAAGCAATACTTTTGAGGGTTACAGGAATAGCCCTGAGCAGCTCATTGTGCTCTAAGTAGCCAACCTGAATGGCAAAATACAGTGTACAATTTTAAGTAGGCTTATTGTAGCACAGCACTTTCAGAAGTTTGGAAAATAAAGATTAAAGGTGAAGTTTCATGTAATATGGCATTTCTGCCTCTCCCCAGCCCTATCAGCAGTGGACAGCAGAAATGCAGCTGCAATTGTAAGCTGCACTTGCAGCTTGAAAGTGCAAGAGCTTTCAGCTTCACCTTGAAAAAATGAACTCATGCTGGAGATGATCTTCCCTACCATGAACTGGCTTTGCAAGAAAAGCTTTCACACAGCCAAGGATGTGCAACACAGGGAAGCTGAGATGAGAGCAGGGTGTGAAGGACACACAGCAAACATTCCCTGTGCAAATCCTGGAGTTTTGCATTTTGCCTTGTGCCATGTCCCAGTTTCTGTTCCATCAAGGCAAATGGAAAGTCTTCAAACTGAAGAAAGACAAAGGAGAAGAAAGGCTGGGCTCTCACTGTTTTCTTCAGCAAGAGACTGGAATTCAATTTCATTCTTTGGCTGAGGCTGCTGGAATGCCCATGACAGTCTGTGAGAGGATTTCAACCACCTGAGCTTAGTGTTAGAAATGAAGTTTCTCTCAGTGCCTCATTTGGAGATGTTCCATTCTAAATGCTTTAATTTGAATTAACAGTGCAAATATTGTCTAGTTTAGATACTCACCTGGGTGGTTGCAGTGAGTATGTGAGATGAAAGTTGACCTCTGTCAAGGAAGAGTTTTTATTTTGTCAAACAAGCTTCTGCCAGCCCTGCACAAATGCCATGATGAGAAATATCCCTTGAAAGAGGTGGAAATGAGACCCGGGCTCCAATATTCATTCTCAAGTTTCAAATGAACCAAAACCATGTATCAAACTCAAAATCCTAGTAAGAATAGAGATGACTGATGAAAAAATATGCTTTGTGTGTTTGTCAAATGAAAAAACCCTAACAAACCATGAACATTACAAGCAAACACAGTGTTATCTTTCCATCCTCTATTAGATGATGCTCCAAGTCTTTGCACCTCCTGCCTTAAAACTGAATTGTTATGTAGAGAGTCCTGTGTGCCTTTACAGTAACTGTCCTCTGTCATCTCAGTGCTTGTGGGACAAAAAACCAGAAGGACAAACAACCAGAAGGATGAAATGGTAGAAGAGACAAATTTCTCGAGTTATCCACACGTGAGTTCATGCAGAATCCTTTTCCATTCCCCTTGCAAACGGCTCAATGCCATCTTTAAATGCTGAAAATCTCTCCTTACATTTACAGCATTTCTGCGTCAGCACGGGTGGGTTGTGACTTGTCCCCTTCCCGAGGAAAAGGATGGAAAACCTCATCTGTGTGTGTTGGGAGGAGGGAGTTGGGGGGCCTGAGAAAAACAGGAGTCTTGTGACATCTTGTCTGCAGAAGATAACAAACCAATTTTATATTTGCAGTCTTGGCCAGGAGTGATACAAGTATCAGCTTTTAATTTGCTGTGCTTTCAGATTTTCCTTTTTTTTTTTTTTTTTTTTTTGTCTCACAGACAGAGACTTCTAGGCAAACACTTGAGGACATGCAAGAGAATTACACTTTTAATATTATAGTGCTCATTATTTTAATTAATGGCTGCGAGAAGTTGCTAAGGGACAATTTTTTAAACTTCCTGAAATGATCGTTAATATTTGATGAGAGGAAGAACACTATCTCCTCGAGTAATGAATTGGTGTGTTATGAAACCCTGTATTTCTTGGGCAAAATGTGTTCATTCCTTTGGCTCACACTGCTCCCAAGGGGCTGGAAATTCCCCTGGGAGCTGAGTTTTCTACCTGCACAGTCCTGAGCTGCTTGCTGGGCTGTACCTCTGCTGCATTGAAGGGGTGGTTTAAAACCCCCTGGCTGGTTAAAAACCTGGCTGGTTTAAAACATCCCCTGATTCTCAAAAAAACGGACATTAGGAGTGTAGATGAAGGGATTTCTATGTTCTGGAATAATATGGGAGTGAGAGCTTGAGGCAGACACCCAAGGCACCAGTGTTTTGTAGGGCCAGCCAGACACAGGACACAAAGATCTGCTCTGCTTGGCACCTGAACATGAATAAATCACAGTCGTGGAGCTGTGCAGGTGGGGCTCTTGCAGTACGGGCCAGCTCTTGCATTCTTAACCAGCCAAACCTGCATGGAATTATCAGGGTATACGAGGTCATTAAGAACCTGAACTGCAAACTTGCAAGGACCAGATTCCACTGCTGTATTCACCTCAAAGTATGTTTCTGTATTTTTCTATCTTTTTTTTTTATACTTTTCCCATTGTTCAGATGGTCCTGTATGGATGTGTTCAGTCTCTCAGTCCTCCAAGGTCTGCTTAAGTGTTTCATTTTTGTCAGGTATCCCACTGACTGCCTTATTGTCTATTCCCTCCTCTCCATTCTTTGTCACCTGTTGGAACCCTTTGCTTAGTGCTCCTGCTCTGGTTTCCTTCCATTTTCTATAATGTATAATTAATTTTCTAATTAAAAAAAAAAAAAATCCTGAAGAAATCCATGAAGTAAAGTAGCATTTTATCAGTGGGTTAGACAATGTGTCTGTCTTGCACAAAACCTGTAAAGAGATTGGCTGATTTCGTGTGGTAGGAAATTCACACAGGACCTGGGTCATAAAGTCTTCATCTTTGACAGCCAAATTTTGCCTTTAAGGGATGGTGAAGAAGAAAAAGCATAAACTATACATACCCAAATCATGCAATGAAGAGAAATACTCATGGCCCAAATTATCAGGAAGGCACTCGGGTTCCTTTAGGATTCAAGGTGGTGTCTGGGTACCCAAAGCAGAGAACCTGGGAAAGGTAGCCAGTTCAGATTATTCAGTCCAGTTAAGCTGAGCATCCAAATTTGGTGCTGCCCAGAATCTGTAACTCTTTTCAGAATAAATCTGAGTACACTTTGTTATTTTCAGTGTTTTCTATTCATTCGGGCTTTTTGAAATGAACCTTCATTTTCAGTTAACCAGTTAGATTTCAGAAGGCAAAAATAAAGAAATATATTAACTTACTGCTGTCCTATTTTAATAATGAGATTTCTTTGTTTGTATGAAACACACAAGTAATGACTGCACAAGATAAAAGGCATGAACAGAAATAAATACCTGAAAATTATTGTAAGAATGATCTTTAATAGTTCTACAAGTTATTTTGAACTAATAAGTTATGGTTGGTGTTTTGCTACTGTGTTGGTCTCAGTGGACATAATTAATAGTGAAGTTGTTTTTCATTTTTAACAAGAATATTTTCTAGTGCCCCTGAAAATGAGGGCATTTTTTCTAATTAATAATTCTCTCTGTTTAAAAAAACCCTATTCAGTTATAATAATGGCCACATTCTTTGCATGACTGGAAGGCAGCTACTAAGCATACTGTGAGGTCATATCTCCAAACCACAGCTTTGAATGAAATTCTAAAGTGGCATAAACAGGTATAACTTCATTAAGTTGAGAGGAATTATGTTTGCCTGCTGTAGTCTTGAGATGGCCTTTATTATTATTTGAGATATTAAGCATAGCAGAAAGTCAGTGACTTTCTTGCTTTTGAAAATCTTTTGGATGGACTGTAAACAAGAATGGGGGAGATTGGCAAATCGAAATGGTCTAATGGCACCTTTTCACCAAAGGTGTGTTATTGAGCGACACAAAGAATCTTTGAGGCTGTGCAAGGAGCTCTGGAGCCTTCGGTGTCTTTGTTGTGTGACACAGTGCAACTCATGTAGAGATTCATCTTGCTAATTATGTGAGTAAAAAACTGTAGTGGGGGAAACAAAAGGCTATTTCTCGTTCATTTAAATCTATCATTATTTTTTTTTTTTCAGGGCTGTAGTTCTCTCAGCAGTTTAGAAAGAACTGCTTGCACTTGCTGGTGATTTGAAAAGCAATGTAAGACAAAAGCAAAACCTTACCCATCAAGGGAGACACCTTCCCCCTGCCCATCCCATCCAAGGGGTAGATTTACACTTGTCTGTGTGCAAATCAATTACTGGTTATGCAGTTGTCCTTGCTTGGTGTGTCTTTACTCATCTTTTCAAATTTTTTATTTTTGTGAGGGGGTTAAAAAAGCAGTTGAAACATTTTGGTGAGGAGACAAGTAAAATTTTTTTGTAGCCCTGTCCCAATATCTATTAAAAAAACCCCTTGTAACTGATTTTTTTTTTCCAAATTCCTTGCTGCTGAATGTTCTCTGTCCTACACGCCCGAGGTGTTACAGGTGTTGTTCCATCTAATGACTGTGGGAGGTTCTGGCAGCGCCCTGAGCTGGCAGGAATCTCGTGGCCAGGACCACTCTGCTCTCTCGAGGCTGTGCATCCACCGGGCTGCAGCAGGGATGGAGCAGCACCGAGTGCTCTGGAAAGCCTCTCCCTGTCACAGGGGCAGCCTGGAGCTGGCAGCTCCATCAGGGGCTGCAATGGTTTCCAGCCTAATGGGACAGGCTGAAGAGGCAGGAAAAGACAGATGTGTTTGGAGCAAAGCTTCCTGAGAACTCTCAGGCTGCTTGGCCCTAGCTTTATGCAGCCCCCTGGCAGCTCTGCAGTGTCCCCTCCTGTGCCACCACAGCCGGACACCGTAAAGGACACGTGGCTGTCCCTGGGAATAGGTGTGAATTCTGTGTAATTGCTCATGGCACCAGTTTCTAACATAATATTCCAGCATGTGTGATTGCTGCATTGACTGTAATGGATTTCTGATCAGTCCCCAAAAAATAAAAACAACAGAGAGATGAGAGGAGAGAACAAAGCATGAAAAGCAGGTGAGTCTGACAGTAGCACAAGAGTCTCTGAGCACTGACCTATAGAAAACCCTCACCGAGTGCCCTGCGTGGGCTCACAGCTGAAAAATATTTACTGAGTGCGTTTAACCAAATGGATTTAAGTATACAGAATCCATTTGCAAAATGTCTGCAACTATTGGGTAAATTGAGCTCATTGTTTGTATGGTTGTCTCTGCAATCAAACTGTAATCATGTGTAAACTGTGAGCAACCATGTGCAGTTCATATGCAATTATTTACAAACTGGTTTTGTGAAATCCAATTGTATTACCAGTGGTAATGAACTTCAGTGTGTAATAGGGTTTTTTCAACGTCTTTAAAATGCTTCAGTGCCTTTCTTCCTATTTTAAGCCCTTCTGAATTTAAAAATAGAGTAATATATACTACACATGTCAGGATTACCTTTCATTTAGTGATGAAGTCTGTGCCACAAAATGCAGTGCCTTGCCATAACCTGCTTTTGCCATGCACACTTGATCAGTCCAGCTCAAACCTGGGGTTTGTATTGTGATTCAGAGTAGCAACTCTGTGGGCTGATAAAACAGTGAGAAAAGTTTTCAGCTGTGCTACTTTCTTTTCAAGGCTGCTAAAAGGTGTTTATTGTTTGCCTCCTTCCCAATCCATAAGCTTTTAAACCCTGAGCAGTAAGTCAGCATAGCTTTGCAGGTGGTGAGAAGTGAATAGCATTAAAGCAATTCCTTTCAAAATTCCTCTTTCTACTTTCTCTGGGAAGCAAGTCACAGCAACTTCCTGAAGGTGTGAAGCCATATGAAAGTTTCACTGGTACACTTTTGAGACGACCTCATTAGTCTCCTCTTTAGTGCTTAAAACACATAACTGTTTAAGGCTTTAGTGCCATATCACCAGAGAAATGTGTCTCCAGCCCATAAACATATAACAATGCCCTGATGGGGCTTCTTTCCCATAGTTTCCCCATGTCCCATAAAAAAGGAGCAAAACAGCCTTAACCTTGGGTCAAAATATCACAGTGTTCACTGACGTTTTGTGTACTGTAGATCAGAATGTGGTAGGAAAGTGTTGGAGTCATAATTTTGGGAAAGGATGATTCTAACAGGCATAAATCCTGAGGGTCCTTCAGACTCTGCCTTCTGTAAGCTGCTGGAGCCAGCTTGGTGAGCTTTTCCCTCCCTCACAACCACGGCTGCAGCAAAGTCCAATGAAGATGTAGGAAAATAAGCAGATTTTTTTTTCCCACATGAACCAAAGAGCTGTGGAGTTCTACAAAGCCCTATTTTCCCTGTCCAACACATAATCATCTCCACTAAGAGAGAACTGTCAGAAGAGATGCTGGGAACCTGGAGAGGAAGATGGGAAAAAATATGCTAAAGTAGGGTCTGAGAAAATATTGGTAAATGGTTACATGAGAAAAGGGACCCCAACTCATCCTGTTATTAAAACTCTGACAAAGCTATGCCTCATCTGAACTTCCTAATTTAAACAGCAGCTGTTTCTTTCCTTTCATGAGTGTAGAAGTCCATTCCTGTTCTTCCTTCCCAAAAATTTGTCTGATATGTCTTCAAAGAAAAATGTCACAGGACACCAGTCTGCTGCTAGGGGGAAAATGTCAAGGTGAAGCCTGGCCATACATCATCCCTAAATGCTGAGGCACGAGGATTTTGAGGGGGATGGCATTTCTCATGTGCTATCGCCCTATTACAATGACTCTGTATTTCTGTTGTGCCCGGTGATGGATTCCTGCTGGCTGCAATCACTCTCCTCCTGCAGCAGTGTCAGGGGCTCGCTGTGGCAGCCTTAAACCTGGGAGCAGCACAGCCCCGAGTGCCAGGGCGTGGAACCAGGGTTTGTGCTTTAACAGAGCCCAAAAATGCTGCATTAGCTATCACACTGCCCAGCAGCTCTCCTGAGGCCTGTGATGAAGATTATCTGGCAACATGGGTGGGCAGCTCGTGGGGAACGCAGGGAACAATAAATAGGGAGTAACTGCAGTCGGGAGCTGGGGCTGTGTTTGGGGAAGGGGGAGAGGTGTCCTGGGGTGCATCAGGTCCCAGAGCTTGGGTTCCAGCCCTGCCTCGCCTCTGAGCAGGACACAGAGCAGTTCTGGTCCCCAGGTGGCATCAGGAGAGCTGTGGGACACAGATGAAGCAGCAACTTCTTGTCACAGCCATGTGTTTGGGGCCATTTCACTGGTGTTTGGGGTGGGGTTTTTATCCTTTTTTAAGGGAACACCCTGCTTGACGAGAAATGGAGGTAGAGCTGGAACTGAACTGCCTGCCCCTTTCAGGTGCCCTTGGCAGCCAGAGAGTGTTGGTGTGAACTCCCAATCAGTCTGCAAGGTTTCAGTGGCATCAAAAAGGGTGGTCATGCTAGTAGCCCAAAAAGCTGCTTATATAAACATGCTTTCCTTCATTAGGAAGCAGAAAAAAAAAAATCTAGCAAAAGAGAAGAACTTGTAGAAACCTCATTTTTCAAAAGAGACTTTTGTTTTTTAAATTAAGAAACATGGTGAAGAGATCTGTTTGTGTGAGTACTGATTTGTCTGAGTGAGAACAATTATTCTTGTCTTTGAGTGCTTACTAGTCCCAGAATCATTTGCAAACTAGAGTTTGTACTAAAATCCTCTTGTGTTTTCGCTAGTAACCATAACTTTGGAAACAAAACATATTTATTTCAGGTAATCATTGATATTAATAACTTAACATTAATGTTAAAGAAAACCAGAATTTCATAGCACACAGGTATTTTCATGAATGAATGGGAGACTTTGAATATATGATTAGTATCCTTCCAGCTGGACTGAAATCAACTACATGCACTTGGGGAAATATCTACACTTTTTTTTATTCACTAAACTGTAACTGTGCCCAATATAATTTTTTTAAAGCTTTGGGTACTTTGCTGTGGAAAATCTTGACTAGTTTTTTACCTTCCCAAGGCATGGTTGGTCGAGATTTGGGACTTCAGATAAAAATGCTCTGGGCACAATTTTAGGCGACAGTGGGAGTATCACCGAGCAGAGATTGTGTGTGAAAAAAGCACGGCTGAGAGTGAATCTGAAGGAGATTCCATTCCCTCCTCCCTGCACCAACTCTAGTGGGTTTTACTCGGAGCCATATTGTAATTGCTAATTGTTCCCCCCAGCTCAGCACAGCCCTCGCTGCTCCGCTGAGCGCTGCAGACATTGCTCTGGAGGCAATGCCTCACGGACAATCTGCTGTGGGTTGGGAGCACATCTCCCTCACAGGGAAGGACACCTTCCTTCTCCGAGTTAGACACTTTTTTTGGCTGGTCCTGTGTATTTGCAGAGTATTTTTGCTGCCACATAACTTTCTCCCAGCAAACCATCACCATGCAAAGGAAGTGAAGAGAGATTTTCAGGGAGCTTTCCTGTGGTTCCCCAAACCCACTCAGCAGGGAGTACAAGGGAGGGTGAAAAGGATTTTTGTCTTTATTTGCCCCCACTGTTGTTCAGGTCAGGACCAGCTACATTTTTGCCTTGTGTAAAAATCGTGCACTGACTACCAGAAAACTGAAATGGGAGTATTTCATTTCATTTAGAAGTGACCTTGCTGGAGAGGGCTTCAAATCTATCAAAATATGCATTTCTATCATCCTTAAGAGATACTGCTCTTAAGTAATTTGATTGTAATGGAGATAATGGGAAAATGATTTGAATCTTTGCTTTTGCAGAGGTATGTTTGACTATTATTCTGCCTTTCTACATCAAGAACTCCTTCAAAAGAAATATGTGGAATGGATTGTTCAGGAAACAAGGTCAGTTTGTTTTATTTCAACAACATATTCAGGCAGCTAAGCTGGTATGGCTTCTGCAGTACTGCTGCTTTTGTTCCAGGGCAAGGAAGGAGGTAGCCAGTTTAGGGCAGTTTTTTATAGATAGCAGCTTTTTTTTTTAATGTCATGCACTTTCTTAATTTATAAATTTGGAAAATATTTGCAAACACTTAATCAGTCTTTAAATGACATAAATTATTAGATACAGTAATCAAGAAAAAGTAAGAAATGGGTTTGGACTTTCAGGCTAAATTGAAAATATGATGACTCAAAAACTCAGAATGAAAATCCTGTAAATATTCATCTGGACTTCCAAAAATTTTTATGTGTTCTCTTTTTACAAGTTAAATTTAGCAGCAAAGACTCATCTGTCTGTGAGACTCTTGTTTTAGGTGGGATCAAACTCCTCCTCAAACTGTCCTGCTGCAGCTGTACAGACTAAACTGTAGATAAAACACAGCCTCACACAGCCTCACCTTTAAACCCCATCACTGCAGTCAGCTGAATTCCCAGGCTCTTGAATCAGGTAAAAGTGCATACAAATGGAAAAACTTCTAGTTCAGGCCTAGATCTCAGTTAGATGCGTGACTCAGAGTTTTGGAAACCAGGACCGTCCTTTTGGCTACAGGCCACATTTGTAGGAGATTAAGAAGTAATGAAATATGTCACTTTATTCTGCCAGAAGATTTCAGAGCAGCTTTGGGTGCAAATTCACATCCTTCCTGTTTATTTCTGATTTGTTAGTGGAAGGTTTAAAGTGTCATAAAGCAAATGAGACTCTGGTCCCCAGGTCAGGCTGAAGATTTCAGTGAGATACATTATGTAGCTTCATATTTTTCATCTGCTTTTTTCATCTCATGAAGAGATGTTGAACTTCTAACTTTCTGAAAGAAGGGTATTGTACTCTTTGCTTCCCTATGTCTTTGCACAACACATTTTCAGTCCCACTGGGTTGGCACCAGTTGCAAGAATATGTTACTTACATTCATTTTTTTGTTTTACCACATGCTCTCTAAGGAATTTTCAAGCTCGCAAGGCTATGAAACTATAAAAGTGAAAAAGATTGGGGAGTTTTAGGCTGTTTCAAAAGTACTTTTCATGGCTTGTGCTCCCTGAAAGTCATGCACAATCAGGTTTCAGACAGTGCTCAAATATATCTGGTGTCGGTATTATCCAACTGACTCCATTAGCAGCTGCTCCAGTCCCAAGGTGGGAAAAGGAGACCACATCTTTTTGCTCACACAGACATCTAAAAATGTTGGCTA
The DNA here is from genome assembly GCA_013397895.1 of Origma solitaria. Classification (NCBI taxonomy): domain Eukaryota; kingdom Metazoa; phylum Chordata; class Aves; order Passeriformes; family Acanthizidae; genus Origma; species Origma solitaria. The sequence continues at coordinate 639,956 of VZRL01004076.1, forward strand.
TTGTGGGATTTCATTTAAATCACACTGTGGAAGAACAGGCAGCCTGGAAAGACAGATCTGTTTTGTCCATTGGTGAGTTACAAGTTTGTCGATTTTTCTGGGAACTCCTGACCCCCTGTTCCTGTTGCTCCTGCCAAAAGAGGATGCGTGCTCTGGTGTTGGAATTTCCTGGACCATTGCATCAGAAGTCAAGAGAAACGCGGAGAGGAGTAAATCTTGCTTTCCTATTGTAATAGCGTTGATGGCTCAGAGCAGAGTTTTCCATCTCAGGAGCTGTTTTTAAGGGGCATGACCACATTTGTGTTGTTGCAGTGGAAGGGGAGAGAATCCCCTTCCTCTGGAGAGATGTTCCCAGAGCAAGGTCTGACCCTCAGCATCCGAGCTGGCTGCTTGGGAAGCACGTTTGGGGCTCAAAGGGGAGCCCTGGGTTTCTCCTGTGGCCACATTCCTGCTTATTTCTGAAGTACAGCACTTTGCAAACAAGACCTGGGAGCACAGACCCAAAGGCTGAGGTAAGAAGGGACCTCTGGAGGTCTTCTTGTCCCACCCCACTGCTCAAGCAGGGTCACCTGGAGCAGGCTGACAGCACCAGGTAACTTTTTAGTTTTTTTAAATATCTCCAAGGCTCGAGACTCTGCAGCTTTCCTGGGCAAGCTGCAGCAGTGCTGTCCCCCTGACACTAAAGCACTGGGGTTTGATGTTCTGGCAGAACCCCCTGTGTCTCAGTTTGTGCCCCTGGCCCTGGCACTGAGCACCTCTGGGAAGGTCATGCCTCAGCTTCTAAACCCCCACCCTTTGGATCTTTATGGACATTGAAGGAGCTCCCTGTCCCAGCTCTTTCTGCCATTTCTGCCATGAGAGAAGCTCCAGTCTCTCAATCACCTCAGGGGCTCTTCACTGCACTTTTTCCAGTAGCTGTGTCTCTCTCTTCTGCTGCAGAGCCCAGTACTGGGTACTGGAATCCCATGATTAATTCCCATTTTTAGTGTTGCCATGAGCACTTTGTTTTTCCTTCCTCAGGTACACATACACATATTGTTTTCAGGAAAAAATCAAAATATCTCTATGGAGAATAGTCACAGGCCCGAGGCTGCCAGAGCTCCAGGAGTGTTTGGAAAATGCTCCCAGGGATGCACAGGGTGGGATTTTTGGGGTGCCCTGGGTAGGACCTGGAGTTGGAGTGGATGGTCCTTGGGAGTCCCTTCCAGCTCAGGATATTCTGTGATTCTGTGAAATGAAAACCAGTTTTTATAATGGCAAACATCCAAATTTTTACAAGATCTGTCTCCCTGGTAGAATGGAATTCTGGAAAATTTAATAAGCACTTGACATTATAGCAGATCAGTTTGAATCATTAAAAAAAAAAAAATAGCATTTTTCTAGGCACATGGATGGAGAACAACAACTTATCTCCAGCATTTTGGTCTGAATAAAGACCTTTCAGTCTTTTCCATCTGATAGGAGCTCTTTGAAGAGTTGTTCTGACTTTAGGGAAAAACTTCTCTTTAGACTCTCCAGTGGTATCTTCAACAATGAATAATTAATTTTTTGGAGTGAAAAATCATTGTAATGGAATTGACCTTTCCCTATAGCAATAGGTTCAGTCCCTTCCATCTGTCACAAGCTCTTTGCAGGATTTTAATTAATGGTGAAAAATGTTTCCTCCCCATGTCAATGTGTTATTCAGAATCCCAAACACCTGAGTGCTTCATAGCATTCTGGCAATACAATGAAAAAAAAAAAGAGAAAAACACCAAACCTTCTGAGATCAGGACAGATTTCCTGGGGAAAAATCTGGAAAGCAGTAGAACCTCTATCTTCTCCCAGTTGGTCTTGAAGCCAGAAAATAATGACAAGTCATCAGTCTTCCTCAGCAGGCTGGGAAGTGATGAATCCAGCTTTCCAAAGAGCAGCTTTGCAGCAACACAGCCACATCCTTTCAGAGAGCTGTGTCAATTACACATATACGAAAATGGCTCTTTTTTTTGGCCACCCACATCCTAAAACTGATAGTGTTAGCAGGAGTAGTGCCAGGGCTGCTGCCACAGAGCTGCAGTGAGATCTGGCTGCAGCAGGCAGCGGCACAGATCCTGCCTGAGGCTGGCTGCCTTTCCAGCAGGGCCTGGAGGGCAGAGGAGTGCCACGGCACTGCCAGGGGTGAGCATTTTCTGTGGGTTCTGTGTGCCATGGCACTGCCAGGGGTGAGCATTTCCCCTCAGGGGTTTTGTGACTGCCATGGCACTGCCAGGGGTGAGCATTTCCTATGGGTTCTGCGTGCCACAGCACTGCCAGGGGTGAGCATTTTCTGTGGGTTCTGTGTGCCACGGCACTGCCAGGGGTGAGAATTTCCTTTCAGGGGTTCTGTGACTGCCATGGCACTGCCAGGGGTGAACATTTTCTCTGGGTTCTGTGACTGTGCCACGGCACTGCCAGGGGTGAGCATTTCCAGAGCTGCCCCCAGCGCTTTTCTCTTGCATATTGCCATTAAATGGTGAATGCAATCTCCCCTCGCTCACACTGCTGTTCCTGCAGAGCAAACCAGATGACTTATGGCTATTTTAATATCAATGCTGCTGCCCAGCTTTCTGGTAGTTCATTATCCTTGTGTTTAGCTAAGATTGCTTCAATTTTCAGTGCTGCCTGCAAACAGGAGCGCAAGCTCTCCCAGATGCCATGTGCACAACCCAGCTGCATTTGCAGGCTGCAGCTCTGCAGTGATGCTGTCCCAGCAGGGCTGAAGGCAGCCTGGCCACATGTACTGGGCACACTGTCCCTGTGAGCACAGCAGGGACAGGGCTCTGTGCTCCCAGGGGTGTTTGGGATGCTCTGCTCCCTCGTTGTCCTGCTCACCCCCTCTGTGCTCCCCTCCCTCATTGTCCTGCTCACTCTCTGTGCTCCCAGGGGTGTTTTTGGGGATGCTCTGCTCCCTCATTGTCCTGCTCACCCTCTGTGCTCCCAGGGGTGTTTTTGGGGATGCTCTGCTCCCTCATTGTCCTGCTCACCCTCTGTGCTCCCAGGGGGGTTTGGGATGCTCTGCTCCCTCATTGTCCTGCTCACCCCCTCTGTGCTCCCCTCCCTCATTGTCCTGCTCACTCTCTGTGCTCCCAGGGGTGTTTTTGGGGATGCTCTGCTCCCTCATTGTCCTGCTCATCCCTCTCTGCTCCCCTCCAGGCTCAGCCCTGGCTGGAAGGGCTGCTGAGCTCTGCTTTGGGAGCTTTACTTGCTAAAGTTGGGCTGGGGGTGTGACAAGAGGGCTCAGCTCAGCCCCAGTTTGAGTTCCTGAGCACACAGCAGCAGTGCTGCCAGCCTTCATTACAGCCACAGACAGATGGTCTGGACTGAGAGACCAGCAATTAATGTACAATGTGTTCTTTGTTGGCACTTACCACAAAGGGATTTTTCCTGTGTGTAAACTGTCTCATTCTTAAAACTTATTTTGTTTTGCGACTCTAGTGCCTATATGGAGCTGGAGTGAGATAATAATTTCATGTAGGCATGAAGTGGAGGAGTCGTCCTCTGTCTCTCAGCTTTCATTCAACATTCTAACGACTGAACATAATTTTTGTTTTTGAAATTCTCCTTGTCATCGCGGTCAATTCTCCCTAAAGTATCTTCTGCATTAAAATGAGCTATTTGCCCCCTAGTATCCCTGTTAAATTGGGAATTTTGTAATTCCCATCAGGATCTCCTGCACGAGAAGGAGAAATTGAAGTCATTGGACTGCCTGCATGCATTTGGGTCCAGATGTTTGCCTGGGTGAGAATCACTGATGTTTTGCAACCTGACAACTTTACTCGTTATGTTTTTACATTATTTTTATTCTCCAGCTTATTATCAGACCCCTAATTCATTCATTAGATAGAATCCAATATGAAATGAGCCAGATGTGTGACCCAAAGCCATTCCTCGCTCCCTGACTAAGCCTCGACTATTTTATAAACTGAATCCTCCTTGGGTTAGAGCTTTGTATTTCCAGATATCATTCCCAAGGTTGCAAATCAGAAGCCAGCAGCTTTCCAGGGTTCCTGTTAAAGCCAGAATGCCTGTGGAGGTGACTCAGCACATGGCTGGATGCTGCTTTTTTGCCAGATTTGGGCTCTAATTTGAAGCAGAGGTGATGATCTGCAAAACCAGAGTCATTTTAATACTCCTGCCTCATTTACTCCATGCTATCAATTCTTTCAATGAAGTTGGAAGGTTTTTCAGCTTTGCCTTTGAGGTATTTGGGAACTTATTTGAGCAGGATGGAAAACCTCAGATGCTGAGGACATAAATACGTGATCATGTAATCAATCCTGCATCATGAGCAAGAGATGAGATAATGTTCTGGGATTCATTTCTGAGATCTCTCCCTCCAATATTTTTCGGTATTTTTTTCACTTTCTGAGATCTCTCCCTCCAATCTTTTCTGGTATTTTTTTTCACTTTTAAAATGGAATTTTATACAGGCAGTGGAGAAGGCCAGGCACATAAATGATTTGACTGTAATTATGTACTGGTACAGGTAAAAATCCAGCCTTCCATTCAATAAGGTAAATTTTCTTGGGAAAATTCTTTAACATCAGAGATAGATGCTTTATCTTATTTACACTTATTTACACTGGATTTTGTAGGGGGAAAAAAACCACTGTTAATACCATTAGGAATGACTCTTTCTAAAATATTTGTGGTGTAGTCCTCAGATTAGATGTTGTTACATTGAGAATGTTTTCCCTAGTATTGCACATTTTTCCACCTCAATTCTTCACTATCAGTCTATGGCTGATGTCTCTAAACTATAGATTATTGTGTAATAAGGAGAAATAAGTACTCATTGTTGGCAAATGCTGCTAATGTGGCTTTTCCTGACATTGCTTGTGTCTTCTAAGACTCTGTGTTTGTGTGTGTGTGTGTGTGTGTGTGTGTGTGTGTGTGTGTATTTTTTGTAGTGTTTTTCTTCAGGTTTTTGTTTAGCTTTGATTGGGGAGGGCGAAATTGTTTTGATTTTGTTGTTTTGTTTGTTTTTTTTAATAACACCTCCGCAGAGTCTCAGCTTTTCTTACATATTCTTCAGAAAAAAGAAGTGTGCCTGAGTGATGGATACACCTTGCTATAATGGTGCTCTCCAGCTCATGTCACATTGCTCATGGTTTCATGGAAGAGATGCTTTTTTGTGTCTAGGAACTGTTTCTTGTAATTTAATTTTTGTCTCCCCTCCAGCCCTTTTCCCAGAATTGCTTCATTCACAACTGCAACTCTTAAGCTTCTAAGAAAGCATTTAAATGTGAGTAATACAATTTTCCACTTGCTTTCTCTCCCTCGTTGTGCTGTTTTGTAGCAGCCTGAAATAAGAGCAATAGGACATGAATTACCTGGGTCGAGGTGCTCTGTTTCCCCCAGGGGCACATTCCCTTCATCCCTCCCCTGGAGACACAAGGAACTTTTCTTTGGGATATTTCTGATCCTGAAAATGCACTTCCGTGTGAGCTCTAACGAATTGATCAGTCCTGCTACAGTCTTGCATATTGGACAACATTTTCTACACTTTGGACATGGAGAAAAAAGAGACAAAAGGAGGTATGGCCTCATAAATCAGTCGAGCTAAGCCACCCTCACAGACACATCACTGAAAGAAAACATTTGTCTCTACTTCTCATCTACATTATGGAAGTCTTTAGCTCTGTGCTGGCTTAAATATAACTTCAGGACTGTGGTAATTCGTGGTGGTCTCCAGTGAAGACCCCTAGGACTGAGATTATCTGCAACATCTCCAAGGCCTTTGTTGGGTTTTCCACGTATGGAATAGGAAAATACAAGCCTTGGGACTAAACTGCTTGGGGAGATGTGCATGTTTATGAGCAATAGCTCTTCTTTAAAGTACTTACCTTTATTCCAGACTCCAAAGCCCATGAAAAAAAAAATTTATTAATTACACTGTATAATCCTCTTAAAATATTTGGTAAAGGAGTAGTTTTCTGTACAGAATGCACTCTTAGCTACCCTTTTAGAGCTGGGAAATAGGAAATCCCAACCCTTTCCTCCCTCATAACACTTCAGGCATTACTCAGTCTTTAACTTTTGGATCTTTCGCCCATTCTGCTCATGGACTTTGAGACTGAAACACAACTTGATTTCAGTGTTTAAAACATCTGCATTTAATTTGCATAAAGGAGCTAGGAATTGTCATTGGAATAGTTTATTCACTATTCACCCCAAAACACGTGTAGAGGGTTTCCACCTCATTCCGTTGGGAACAGAGGGATATTCCCCATGCCCCAGGTCCCTGTCAGACCTGCAGCAACATGCAAAGCCTGATTTGAGTGGACACGATGGGAAAAGCCAAACTGGGAATGTCAGCAAGCACTCCGTGGTTTGTAAATAATGTCAAACCACGTTGTTAATATGGGATGAAGAGAATAGGGACTTGCAGGGTCAACTGCTCTTTTTCCCAAGTTTAGTGAGCATTCTGTCTGCTCTCACCGAACAATGAAAGAAGCTGCAAATGTGTGGGTTCTGCCCAGTGGCACAGGCTTGTCCTTCTCAGGTTGTCTGCAGTTACTATTTGTTATTACTCATATCAGTTACTGATCATCTCCAGTTACTATTTGTTATTACACATATTAATTACTGATCATCTCCAGTGACTATTTGTTATTTCTCATATTAATTACTGATCATCTCCAGTTACCTGCTGTGTTATTCCAGCACCACCCAACAACATTCAGACCCAAACTGTCTTCATGATTTCATATCAGGGTTCGAACTCTCCTCTCATGCCTAGGGCAGCCAGCAGAGGACTGGATCTCTCTGGATTATCTGGCTGCCTGAGAATCCCTTTCTCATTACAGACTGATTTACTATGCCAGAATCTCTGCACACTCTGTTTTACAACCTCTGCTTTCTGTGGGAGCTGGCAGCAGCATTAACTCAGCTGTTGCCGCTTGGAGTGTTTGCCTCATTGATAAAGGCAGGAATTCAGAGCTCAGCTCTGTGCCCTGAGATGCTGCAGCACAAGGAGAGGGCTCTGAGGGTTCTCCTGTGTGTTTTTGTTGTCTGCAGAAAAGATCTGCTGAAGGTCCTGCGCAGAAGAGAGGGAGGACAAAGAGCTGGGTGCAGAACCTGCTGGTTTTTGTGACACTCATGGACCATCCCTGAAACAACCTTATTTTAAAATTCTCAACGTTTAGCATTAAATTTCTGTTTAGTTCAGGATAACTATCATGTTTTTAATGTTAGAGACTGCATAAAGAAACAAAATATATATTTATTTAAAATAAATATAAATTGTTGCTCTGATTTTCTGATATCCGTGGAGGTTCGCAGAAGCTCGCAGGGAAGTCAGGCAGGCAGGACTTAAGATGGCGATTGAGAGGACTTTATTTACAAAAGTTTCTTTATATAAGTATTAATAATCTAGCAACTATTGGTCGGCAGTTTTCCACCCCCTAAAACGATAGGTTACAATCCTACAACATCCAGTATCAAAACAATGAGATTAGAAAAGTACAAAAATGCAACTCATCTCTATTCTCCATGAGAAAGAAGATTCCTAAAACAGTGCAACTACAATAAATAAATACAATTGGTTTTTTGAAGTATTTTTTATCATCATTGTAGCATCACGCAAAGGTTTGTGGCTGGCCTAGGAAATGTCTTTTTCTTCCGCTTGGAAGCTGTTGCCAACAGAGCTATAGTGACCTTTAGGTTACTACAACTCTGCTTGTTTGAAAAAACTATATTTAAAAAAACAAAACCAGTGTAAAGCAAAGCTTTCCAGCCACAACTTAGCTCCATTTAATTTTGCATGAAAAATGTGGTGAGGCTGCCTTAGCCCCCATGCAAGTGAGAAAGTGCAAGCACACCCAGGCACCTGCTTGGCTGCAGCTCTGCTTTTCCAGCGTGGGTGGTGAGGAAGGAGCAAAGCCTCCCCAGATCCTTGGTGTGGTGTTAACAGGAGCAATGAAAATCCCACATTACCATAATAAAGTTCTTCATTTGGTCTAAGGTGGTTTAGGTGTTTGGGGAGCGCAGACGAAGATTAAAATATTCTTCCCTCACTTCTTTGGCTAAACTAGGGAAATGTTAAGCAGCTCTGTTTTATTTTAAGATAATTCCAACCTGAACTCATCAGAGGAAGAACCCAAGCCTTAGAAGAATTGCCTGAGTCTCTTTTGCAGCTGAGCTTTGCTGGATTCCCTTTCCCGAAGGCAAAGCTGGGAGCAGAGGAGGGTGAGGGGAGGATGAAGGGTCCTGCGGGGCTGGGACAAGGATCAGAGCTGGGATTCCTGCAATTAACAGGCACTGGGGACACAGTTTGGACCCTGACCCCCTTTTGTCTCACGTGGGGCATCCTGATGGGTTTTCAGACCCCCTGGGAGTGCGCAGTGCTGCTCTGGAGAGCTCCAGGGAGCTCTGGCAGCAGCTCCAGATGGCTCCTACAGCTTCTGTACCAATTCCTACTGATCTGATCACCTCCAATGGCAGCTGGATGGGGGGCTTTGTTGGGATTTATCTAGTCTAAGGAAAAAGAAAAACCTCAAAACATAATAGCTAGGAGCAAAAATATATTTTCGGAGAGAGAATTAATTTATAATTTTTAGTAACATTATACTGATGACTATTTTAGTGTTGCAAACATTAATAAATATCCTCAAACTTGTAAGGTTTTTACAACCTTGGCCACTTAAAAGTGGTTGAAATTTTTAATAATGTCTTAAAATGCCTGGTCATCAACAAGATAAAGGGCATATCAAACAGGATTTAATGCTTTTGAAATGTCAAATAACATTAAATGCTTTAAAACAATACGAGTATTTTAATTTCTGTGGCATTTTAAAGGAGTTAACTTTGTAATTTTATTGCGGGATGTAATGTGCAATTGTTAAAACATCATCAAACTGATTGCTTTATTTGATTTAAAATGTCATATTCAGTAGGGTGATTTTTGCTCATTAACATTAAACTTGGGGAACCATATGTTAAAACAATCTTGTCTATTGAATGAGTACACTCAGTTAAATAATGGGAGCGGAAAAAATGTGAGACTTTCTACTAAGCACTTTTATCCCCATTTTTAAAATCCTCTAAAATTCATTAGGACAAACCTAATCCTGCAAATGGTAAATCATTCTATTTATAGATTGCATGGCATTTTGATATTAAAATGCATAAAATCTGCCAATAGTTTAGAAATGAGGCATCAGCAAAGAGGATTATTGGTCTACCTAAATAATAATACAACCATTAAGAGGATAACATTTTCCAATTGCAATTACATGCCTTAATTTTAAAGAAGCTATCATTTACAATAATTTGGCAGATTCAGTCCATATTTCTTTCACAAATTTATTTCTTCATTATGCCTCAAAACAAATTTATGGTGCATTTATGTTTGTGAAGATAATTTGCTTAGTTTATTGTGAATGGAAATCAGTAATTACATACAATCTCATTTTCTACAGACATAAAGTTAATTCATGGTAGTAATTTTACACAGAATATTAGCCTGTGTTAGTTATGATGAAAATGTGTTACTGTGGCAAATGCTCTATTACAGTATAATTTCCTTGGACTTGGTGAAAAGGAAATACTGACTTAGTAAATAACACTTAACTCATCGATTTTGTGATAATTTGGGGTTTTAAGAGGCATTAATGATTATGGGGAAAATCCTTACCTGGGCTTAAAATCAGAACTTCTTTTGTGAGGGGGGAATGGAAGCTTATGGAAAAATGAACACTGCAAGAAGTCCAGCAGCAGATCAGCTCTGCCAGATTCTGGAAGTGACTCTTTGATGCTGGTGATGAAAGCAATAGATCCCATTCTTCCAGGAATTTAAATGGAATCCCTTGATCTAGAGATCTAAAATGGCCAAAGCCAAATAAGATGTCTGGAGGCAATGATTCCCTATTAACATTCAAGACAATTTTTTTGTTATAACAAATCTTTTCAAGCATGCTATGCCTGAGCCTTTTGTGGCAGATATTAAAGGAATCTATATTAAAGAAAAAAAGAAAAGAAAGATGTCTTATTTTGCTGATATCCTGGATGTTCGCCCAGAAGCACGAGCAGTAGTTCAATGTAAACCTAAATGTTTTGCCCTGGACATTTTCAGGTTTGCAGTGTATTCCTACAGTGCTTTGATGGAGATTCTACCTGAGAAGTGTGAGAGAAAAACGAATTATTCATTTTCTCCCCCACCCATCCCACCCCAAGACAAGCTGTTTAAACACAAATATTTTTCATGGGAAGAGGAAACAACAAAGGAATAATATTATTTTCTAGCATTGCAGAGCTCTCTGCACTGTCGGTCTGGCCTTTGGATGTCACAGCATCCAGTGGCAGAGCTCTGTGCCAAGCTGTCCGTTGCCATACACTGAAGCAAAAAATTCATTAAGCTGCTCTGGGAATTGTAATTTCCTGAGTTTTCTGAAACAGTTAAACAAGGATAATTTGCCGTTTTGGAAGGAACTTCCTTGGGGATTGAGTAGTCGTAGTCCTCCAAATCTGATGTTACAGGGAAGCGTTGCACTCGCAGCTGAACAGAAGGAACACAAATCAGTAATTAGCCTTTATATCACAAAATGTATGAAAATGTTATACACTGTAAAATATCTGCCATCTCATTAAAAGTAAATGAGGTTTGGCAAACTCTGGATCCGTAGAATAAGATTATTTCCGAAGTGCTTATGCAGTTAAGAATTTTTAAAGGGATCTTTGATTTCAAGGACTATTGTAAGTATAGCTGCATGTAATCCATAAATTGTTATTGCATAGGATTTATGGAAGTATTTATTTATTTAGCCTGAACTTGCATATAAAGTAAAGAATGTGAAGCTCCCAAGGCTTTTGGAAAAGTCAATTTTCATCTTTTCAGTTGATGCCACAAAGCACTTCTGTCCCAAAGTAATGCTATCAAAAATAAGGAATTCCAAAGTGAGGAGTTCTTTCCATGGAGAAATTCCTGCTGCTGTCCACCCTGAGCCTCCCCTGGCCCAGCCTGAGGCCGTTCCCTCTCCTCCTGTCGCTGTTCCCTGGAGCACAGCCCGACCCCCCCGGCTGTCCCCTCCTGGCAGGAGTTGTACCCTCAAAAAATATCACTTCTTTTAAAGGAAGTTGAAAAAATCGGGATGAAATAAATCCACTTTTTCAAGACCAAAGTCCTTTTTCGAATAAAAACTCCGTCATTTTTTTTTCTTTGAACAGAGATAGTGTTTTTGGGTTTTTTCCCCTCCTTTCCTGGTCTTGCATTTTTAGTTTATCATGTAAAATATGGTTTTAAGGCAGAGATGGCCCCGTAATGGGCTCATGCTGTTGCTAGCTGCCTGAGTCATTGATTTTGTTTGGAACTTCTAAGTGCTCCTGGAACACAAATTAAGAATAATCATTATATTCTGTATCTGTGCATTCTCTTCCAGTAAGTTCTTGAAACTTTTAAATCAGGCCCAAATATGCATCACACCTAACACAGAGAGCCTGCTATCAGTTAATTTCTGCTTTAGCAGAAGAAATAAATAGTGCCAGTAACCAGCTGCTTTATAACCTGGCACTTGGGCACAGCATAAAACTGATAAGTCATCAGCTGATCCAAAGGTAGATTTTTTTATTTTACAAAATAATGATTTGGCAGCAACGGTGAGTATTCATTCTGCTGTATTGTCTCTCATCTTCTCAGTCTTCCCTTTGTGCTTAGAATTTGAGACTTTATAGGGGAGTTTGGAATGGTTGAGGGAAATATCTTTAAATGAATTGCGCCCTAGAACAACTGCTGTGGAAATGTAAAGCCTGAGAATTAAAATAGTGAACATCACCTTGGTGGAATCAAACAGAAGTCTTAAAAAAACCCTAAAGTCACAAGATTTGTCTTACAGGACCTTCTATGTGTGTGTAGAAAGTGTATATACTGAGATAACTTTTCATTTTCAGATCCCTGATGAGTTCTGCATTTTGCCAATAGGAACGAATTCCCAAGTGTACAATATCCTGCTCCATTTCTAGGGGAAACATTGAGGTGACAGATGTCACTCTGTTCCTTAAATCTTCACACTCAGTGGCCTTTTTTTCATCCAAACTTACACTGTTGCATATTCAGAGCTCTTAAGATGTGAGGTTGTCTTTTGAAAGGAATTTTATGTATATAAGTATATACACATTTAATAAAAACTAGATAAAATATTATGTAAATCAGAATATCTCAAGGGGAAGATGAAAGCAATTGGAGATTGCAATGTGTCACTCCAGAATAACTTTTTGTTCAAAGAAATACTTGTATTATTAGTTCAAAATTAACTCAGAAGTGAGTACTACTTTGAGGAAAGGCTACACGGACTTTGAAATGATGCAGCAGAGCGTCAAAACAGTCACAGTAATGGCTTGTGATGATGTGGGCGCTAACAGCTATCTCCTCCTAAGGAGATCTTTCAAATGCAGTGATTTTAATTTTTTTTTAAACAATTACAGAACAGATTTCTTATAACTGAAAACTAGTTCAAGAGAAACAAAATGAGACTCAGTCCACCTCTGCAGTGATCAAAAGATCTTGAATTCTAAAGTACTCATTTCACTTTCTGAAAAAAAAAAAAAAAAATAAAAACTCTGTAGAATGATGGAAATTAAATTTTCAGGCTATTAACAACTTAAAAAATGGAATCATGACAGAAAGTTCATTTCCTCTTGCTTCTCATTGTCAAATGAAATGCTGTAATTTCTGTTAAGGTGGGAGGATATTTTAGGAAATGCTTTAGAATAAGTTTGGCTGGGAATGAAAATGAACGCACCTTTGTGGCGTCCCTGTTTCTACTGCAGCTGGAAAAGCAGCAGTTGCCTTCTGCTGCCACCCTGACTTCTCCAAACCACAGGGAACTGGAAATACTCCGCTGAGCCATTACTGGGCTGATTCCAAAGTTATTGAACTTGCAGGAGTTTTCTCATCTCTTCCATTTCCCCGTTGTCTGCTGGGGTTAGGCTCATTTGTCCACAGGCTGTGCTGTGCTGCTGCAGCGCCTGCTAACCTCAGCCATGGATCAATGTGCTAAACAATGAGCAATCAGCAACAAATGGATGGGCTGTGCCCAGAGAGTTTCCAATCCAAGCGCTGGAAATGCATAACTTAGCTGGTGCTGAATGTGTCCTGCAGAAAATACCGCGTGGCAGGGCCGGGCAGATTAATGACACAAATCCCTGTTGTAGATTCCCCAGTGCACAGGAGCCACATCTGTCTCCGGGAGCCACATCTGTCTCCGGGAGCCCCGTCAAGCGCACAAATGGCTGCAGGCTGACAGAAAATCTGGCCAGAGCACCACGCATCCCTGCCCTTTCTTTATCCTCTTTTGAGAGACTCCAGCCCCACTGGAACCCCTGACCCGGCAGAGTTGTTGTGTCCTTCTGCCGCCCCTCTTGAAAGGCGTTCTGTAACGAAGCTGCTCACAAAGGCGATGCGGTTTGATGTCGCGAATCAGAGAATTGCAGAAAAAGACAAAACCATGCCTGTTAGTTCAAAGAGGAGCGTGCCAAAAGAGCAGGTTCAGCTCCAGGTACACAGCAGCCTGGCCACCTCAGCCGCTTTGACTTTCATTAGTTTATTGATTGCTTCCAACTGTTGCAGAAGCGGTTTGGGGCTGGAGGCTCAGGCATTGTGAAATGGCTCTTTGATTGCTAACAATTTAGGAATGCTGGTGGCTAGCAAAATGAGCAGCCCTAAATTGAGACTTTTTGCTGTATTATTCAGGGTGGAAGGGGTTTTAAGATGAATATGCAAAGACTTTGGCCACACACACATTTCGCAGAGAGCCAGCATGCCCAAGCTGTGACACTGCTGTTGCTGCAGCTGCTGTTTGCTGCTGTGGAGAATTATCAAAAGGAGAAAACTGGCCCTAGGGGAGAGCCTGACTTCATTAAGACCTGGAATATTTTCATGGGACGTAGAGAACCAACCATTGCTCCATTCAGAAGGTGGGTATACACTTAGATATTCTGCAGCTGAGAGGTTAGCTACTGTCCCACTGCCTATATTCAGCTTTGTTGGCCTTCTCCAGGGAGGGGTTAGGTGTACACTCAGCTTAGCACCTGCTTGGAACCCAAGTGATGACAAAACTGAGTATGTGTGTTATTGGAATGTTCTAGCAGCAGTGCAAGGCCAGAATTTAGATTTTTTTTATGCCTGTGTCCATAAAAAAAAGCATTTTACTGTTTACCTGCAGAAGTTTAAAATCTCTTCCTGTGGCACAGTTATACAGATTCTCATGGAGGAACCAGAGCCAGTTTATCTGCACTACAGTGCTTTGCCCAAGCGGGAAAGGAGAAACCAAACAACCAAGCTCAGGTGTCTCCTAAAAGCAGGGCATTATACTGTGTCAAGGGACTCCAGGGAACCTTGTTGCTGTCAGGCTTAGAAAGGTAAATTGCAAATGATAGAGGGATATAAAAACTGAAGTTTGAAACTCAGGTGCCCAACTCCTGTCTCCTCAGCACGGTCATTGCTGGGAATCTGAGCTTCTCTGAGTGGCAGCTTCAGAGCTGCTGTTACAAACCTGTAATTGGTTTTCCTTCTTTTATGATGCCTGCAGACTCTCCTTGGACATGGATAGGTTTCCTGCAGGTCACAGGCAGACTTTGAAATCAGCAAAATGGAAAATATTTTTTTCGTTTTCTCTGTGGCCTGCTTAGATGTATTTTTCTTCTCTATCTAAGGCCATTCTATGTATCAAAATTTTTCTAAAGGTGGTTTACTCTTCTACTCCTGAATTTCAGGCTTGACATTGGTTCGGAAAAAAATCTTAGAGAGGGTATTACAAGTGATTAAAAGAGATTGTCCATCTCTGTGCCAGGATTCACTTTAGGAGTTTGTGAAATACCTGGAGCAATAATCCTTGTCTGATTTGGGACAGTTCCTAAATACTGTTGCAATAAAAACACTGAACTGATCTCCTCCAGCTCACACTCTTCCCTTTCCCTCTGTGCTGAGTGCAGGAGCTCATGCTGCAGGTCAGGAATGTTCCTTCTCCACATCCTTCAGATGCTCTGGGATATCTTTGTGCCAGCCTGAGAACTCCAGACAGCCTTGTCATAAAAACTTTAAACTTTGCTGCACCGCTCAGGGTTTTCAATGAGACTAAAGCCAGGCCCATAAAACCCTGATTATATGATGCTGATTTCTCCACAGAATGCAAACATGCTTCCTAATTAGGGCCAAGGCTGTGAATAGCCCATTATTCTATATGTTTCCAGGAGCCTATTCAGCTGGACAATAATAAAAGGGCGCTGGAAAACAGGTATCAACAAATGAATATAGAATGGTATATTAAATAGCCCACAGCAAATGCTAAGTAAATTAGCATTTACTTAGTGTCCAGACATTTTTACTTAGAGTCCAGAAGACCTGAACAGACCTGAACAGACAAATTCTGACAATCTTGCTCTGTGAAGTCCGAAGCTCTACCTACGTCTTCTTTTCTTTTTTTCTTCTTTTTTTTTTTTTTTTAGGCTTCTAAATAATTAAATATTGCAGAAAAAAAACCTAAAGGAAATCAAGACAACATTTATCTCATTACAACTTGCCCTTTTCTTTGTCTGGGCGTAAAGAACAGGAGAAGGGGACCAGGGATTTCAGCTTGCTCAGTACAAAGCATGAACGCTCATCTGATCTTTATTTCTGCTGCTGGAAACGTTTTGAAGCCTATCCCTTGCTGCTTCCCAAGTACAGAGACAGATCTTCTTTGTCTGGGAGCCTCAGCCTTGGCACGGAGTTTCCAAGCCTTCTGCCTGAGGATTGGGAGCCTTCAATCTCCAGCGTGCTGCTGTTTACTGGGAGGCACTGGGAGCCAAAAACCTCCTGTCTCATCCTGGTGAAATGAGCTGTCTGTGCAGCACAGAGCCCTGCACAGCACACACGATAAATGGCCTCATCCTCTCCGTTTTGAAGGAGTTTCTGGCAAAGAATAAGGCAAGGGTTTTACTATTTTCCCCTCTTGTTTTGGAATCATATCATTGCCGTCAAGATCTTTCTGCAGTATCAGAGATTTGTTTGGGCTTAGTGGGGATGAAATGTGTATAAATACTCAGAGGAATTCGCAGTCATGTTTCATCACTGAAGCACTTCCTTCTCTTAAGTCTTTTAATAGAGTTTGACCCCTTTATACACTGGGTATTTTTATAATAAATTTTTATAATGCCCTGAAAGATTTTTTAAAGTTGTTTTAGCCATCTTTATTATTCCTTTTAGCAGAACTACATTTTTTTCAGGGGATATCCTGCCTGGTAATCCCTCAGAAGATGTAACTATTAGCTTGGAAAAGCAGAAGAATAACACAGAACGGAGGTTTTGGCGTGTAAATTTGATGTTACCCACTTAAAGGCAAATCAAGATAAACAAAGATAAATTATTCAGGACAAAGCTGTCATTTCTGTCTCTGGCATGAGTGAAAGAACACAGGCTCAGCTTCCTAATGTGGGACCAGGCAAACTTGTGTTTTCACTGTTGTTAATATTTCTGGGGCTTTGTTGGTCCCTGGGCTGCAGCGAAAGCCAAGAGAGGTTGCAGCTAAGCTGGCATTACTGAGTGGAAGGAAAACCAAGTTAGAGTGGAAAAAAAAGGGAATAATTAAGGAAAATTACAAAAAAAAGAAGCTGATGGGGGCTAAAATCTCATATTTCAAGTTTGAGGAATAACCACATCTGGCAGTATTAGGTGAATTCAAAAGACAAGGATGGGAAGCAAGACTGCAGTCAGGGCTCCATGCTGCAATGCTTGCCTGAGTTCACTTTTTGTATTTCTTGTTGCATGTTGTGCTTTTGAGATAAACTGTGTCACCCAAAAGCTTGACTTTTCCCCTATTTAACCAATCAGGATTTATTTTGGTGCTTTTATTTCGAGCCTCTCTCCCAATTTCAAAAACCTTTCAGTCCCTGTACCTCGCACTACCTGATTTTACAACCCACCTTTCATTTCTCCTACTTTTCCAGCCACACAAGTGAATTTGGCTCAGTCTGAATGTGTTTAATTTGCATTAACTCTCACACCAATTTGTGTGATGGGGCAAATGAGATAATAGGACTGTTTGGAGCTAGCTGACAGCTCTGAATGCAGGGCTGCAGCCTCCCCACCTGTGCTCTGTGTGCTGGGAATGGCTGCTGGCAGTCCCTGGGGCTTTCTGAAACGCAGAGCAGGATGCAATTTGGAGCAGTAAATATGCAAGGGGTTTGTAAGAAGGCTGGACAAGGACTTTTCCTAAGGGCATGGAGTGATAGAACAATGGGGAAGGGCCTTAAACTGAAGGGCACTGCATTTAGATTGGATATTAGGAAGAAATTTTTCCTGTGAGAGTGCTGAATTCCTGGCCCAGGGTGCCCAGAGAAGCTGTGGCTGCCCCTGGATCCCTGGCAGTGCCCAAGGCCAGGCTGGACATTGGGGCTTGGAGCAGCCTGGGGCAGTGGCAGCTGTCCCTGCCATGGCAGGGTGGGATGAGAGGATCTTTGAGGTCACTTTCCACCCAAACCATTATTTTGTTCTATTGTGTGTGGAAGTTTTGAACTGATATGTCAAGAGGAAACAAGGAATTGGGAGGGATGTTGACCTCATAATGCATAAAGTCAAAATTCAGGAGTTTCATTTGGCTCAGCTTCCTTCACCAGCAGAAGTATGTGTAAACAGAATATTTTACCCCCAACAGCAAGCAGAAATCCAGCTTATATGATTAACAAATTACTGACAACCTGTAAGGTGTGAGAATGAAAAGCTACGGTCTCTTTCCCTCTAGGGCAGAAATTTCAGTGCCACCTTATTCCTTTATTAAAGTAAATTCTGCTGCTCTCAGCTCACTTCCTAGTAACTCTATTCCATATTAGATATTACTGTATATTAAAAAAAAAAAAAGGGTCAAATTGACAGCATCAGATAGTGAGAGTCCTTGGAATTGAATTAGCTCCTCTGTCAGGATGGAGGTCATTGCTGGGACAATGTAACAAAATAATTTTGTTCAGTGGCCTTTCACAGTAACTGCATCCCAGAGCCAAAAAGTTCCTGTGCTTTGTTTTCAGTGATGTCAGGGAATGTCAGAGCAGACTTGGAGTGAAAAAAGTGATCCATAATGAGAATTAACTACACTAAGGTTTGTTTTCAGAATGGGGGAGGTCTGCCCTGATCTGGAGGAAGATGGGGTTTGTGTTCCGCGATTTCGTAATTGGGAATGACACCAATGACATCAGAATTATTCTGATTTATTCTTCACTTGCATAAGTTATTCTGGGGCTTTATTTCTCTCACTCTGCCTTTGGTTTTCCATTGGTTTAGACTCAGAATTAAGTAGAAGATACTCTTAGGATAACATACCTTACAAGACAAGGCAGAAACCTTCTGTGCCTTAAGAATTTGATATTGAAGGGAGCAAGTAGCTGAAATATTTTAACCAGCCAGCTCTGACTCTCACACAAGGTCCACATTCACCTTTCATCTTGTTGGGGTTTTCTGTTGTCTTTTTTTTTTAAACCTACTCACGTTTGTTAACACCAGAAGAGTCTGTGATTTTGTACAGGACTTTACAAGCTGTCTTACCTAAATAGCTCCCAGTGATTTGTAGCTGTAGAGGGGTTTTTTTAATCTTTCGTCAGTCTTGATTTAAGGCTTTCTGCCCTCATTTACTCATCAATACTCCAAAGAATATGATTCAGAATTTTAAAATAATAGCTGTTGCATTTCTTTTTCTTTTGCTTTCTTCTTGATCTAACTTGCAAAAGAAAAAGCACCTAACAAAAAAATCCCTAAACCTTCAAACATGAGACTAACCTGCTGTGCTTAGGTATTGTAGATATATTCTCTACAGTGATTAAACTGTTCTTTCCCTAGTTAATATTTTACTACTCATGTGTAGAACTTTTACCATCTATTTGATGTACGTGGAATAAAATTTTTATTTCATATTATCCACAAGGCAGAAATATTGATGTGTATTTTCATACTCTTCAGAAGTGAAACAGAAGTGGTTAAAAGTGTACCCAAGAATGAAAATGGCAAGTAATCCACTGAAATTTCTAAATGAGGGAGCTTTTTTGGGCCTGGTAAGAAACAATTACTAGTGTGAAATTTGTAACCTAAAACTGAATGTTTTTCTGGTCTGTGCTATGCTATCAAAATTAATGTGTCAAAAGGAAAAATTTGTGAAATATTTTCCTCGTGAAGAAAATGTTTTTATGGGAGGTGCTTAATTTAGAAAACAAAATTTTCCTGGTGGTGAAACACAAGCCAGGCAATACCGATCTGGCACCGCAGTCACTGGGATGTTGGAGTGAAGCTGCTCTGTTATAATTAGCTGCTCAATTAATTTCAGACAAGTATTTTTGATACAAACCTAAGAATTCTTATTGCTCTCAAACCATGCCAAAATCCCAGTCTCCACTGATACTCGAATTCCCTCCTGTCCATTTATACCTATATCAAGGCAATAATGCAGCCCTGGATTTAGTTCTAAGCCTTGTTCTTTTAATCTCCTTCCTGAGAGCATTGAGAAAAGAGCAATAGGCAGTGTTTAATTATCTCCTGGAGCAGCAGTGGTGCCCTGGGCCAGGGAGGATTATTGGCCTCACGTCAGCAATGCAGGGGTTCTCTGTGTGCTCTGTGACAGTGACAACACAGACACAGCACCAGGAAACCACTCTGGAGAGAAGAGTGACAGCATCACCAGCGCTGGCGTGAAAAGAGGGAGTGCTGCTGTTGCCTTTTTCAGCCTAGAAATCAAACTCGAGATCATTTTAGTCGAGGAGGTCATAGAAAAGTGGCATTTCCTGGAGCTCCGGGGGCAGTTCTGGAAGAATATCCACAAAGGCCCAGCCCCACAGGGGTGAGTGCAGTTTGAGAGGTTTTAGGAAATTAGCAGAATGGATCAAAAGCACCAATTAGAAGGACAAGTGGGGATGCAATTCCCCCCAGGTCAAGCCCCTTCTCTGGAGCCCCCCACCCTTGGCACTGGTTGGATTTGTTGATGACAATGCGTCTGGAAGGTTTTGTTCTCAGCCTTGGTTCCCAGGAAGGACCAAGACAGGCAAGGGGCTTTGTGTCCCCCAGGGCTTGGAGCTCTGCAATGGCTTTGGTCTCTCTAGCTGGGGAAAAAGGTAGGGAAAAGTACTGGGAAGGTTACAAATATAGAAAAGAAAAAGGGCAAAAATCACTCCAGCATCACTGCTTTCTTACTTTTTGGGTTTTTTCATCACACACTGAAGGCCTGCACAGCTACAAGGGCTGGGGGAGCAGCAGCAGAGCATCCACTCAGCTGAAATGGAACCCTCTGACCTGCAGGGCTTTTCTGCTGGGCCTGGCCTTTGTCAGACAGGTTTTAGTTACTCTCTTTGGGATGTTGTCAAGTGCAGTGTTCACGCTGCACTCTGTATTTTTAATATTTAAAAGTAAGTATTTTGGCATTGAGAAACACTGAGAAGTCCCCTGCTGTTCCTGTGCTAGCAGGAACATATTTCATATCAATTTAGCTCAAGACAAAAGGTGTGTTGTTCATTTGTTCAGGGTTAGCCTTCTTCCAGTGCAATTCCTGGTGGAAGGCAGCTTTCTCTCAACTTGTTTATGTCACAAAAAGTTGATAGAAAGCTATTTGTGGGAGTGGGGAAAATTCCAGATAATTTAAATCATCTTAATGAGAGAGGAAAGGGAGCTGAGACTTTCATTTTGTCTTTAAAGCTATAAGGTAGAGGTTGAAGTGCTAAGAACAAGTTTCAGATGAGAAGAATAGTTATGAACTTGATGAATTAATTAGGGTCAAAAATTAAAATACGACTGCAATTCTGTACCTCTGAGTCATTTGAATATACTCAGAATGGCAGTGAATAAAAATACTCAGGCTTACCCAAGCTAAAAATGTCATCATTTTTGGCTGACATAGGGAATATAGCTTAAAATGGTGTATGTCATTTAAATGCCAGAAATGTCTGATAATTCACAGGAAAATTAAGGCACTTATAATGACAGAGCTGTTTTATCAGTGTGATGCTGAGAATTGAACCTAAGCCCAGGCATCAAAGCAGTTCAGCAGGCTCACAGCTCCATCCGTACTCGTTGTTCCACTTTCCCTAATCACAGCCCCTCGGGGATTCGGGATGGGACCCATCATTGTCACTTTTCCAGGAAATCCAGACATCCTCTAGCAGCTCCTCTGCAGGTAAGAGCTGCACTGGGCTGGTTTGGTTTTTCTCTCCCTTGTCAGACACTTGTGACAGGTCAGCACCAATTTTTAACTCAGCGCTTCATTTCCGCCACATGCCGAGGCAATTTGCTCCCAGCGCTCGTTGTTCTTTGCTCGGCTTTGTCTGTGTGACCCGTGAGGAGCTCCCCAGCTCCCCTGCTCTCTGAACAGACGCTGCTCTCCCCAGGCTGCGCTGTCGCTGCGAGTTTGTACAGGAGTTTTCAGCCGCCAGAACTACATTTCTGTTTGAGTACCTTTTTTTGGCTGCAGGCCACGTAATTTTTCACAGCCAGGTTCCACTGGGGAGGTGAGATCCTGGTTAGGCGCCACACGCTTAGGGCTGGGTGAGATGGGGGAACAGGATGTCCTGGTACCTGCTCATGCCTCCTGCAGCCCCACGGACTCTGAGATGTGGGCTCACCTAAAGACCACCCCAGCATCTCACCTGTTGGCCTCACAACCTTTAAAACTGGCCGGAAAAGCCTCACTTGAAAGCACAGAGTATATTCATTTGTTAAAGGCTTCTTGTTGCTTTTTGGGTTTTGTAGAAGTCACTTATTTAGGAGCACTAATGTACTGCTAAGGTAATAGGAGACAAAAGCAACTGTAATGATTACTCTGCTTTCCACAGGAACTCAGGGAAAACAACCAAAATGAAGATAAAGCTCTGCTAGTGTTACTAATAATACACTTGAAAATGTTTTCCTTCAATCTGTCTTTTCTTCTATTGACCATGAAGCTGAGTTAATAGGTTTGTTCACTTAAGACATATGTGTGGGTTTTTAATGCATTCTGCTTGTTTCTCCCATCATTTTGTCCATGATGTACCAATCAATTTTAGAGCTGGGTTTGCCTTTTTTTTTTTTTCTCCCCTGGATGGTGGTTTCTCCTTTTTCAAGCTTCTCTTTCAAAATATGAATGGTCAGGATTGTCTCCTAACAGACTCTCTAGGGGACTCAGTTGATGTGGCACGGACAGACTTATCTGGGGACATTCAAAGAAGCCTCTTGACTTTATAGATGGAGACTCATAAAAATTAAAAACAATTAACCAAGATTCTGTACATCCAGAAAACTGAAGTCAGCGAATTTAAGCCACTACAAAATGCACACCCCCTTGTATCCAATCTAAGTGACAAGTAGCATATTTAAATCTAATTAATAGGGCACTAGTACCTTGGGATGGCGCTGCTCCTAGCAAGGCCTGAACAGGAGGAAAACCTAAGACAGATGGAGCAGTAGAACCTTTACACTGCAGTTTGAGAGTAAATTCTCATTTATTTAGTATTGTCATATATGAAATATCAAAGCTCTTATCCTCAGTCAGTAGCAGAGCTGGAACATGAACTTGCACATCCTGATCTCATAACCCCTGTTCTAGGCAGATCCCAATGCTTCCCTCTGGTTTTAGGCAGTTTAGGCAGCGACTCTTCGTTGCAGTGTGGGCATTTCAACAAGTGCATGTGTCTCACCCCGGAAATGCCAGGGATGTGCAGCTGCATGCGGTGAAACACAGCCCCAGCAATGCAAATGTGCAGCCTGGTGAAGTCAAGCCACTCAGCAGAGCTCTGATTTGCTCAGCAATGCCGAGGCTGAGCAGCATTATCAGATCCAGCAGCTGCTCTTTTGTTCAGCCCCAGGCTGGAACACAGGAGGTAAACAAACACGGAGCTAAACACCCCTCGACAAAGGCTTGGGAAGCCTGATGAGAGCTTTATTTTGCCTCTAACCCGACATGTCCTCCACCTGTCAAGCCCTTAGTGCTTCACTGCCCATCGAGGCAAGAGCCACTGCTCTGGGTGCAGGTCAGCGTGTCTCTTTTTAACCGCAGGATGAGACTTTTGCTCAGTGAATATTTTCAGAAACTTGTGCTATTTCTGTTCATCACACACGCAGACTTTGAGGGGAGAAGGGATCAAACCAATCTCAGGGGCCTGCACTGCACAGCAGAGAATTGTTCTGCCTAGTGCAATGTCCTGCGGAGCAGATACACTTTAGTGGTTTTGGCACATTTTTGTGCCCGTTTCCCTCTTGGTTTTGGGCCTAAACAAAATTCCCTTTTGTTTTACAGAAATGCTGACTGTCTGTGTTATTCCTGCTTTGTGATACCTGTCCTCTAGGAAGACAAGAAATAGCCTTTTCAGCTTTATATGGATCTTGTTAACGCTCTATTAATGAAGGAAGTTCTCTTTCAAGAAAAAAAGGGGATGGGAAGGAGACTGTGTATTTTAAATCATACCCTTAATATAACTGTTCCTTTTCTTTGTGAATAAAAAGTATATTCTGTCTGGACTTAAATGTTGTGTAGACGGCTGTACATTCAGGTACAAACAACAGATTTTTTTTTCCTATAATTGATGTTATTTAAATAAAATAATAATGGATCCCCAGAATGTTTTAGCTGGAAAACTCCTTTAACAGAACCAGTTCAATAATTTGCTGTAGGGCCCATGTTTGTAATGTAATGCTTATGGCCAGATAGATTTATTATTGACTTAGTTTTTATTAAAAACAACAGGGAAGGTGTCAGTAGCACACTCACTGTTAGCCAGTTATCTGAGGGAGGCATCCAACCCTTATATCAAAAAGGGCATGAAGTCTGAACATGAAGATTGATTGATTCTTAAATGAAATACTTTTAATATTTCATGGGAAGGATTTTTCTGTGGCCTAGTAGTACATACTGCAATAAATGTCTCCTGGGCAGAAAGCAAACTTGTTTACTACAGTGTGTTTTCTTTTCTTGAATTTGGGCTTTTTCTGCTCCGGCTCTGGTCTGTAGCAAACATTTCTCCCATCTGCAGCCAACATCACTGGCAGAGGGTGGTGCTGCGCTGGAGAAATGTTGTTTGTACCTGGTGGTGTTTCTGGCGTCCCAGACTAAGCTCCTGGGCAGCTGCTGGAGGTCTCTTGAAGGCCTGGGTTAATTAACACCCATGTGTTAATTCACAATCATGGAACTGACAGCTGGAAAAAGCAACAAACAAGGGATCTCATTCCAATAATTTAAAAGTTAGGTAGGAAATGCTGGATGGTGTAATGTGATTGCAGGAATTAAGTTGCTGTTGCAAGTGAAATTCTTTTACTCCACACTGCTCCTCTTTAACTTCAACTTGTTTCCAGCACTGGCTGTAAACTTGTATAATATTTCTATATTTATTGTCAGCCTTCCTCAAACTGCCATACTTCCAAAATGCCAAAATTCTGTGGTTTCAGTGATGGGAAGAGTGATGTGTAGGCATTTCACAGGCCTAAGAAGAATGGAAGTACATACCTTGAATAGGAAAAAATATTTTTGCACACAGGAGATATTTCAGTGACATCAAATATGATTGCAGTAGACTTTTTTTCAGCCTGTTACAGACCCATGACAGTCTCATGGCTGTTTTCATTCTGATTAAAGAAGCTAAAATTTCTTCAAACACACACCACCACCCCATTTATAAAATTTCTGCAGAGTGGGAGTGTAACTTGATAGAAACTAATTGCCATGGATTAAAGGAACAAGCCTGCAGCCTCCACATATTATATCAGCACTCAGAACAGACAGTGACGTTTTTTATGAGGAGGAAATTGCATTTGAAGTACTCTCAATATTCATAATATCTTGGGCTCTCTCAAACCCTGGGTGTGGTGTTATTTTAATGGTGCACAGTGATTGGTTGTGTGGAGGAGGCAAAATTGGTTTGTCACAGATCCAGAAGTGATAAAGCTGATTTTGAAATGGAGATTAAGGCCTTGTGGAGGGGGAAATGACAGCTTTGTTTAATAGAAGAAATATTTAATACATTAATTCTCCTTTATCTTCATTTTTATGGGCTTGCTCTGTTCCAGCCGGGCGCATCAGAGGTCAAATCCTCTGATTCATATTTTCTGAACAAGTTTGTTTTCATGCTTAAGTTATCCTCAAAGTGAAAGTTTCTCTGTAAGAAGGAACGAAATTCTCGGATTCATGGATGTTTGTAGTCAGCTCCAAAGCTCCGACAGCCTGTTTAGCTTGAGCTGCTGGCGACGTGTGAGTGATGAGCCCCAGAGCTGGGAAGGGACAGCAACAGATGTGAGCTTCACAAATGGGTTCTGTGAATAATGGCCTAAACCACAGAGGCAGGCCTGTGCACATAAACATATCATCCCTTTTTGGTATGGGTTTATCTCACTCCCAAAGAAAACTTATCTGCACAAAGGAGATCTCTGACCATTTATGATCTGCATGAAAATTCTCAGTGCAATTCAAAAGAGGCGTGTTGACTCTTAATGAAGAGAAAATAATCCATTAATTTCATTCTATTTTTAAGATTAAACATTAAAATTACTAGGTTTAGGAAAAAAAAAAAAAACAGTGCAAATATTTTCTCAATGGAGTGAAGCCACAAAAAAGTCATGATCAGGTACTAGAACTTTTTATTTTTTCATCATCCCACCAGGCAAAGTATATGAGGCTTTTAGAAAGCCCTAGAATATACAAAGACAAGCCCACGGTATGAAAAGGAAACTTCCTCTAAAGGCATGTACGTGCAAAGGCAGAGGGAACTGGAATTTCAGCTTTATCAGCCATATCAATATTTTACTGCGGTTACAAATTCACACAGATGCCAAGATATTTTATGTTGCCAAATGGTGCTTTTATTTTGCAGCACATGTTGTGCATTCTTTTTTAGAAGTGAACACATCTGCTATGACTTCTTCCAATATCCATTTTTCCTTCCCTGCAATTTGGTCTATGAAGATTACAAAGCCATACATCAGAGCCCTGGTGAAGGCAAGGGGTCTGATTTACAAACGTGGCTCATCTTTGCCTCTGAGGATGCTGTGAGCAGTGCAGGGAGGCTGGGGCACCCTCAGGTTTGGAAGGAGGTGTTTCCTTTGCAACAGGGGTTTCTGTGGGGGGAAATGCGAACAATTGCAGCCAATGCTCCCAAATTTTTAGTGGTTAGATCAAAGGCACAGTCAAAGAGCTGAACTCTGAATTCTGCTTAGGAGAGGGACAAGCAGGTGATCAGATGGGTGTGGGTTTTTATAGCATTCCAGAATGGCCAGGGGTGGAAGGAATCTTAAGGATCAGCTTCTTCCACCCCTGCCATGGCAGGGACAGCTGCCACTGCCCCCGGCTGCTCCAAGCCCCAATGTCCAGCCTGGCCTTGGGCACTGCCAGGGATCCAGGGGCAGGCACAGCTTCTCTGGGCACCCTGGGCCAGGGCCTGCCCACCCTGCCAGGGAACAATTCCTAATTGCCAAGATCCCATCCAGCCCTGCCCTCGGGCACTGGCAAGCCATCCCCTGCCTCCTGGCCCTGCAGCCCTTGTATGAAATTTGTTGTTCTCCTGCTGCTCTCCCTCTTTATTCCTCACAATTCCTAATGTGTCACCAGCAGAGTGTGAACAGAGTAACTTTATATAGAACTCTCTGCACTGCAAAATACTGAAGCATTGCTTGATTCAAAATACCTTCTGTTGTTTTGTGCCTGCAACGTCAGCCAAAGTTCTTCCCAACTGTTGAGTCTTTGCCGCAGTCACATTTTGAGGGACGCAGAGGAGATCCCTTGTGAAGGGGAGGGAGTTTGCTGGTGCCAGGGGATGAGGAACAGGCTGTGCCTTTAGGGGGTTGCAGCTAACTTAGAAAAATGGGCAACATTTAGTATTTTACCAAGTTCATAAGTAAGAAAAGTTGGGGGTACTTGATTACCTCAGAATTTGTTTGGAAGATCCAAATTTAGTCATAAGACAAGTAATTCATGGTACAGTGACATGCAAAAGATTGTTTAATTTTCAAATATAATTTCTATAATGATATCTCCCTCTTGACAGTAGTTCCACCTGTTTTGTGACTTTCAGTCAAGATTCTCATCCTTAGGTAATTCCTGGTCCTGGTCCATAAAATAAAGATATTCCATGTCACTCCCTGGTATACCACTGAGACTGTCTTGAATTGTAACATTTCAGTTTGGGTTTCTAAAGGTCTATCCTGCCTCCTTTTGTCACCTCAATGCCTGTCTGTGTGTCCTCTTGGCTTCCAGGAGGCTTTCAGGAATTGGAGTAAATAGCAAGGGCAGTTTTTCTAATCTTCTCCTTGTCACCATCAGCTCTTCCCTCCCCCTTCTCATTAATATTTACACTCTTAAAAAAGTATTTTCTTCTCTTGTGGTATAGAAAGATATTTAAACTGCATCACTTCCTTCTGCTTGTGAAGCTTCAAAAATAGCGACATGGCGTTGGCTTAGCTAATCCAAACGCGGAAGTGAGGCAGCGAATAAAAGCGAAATATTACCATCAAGTCTTTTCATTTTCAGAACTAATAGCATCTCTGTAAAGTGCTAGAGCAGCTCCTTGCTGCTAAACACCGATGACCAGTAGCCAGTGGCTGTTTTTATTTTCGCTGGTTGTTTACATTTCGCTCTTTACTGGTGAAATGCTTGAGGAGCTGGAGTTTTTTTTCCCCACAATGCCTCAAGTTAGAATTAAAGTTGCAGCAGTCTGAGCAGGAGTTAATTCATTCTGCTATTAAGCCTTCAGTTACACTGAGGCTTTATCATTCACTGCTAATAAATGGTATTTATAGTTGGCATATACCTCCTGTAGCAACAATAACAAATGTGTTGCCTGAGATAACCTACTTTATATAGCTGTTAAAAGGCACTTTTCATTCAAGTTTTGCAATTTTAAAAATTCATTATAAACCTCTTGAATCCTCCAAGGACTGAAACAATGCGTGAGGCTGGATGCTCAAAGTGCGGAGCAGATTTTGAAAAGGGCTCAGAAGAGCCCACAATAGAGGCCTGATATTTAAGTATGCTAAGCACACAGCAGCCCCTAATGCGATACTTAGATCTGGGCTCTCAAAGAGTTCACAAGAACCTTGTGTGCTGTGAGCTTTTGAAACACTGGCCATGTCACAACAAGCACTGCCAGGGACTTCGCACTCCTCAGAATCTGCAAAGTCTGCCTTTGATTTCTCTGAGTCTCAAGCACTTTCGAATGCCTGCACCTAAACAAAGATCTGTGCTTCGTGTGGGATTATTTCCTTTTATCTAAGAATATCATTATTTCATCCTTTCCTATAATTAAATAAATAAAATTTTTAGAAGTGCCTGGCATGGTGTAAGGTGTCTGTAGACTTAGGAGAACTGGGTAATGTTCTTCTGACTGCTGGATATCCTCACTTGTCTCAAACCAGCCAGAACAGGGTTGTTCATTTTGTTGTATAAACACAGTTGAGAATTCTGTTTGGGCAAAGTAAAAGTTGGTAACTCCTGCCTTCCTTCTGGAAGCTTCAGTCTCTGGAGCAGGCAGTGCAGCTGAAGGTAAAAATAAGTGTGTGCCGTGTCTGGGCAAAAAGGTGAGAGAAATTGCTGCTCCCAAGGTGTCAGTGCCACAGGAGGTTGTGGTGAGAGCCCTTGATTATGGCTCTGCTCCGGGGGAACAAGGGACAGAACGAGGGGAAATGACCTCAGGCTGTGCCAGGGGAGGTTTAGGTTGGATATAAGGAAAAAATTCCTCACTGAAAGAGTGGCTGAGCATTGGAAGGGGCTGCCCAGGGAGGTGGTGGAGTTGCCATCCCTCAAAGTGCTCAGAAACGAGCAGAAATGGCACTCAGTGGTGTGGTTTAGTGGGCATGGTGGTGCTGTTTGAAGGCTGGACTCCAGGACCTTGGAGGTCTTTTCCAGCCTCACTGATTCCATGATTCTCTGTCACCACATCTCCATCAGCTCCTGTGGGAGCCTTACCCAGCCAAGAAGGCTCAGACCTTTTGGGCCAGTCACAGAAGTGAGAAGTGGCATGGAAACTTCTGAAAACACACCAAAACTGCAGAAAACCCACCAAAAAGTGAAATCCCTGACTAAAATGGCATGGAAACTTCTGAGAGCACACCAAAAATGCAGAAAACCCACCAAAAAGTGAAATCCCTGACTAAAATGGCATGGAAACTTCTGAGAGCACACCAAAAATGCAGAAAACCCACCAAAAAGTGAAATCCCTGCCTATTTCCTGCAGAAGCAATGCCTGATTTTCTGCTTTTTTCCCAGCTCTAGGCCAAAGGAGCAGCCAGGGTGGGTAGGTGGGCCCTGAGCATTGTGTGTCCTTGTCAGAACTGCACTGAACGTGTCAGATAAAAAGCAAAGCCTGTGGTAAAGAGAAAGAGCTCGAGTTCTTGTATTTGCTCTGCCTGATAGTGAGGATTTCATTTGGATGATTCAGCTTACCACTTCTCCATTTGCTGTGAATCAGTATTGAAGTGTCATGTTGTAGGAGCTGCCTATTGAGGGGAACTTAAATTAGCATTAAGGATCAGCCACAGACTTTGCAAGATAATCTCGCTTTATTTGTGCCTTCCCTTCTTGGCTTCTGTGTGTGTATATCTTATTACCAGGAAAATTACTTTTCTTTGTGCTGCCCTTTAGAATTGTGAAGAAATTACACCAGTCCATTGAATGAACAGCAGCACAGAGATTAAACATGGGGGGTGTCAATCTGCTAAAAGTTATTGTGCTAAACAGCCAGGAAAGCCTTTGAAAGGGATGGCAGGGAGGGAGATACTGAATTAATCTCCGTATTGCCTGTGACAGGGCAGGCACTTTAGTTTGGGGGAGATGTGCTCTGCCACAGCTGACAGAGGAGAATTCTGTTCCCTTTGGAGGTGGTGCTGAGGAGTCACTGCAGCGCAGGAGGAGACACCTCTGTGCTGTTTTTTTGGCTGGTAAAAATATGAAGCAGACACAGTGGTAAAGGGAAAAGGGAAAATTACCTCAGTTTTTGATAGGATCCTAGGAGCACACCTGTCAAAGGTGGAACACGCAGAGAAGAGCTCCATACAATGCGTATAGAATTTTATGGACTTTGCAAATTAGCATATCTTCTTAAAATCCCTCAATAAGAAACTTAATAAATGAAGTAATTGTCCCCCTATTCTAATTACCCAAATGAGACTACAGCCTAGTTTACAAAAACACGCACCAGAGAGAAGGCTCTGTTCAAGGTTGGAGCCTCTGGTTCTGAGACAGTAAAAATGTTTGGTCTTCACTTTGCAAGAGCCCAAACTGAGCTAAATATCAGACTGCAAGGGTTGTAAATATGTGGGGCTAAAGTACAAGGAGTGTTTGTGCAGGGCACAAGGAGTGTGTGTAGAGAGTACCAAGGAAGGGAAAGGGTATAAAAATGCATAAAAAGGGTATAAAAAGAAAAGACAAAAAGTCATCAGGCATCATCTGGATGCTGGTGCTGATTCCAGGCTCAGAGAAGCAGAACAAGTGTCCTGGAAGGAGAGATGAAATACCTGGGTAGGAGTATGGATAAGCAAGCTCTAAAGATCCTGTTTGGTTAAATGCTTCATACAGTGGGGCTGAGGATTTTGTCCCCATTTACAGCTGCACAACTATGGTTTACTTTTCTCTTACACCTCTGTTTTTCAAAAACCCTCAAATACCTAGGCCCAGGTTATCTTGTGGTGTAAAACTGGGAAATTTCATCTCAACTGAGAGCTGCCTTGAGGTGCAGTGAGAGAAGGGTCTGATCTTAAAGTCATTTTCAGCTGGAATAATAAAATGGCTAAATTTTTTCTCCCCTGACATTCACCAAAACTTTGGAAAATGAAATGTGTTCTTCCCAACACTCCTGGACTGTTTGGGAGTGAAGAGCTGACGGTGTGTGGTTCCCTTCATCCACCAGTGCTGCTCTGATGGCGTTGGGCTGATGCTCTATGACTGCTGTGCTCGTAATTAGCAAAGCACCATGGTTTAGACCCATTTTGGGCTGTTTTCGGCTGTTTTCCAGTGCTCTGGAAACAGAAGCTTTGTCAGGCATTTGCAGCTGGCTCTGCTCACTGACCAATCTTTGGCTTCAAACCTTGCATTTCCAGCCTTGATGTGTGAGACAAAGCATTAGGAAAGTTTGATTGACTTTCTCATTATTACTGAGATCAAAGGCTTGCTTTTGTTTGTTTGTTTGATTTTTTTGCATCAGATGTCTTTATTCCACCACCTGGGCTGGGTTATTTATTGAAAGAACTGCATGCAGAGATGTTAAATTCTGGGGAAAACTCAGTGATCCAACATCACTCTCCATTAGGTAACAGCTGAATGGACTGCCATTATAGGAACTTGAGCACAAGTTTATCTGTTTTTCCTAGGGAAAAGATTTAGCTTTCTGGGTCAGCCTTGTACGCAGGCAAATTGTGTTTTTCTCCTCTTGCAGTGGAGCTTTCTGCAGTGTGGGTGGGAAGACCTACCACGTTTAATAACATTGCTCCAATCCTGATTTGGAGTGAATTGGCAGTGCCTTAATACTGGAATAACTGTCAATAGTCAGGGGGCTGGTGAATCATTTGGTAAATATGTGTTTTTCACGCAAACAAAACTAAAATCTCATCTTTTCAGAGGCTTACCTTTCAGCCATACCATTGAGGTGGAAGAGGTTTTTCATTTTCCAAAATATTTTGAATTTATAAAGCAAAAAACAATCTGTTAATTCATATTTGCTGTATATAGTCTGTGTCTGCAGTTGGTGCCTCTCCAAAATACATGACTGCTTATGGAGCTTTTAATAATATGTTGTGGTGCTGGTGATGATAACTCATATTTAACTAGGCAGTACCTGTCAGATTGCTTCTTTTCTGAGCCTGGGAGGGTACCCGAGCTTTGCAGCAGGCTGAAAAAATGCCTGGGATGCAGTGATTAGTGGATCTCAGAGCCTGAGAACTCCAACACTTGCATTTGGGGATGCAAATAATAATTTTGCCCTACTATGATATTTCCATACCATAAAATCCCAGTAATTCTTAGTCTATACACAGATATTTCCAACATTACCTGGAATCAGCAGTAGATCAGTAGTGTGGGCTGTTTGTGAAAGTACTGGAGCTGGGAAAACATTTACAATTTTTAAATGAAACATAGTCCTTTGAAAAGTCAAACACACTATTCGCCAATGTCAGACATTGTTTTAATTGCTCTCTAAATTTTTCATTTTAAAAGAAATATTTATAAACTAAACTTAGCAAATATTGCTAATATGCAGCCTAATCTGAATTAGTTTTGTTTCAAAAACCAGGTTTTTTTCAAATAAAATGAAATACTGTGGCCAATGGCTATTTCTGCAAATTTTTTTAATTAAGAAAGCTTAGGAACTTGATATGAATTGGATCATGGCCAAATACTTCACATTTCTCAGCTATCCAAAATAAACTCTGGTGAGATAGATGAGAGATCATCTCCTTGATGTATATTTTCAAATAGAAGCTAATCCATTTCCGTGGGTTCAGGAATCCTCAGCTGAGCTCTGAATGTGGATTTTGTTCCCTAGCCCAGTGTGCAGCTCCAGGTGAGGAACTGGAAGCTGCTGGTTGAGGAGCAGAGCTGCACAATAAAATGTCCCAAACCTTTTAGCTGATGAATATCAATAGCAAACTCCAGCGCTTGTTTTCTCCATGCTGTTGCTACCCTATGTACCAGTAATGCTCTTTTTTTTGGCTGAAAAATCCCATCTTTGTCCTGAGAGAGGTAAAAAGCAGCTCTGAGCCTGGTCTGGGTCTCTGCATTGCTGGAGTGAAGGGCGTCTGTGCAGGAGGGTCCCTCAGCAGGGCTGGAGCTGCGCAGAACCTCCCTTTGTAATGTGCATTTCCATCTCTGCCTGTCTGCTTTATCCTTCTTGTCCTCCCCACACGGAGTTTGTTTGTCCTTATTTACTTCAGGCACTTGCATTTGATTTCCAGATAATCACTCTGTGGCAAAACATGGACCTGCGCTGTTATAAGAGGATAAATAGAATAATTTCTATGGAAATTTGTTAGCAGGGTGTAATCTACCTTTTAATCCCACCACTGGCTTCCTTCCTTCAGAGCATTTGCTTTCCTTTCCCTGATTTTATGGTGTGTTCCCAAGACCTTTAATATCATCGTGATTAATTCCCGTTGCACAGTTGAAGAAGGACCCTGAAGCAAAACAAAAAAGCATTTTTACCCAGGATCCACATCTATCACTTTTTGCAATTATGAGGATTCGAGTACCTTAATTAGACCAAAAATAAAGCGGCTTTATTCTCCAGATCATAAAATGCAGGCTAGCAGAGGTAAAGAGAAAAAACCCGAGGAAAGCTATTAAGGGCAAAATTATGCCTAACACTCGGCGATCGCAGGTAGGCAGATGTTAGCAGCAAGGCAGCAGATGTCCTACTAGACAGCAATAAACACTCTGGAGGCAAGAAAACATTTCCCAACACGGCACTGGCAAAGAAGAGGAAGATGCAGGAGGTGTTCCCACCTCGGTACAGCGAGAAAATGACCTTTATCCCTCGGGTGAGCACCACGGATGGTGGAGGTTGTCAGTGCTGTTCAGAAAATTAATGAGATTGATGGATTTTCTTCAGATGGGAATTTTGGTTTTAATTTGCGCTCTGTGATTGTGATTAGGTTTTAATAATGCCCTGTTTCAGATCAAATTCTGCCTTGCTATATGGCCAACATCCAAATAAAGTGAAAAGGGCTTTGAGGCCAGCAATGCCAGTCAGGTTTTTTAGTACATAAGAACTTTATCCTAAGCCTCCTTTTGCTATCTTAGAGATATTTCACCTCAATCCAAGCTGCTCCTTACCCCAGGAAAAGGGAGCCAGGAGAGTTACGAGTTACAGTAGGTTTTGGATTTGATCTGGTGGAATTAAGAAAATCAAAATGTTAAGGAGATGGAAAAAACAGGAGAAATATTTTGAAAGAATACTAAATGATTATTTGATATCTACAGGATAATCAGTATCCAAGAAGAGGAAACCTTTTTTTGCTAACCTACCTAAGTAATGATTTTAAACAAAGAAATAAAAGTGTTCTTTAAGGTGCAAACAATTAATTACTGGGGCTTTTTTATGCCTACTAAGTAAATCTGAATAAAATACCGGTCAGGTTGCTTCCTGACAGAAATCATAACAGAATTCTGGTGCTGCAGATTGTCCCAGATGCAAACCAGTCCTGTTACAGTCTGGAGAAGCAAAACAGACTGTCCAAAATCTGCCTGAGCAGCGTGTGTGTCTTACAGGCACTGCTACATCAAACAAACATCAGTTGTCACTTGTTAGGACCATTAACTAGACAAGTCCAGAATAAAACACAGACCAGAAAAGATACATCTTCCATTCTATAAATTGTGTGGTCTGAGATCTATTAAAGCTGACGGAGAAGAGGGCTCTGAATTGGTGAGCAGGCTGATTACACCTCGTTCTTTATTCCCTATTGACTTTGGGTATGCCATACCTTTCCATTTCCTGGAGAAATAAATTAAAAGTCAGAACTAATTTGCCTGATGGAGGGTGCAGGTGGAATTTTGTTCAGAGGAGCATTTGCACATTGTGAAATCCAATTTAACCCCTTGATGGGGTATAGTTTATTTTCTTTTGTTGACAGCTTTGTGGCAGCTAAAATAGGAACCTGATTAAATAGAGACAGTGAGAGATTGAGGTCTTGTTCTAACAGCAGGAGGATCAAGGCCTCTAATCTTATCTCCCTGAAGACTGAGATGAGCTGAGGATGCTGGCAGTGAGATAAGCTTGGCTATTTTGAGCTATAAAAGACCCCAAGAAAAGAGAAGAGGTGTGAGGTGTGGGGAGATATTTTTCACACACACAGATAATGCTGCTTGTTTCAATACATTTGGGTCAAGTGCTTGGAATGTACAGGATATTATAAAGGCAGTGATTTCATTTTGCTCTATGGGCATACATCAAAGGACAAATAATAAGCACTTGCTCCCTCTTTGCAAAGAAAATCCACGTCTGCAAATTCCTAAATACAATTCATAATTTATCAACTACCAGGAGCACAATAATAAGAGTCGAGGCCGAGTGGGAGGAGACCACTTCTGGCACAAGTGGAATTGCTTCTTCTTGCAATCAAACTTTAAAAATATTTTGAATGGAGCAAAAACATTAAATCACCAAGGAAGGCCTTTCGTCAGGTTTAATGCAGAGCTGTCTTACAGGACTGTGTGTCTATTTTTTGTCATTTGTTTGGAAGTAACCAAAGAAGTTATGGAAGTTCTGTTCCCCTTCTTGTTCTATATATGGTTTCAGGTTTTTACGTTTTCTTGTAATACTTTGTTCCATATCAAATTTCAAGATGACAAATAAAACTGGGAATGAATAAAGATAGCAAAAGAATCAGACACCTTTTGGCTGGGAAAATAAAATGGAAGGAAAGCCTAGACACAAACATACAAAATGCACAAATATATACTATACCAAAGTGTGTTATTTAAAAAGTAAGCCAAAATCTTCCATTTTCTTAAGTGTCTTTGACAGGTAACTGTTTAAAATGAAAGTTAAGTCAATTTAGTTCAGCCATGGACTAAATGTTCCTGATCTGTGAAGCTCTGCAGGTCCATGCTGGCTGAAGATCTGCTGAGTCCATAGTATCTACAGTTTAATCTTGTACTTTCCCGAGCACATTTTTGAAAGCCTTTGGTCAAGGTTTAATCTCAGCTTTGTCTGGCTAAATGGGCTCCTGTTGTCACCAGAGAAAGTACAACCAACACATTATGTTCT
The DNA here is from genome assembly GCA_013397895.1 of Origma solitaria. Classification (NCBI taxonomy): domain Eukaryota; kingdom Metazoa; phylum Chordata; class Aves; order Passeriformes; family Acanthizidae; genus Origma; species Origma solitaria. The sequence continues at coordinate 675,626 of VZRL01004076.1, forward strand.
ACCTGGTAGGACTAATTTCCTCTGACCAAAATATCACTGATTCAGTTCCTCTCAAGCAGAATGCCTTTTGAACTTCAAAATTATTGTTTTGTTTGTGTGTAGGTGTAATTTTTTTTTTCCATTCTGCATATCCAAAGCTCTCCACCCAAATGTGCATTCCTGGCATATATTGCAGAGAAGCTTGGTTTATTCAAATGTCTGTAATAAATATTTTTTAAGGTTTTTGTACTTTTAAAGGGGTTCAAACCCTTGGCTATTGTCAAGTTGTGCTCTCAAATCCTTGTAAATTATTATTAACATTGGTTTCCATTTTTAAAATCCAAACTCAGGGAGTGCATCACTGCACAGTGAAATTGGACCTGTTGCAGTGGTGCAGTGATGGCCAAAACCTGTCATTTCCTTATGGGGATTGTTGCAAGAGCAAAACAGATCTTGCACAAGAGGTGAGAATTTTTCCCGGGTTCACATCTTTCTTCTAAAGCATCTTGAAAATAAATTGTCAAAAAAAGCAATTTGCAAACTATTTTTTTTCCCTACAAGGCTGTTTGTAAAAAAAGAAAAAAAAAGTTGTTTAGCATTAACAACAGCATCATATTTCAGAAGAGACTTAAATTTTGCCACTCCTTCTGTTAAGCTGGTTGTAGTGCAGAAACAAATTTCTGTCAATAGCTTCACTAAAGAGGTTAAGTGCAGACCATGTGCTAAAATTCTGTTTGTCCCTTAACACTGTGTTACTTCTCTCAGAAATGTGATACTTAATTTTAATTATATTACTTTAATTGGGAAATACTGAGATTGAGAAATATCTATTGATTAAAATAAAAAAGTAAAAACGGTTTTCAGCAAAAGGGGAAATATTTGGAACCAGAAACTGGTCTCGTTCCCAGAATGGCCTGCAGTAAGGTTTGTTAAAAAATGCTGTAATTATCTCCGAGCTCCAGCAGAACCACTCTTTGCAAATTGATGTTTTTCCCCATCCCACTCCAAGTGCCTCCCTGCAGAGGAATTTCAATCAGAAGAGCAACATATTTAAAACTGGTGTCAGGTGTGCCGTAACCAGGCTGAAATGCATATCCCCTGCCCTTCCCAGGGATTATCCTGGCTGATCCAGGGCTTGGTTTGGGCTGTCCCCAGAGCTCGGAGCAGTGAGCTGAGCCTGGGGGATTGAGGGAAGGCAGGAGAGACCCTGCCTGAGCAGGGTGCCCCCCAGGCCTGCTGGTCAGGAATTTAGCTAGAAGAGCAGATGCAGAAAAGGGAGAGTATCAGGAACTTTCATTCTCACTAAATCAATTTTCTTGAGGCTGGAGGTTATGCTGCTTCTCACCCAGATGATGCATTGTGCTTAAGGGAATCGAAGGGCTTTGGCCGATGCTTTATAGGGATAAATAGACAGAAAACACCTTTTTTCACCCTATCAAGTATTTTTCACCTACACTGACATTAATTTGACCCTTAGTTTGAAAGGGCAGGTATTAGGAAAGGTAAAAGGTAATACATTACTTAAGTGCCATTTAGTTTTAATTACTAACGGAATTGCAACAGAGTAATCATATGACAGTTAAATATTATTAGGAGTTTGCTCATCATTATTGGAGTTTTGCCATGATCTTTAATGGGAAAAAGGACTAAATCTATTATTTTTTGTAGGAAAGTGTATGCATTAGGTTAATTGTTATTAATTCTGTGCTAGGTCTGAAAAGAGATTGCTCTCACTGAGCACTAATTATGGGGAGTGTGAATTAGTAAATAAATTTTAAGGACTGAAGTTGCAGTATCACAGTACCTTTGAAAAAGAACCCACTTTAATATGCTCTCAGAGTGTACTTGAAGCAAAGTGTGGACTTTATTTTTTTTCTATTGAAACAGAAGTCAGGAGCAGAATGCCTGACCATTTTGTTCAGGAAGGTTGAAATCTACTCTTTAAAGGATGTTACTGCTGATTTGTCTTAAATTATGGATATTGATGCCAAATTTATTGATGCTTTTTTGCCAGATGCAAAAGTCTCTTTTGGGGTTTCTTTATTTTAGATAGATTTTAAATAGTCATTCTTAAATAGCTTCAGGTAGGATGCCGAAGTACCAAGTGAAATTGTGAGTTTGGCTGCAATGCTCTGTGGACAATTATCCTTGTGCCTGAACTGCAGCAATTGAATAATATTTTGGTTTTTGGGGATTTTATTTGGTTTTTTTTGTTTGTTTGTTTGTTTGGGTTTTGTCTGTTTGTTTTTTATTAAGTTGTTCTCAATACACAAGTTGCTTTTTTTGCAGAGCACAGGAGTTGTGCTGTTATCACAATCAGCAGTGATATTACTTGGGAGGGTCAACACTTTCCTGACAAGAGTTTGCTCTTCATCCGTGTGAAAGTGGCACTACAGAAGTGGCAGCTGTGATCAAAGATGATAATTCAACATTATCTATGCAATATCCATCCAAATCATAATTACTTAAACAGTCCAAACCCTCTTACAGGTGCTGTGAGAAACAGCACTGCTCAGGTCTGTGCTTTATTCTGGATGTTCTGCCTCGCCTTGTGGAGTTAATAATTTCCTCTAAGAGGGGAGAGAGTGTTTAAAGCAGGTGTGATTATTCCATCTGATTAGCATTCCCTCCTCATTGTCACATCCCAAAAGAGAGGGATTTTTTGTGCTCCTATTTTGCCCAACTTTCGATTGTTTGATGGAGCAGCACCCTCTGAGCACCATCTCTGTCTCATTTCCCAATGAACACACGCCTGTGATTATATCTAAGCATATCCCATCAGTTTATGTGCTGTTCTATTTCCAGAGGTGTCCATGCCTACAGACAGCACCTGTGTGCAGATATCCACACACATGATACAGGGATGAGCAGAAGGTGTGATTGTCCTTAGCAGCGCTGTCAGGGGACTCTGGAGTGACACCCAACCCAGGAGCTGTTCTTTAGTGACCTCTGCACATCCCTCCCGACTCAGGACATGCCATGATTTGAGACACCCTGTGGCTGGTGATGGTTCTGGTCAAAGGCTGATGCAGAACATTCAAAGAAGTGAAACAGAAGGAAAAATGAGAAAAAAATCAGTTCAGTGTGTGATTCCTTCATTGTCTGATAGATGCAGGGGATCTGTGAAGAGGATCCTTACTGACTGTGTTTCATCTCATTGCACTTTGTGTCATCCTCGAGACTGAAGGACACGCTGGTGGTTTCTGGCGTTTCTATATTCATTCATCAAAAAGTGTTTGAATGATTGTCCCTTAATTACGAAACCACAGATCACAGTGTTCCTAATGATACTTTGCAGAGTGCCATTTTTATTGTGTTTAAATTTTAAATCTGTGTAGTACTTGCAGGAGGAACTTTTCCCCTTACAAGTAAACAAATATGTTACTTTAGAGAGATCTCAAGCCCTCAGTGTGTGAGTCAGATTTGGAGGTAGATTTATGGCCAAACAGCCATTGTTTGTGTGCATTGCAGCATCTTTTACCCACAGTGTCCCACAAAATAGTGTCCACTTGAAAACAACAAAACTTCAAATGAATTAATTGCTAGAAGCCTTTGAAAGATAAAGAACATACAAGTGGTGGCAGATGACTCTCTATGCCCCTCTTTAATTTGTTTTGGGCATTGATTACAGTGTTTGCAATCAGTGGAAGCACTGTTGAGGCTTGGATGGGCTGTGCAAGAGTGATTGGACTGAATTCCAATGTGTAGGAGCCCAGCCTGCTGTGGAACTTTCAGGAGAAAAATGGAAAGCTTGCCACACATCAGACATAACGGGGTTTTGATATTAATTTACCTCAGTGCTGGGTTGACCCCAAGCCCCACTCCCTCTGTTCTGGGTGGAGCTCATGCTACATTTAAACCTGGATCTCTCCAAGTGGAATTGCTCTGCTGCAGTAAATGCCCCTCTAAACCCTTCTGTTCTCCTTGTACAACCACTGTGGCTGTGTACAAAGACAATAACTCGATAATTGAACTGGAATTCTCAAGTCTATGATCAGCTGAAAGGATCGAAGAGACTGAACTGGGCCCTACAGCTTGAATGTATTCACACACCACAGACATTTATTTTAAAATTGTTTTGATTTGCTCTGAGTGCTCCTGAATGGAGGATGCGCTTTGCATTCTCCTCACCAAAACAGTGAAACCACTGGAGTCAAGGCTGACAAACGGAGGTGTAAGAGTGAAGCTCTGGGGTGGAGTGATAAAGGCCAGGCTGAGTGTGATCTGAACCTTCCTTTTGCCTTATTCACAGCATAGGTGCTGGAAAATAGACCAGTTTAAAAATTTTGTATAACTTTTAACTTCTTATTTTTGTCTCTCGAGTTAGGCTTGACTTGACTTTGCTTTGGGGAAGGGAATTTTCTTTAGTTTATTTAGAAGATAGAGCATCACTCTAAGGAGATGGGCTCAGCACAGGGACAGAGTGCAGCAGCCCAAAGATCCCCAGAGAGATTAAAAACCATCAATGGAACATTAATGGAACATCGGTGGCCATCTCCAAACATCCACCCCAGAGCTGCCTCTGACAGAGCTGAAGACATCTTGTCCGGAAAGGACTGATAAGAAAATTGAAAAATTAATATCTAATTTACATTGGAGGTGAGGACACCCAGATCCAATGGGAAACTGAACACTGAGGGTTGCTCAACTCTGGACCAGTGAACTTCAAAACAATGCATCTCTATGGGTTTTGACTGTATAAAATTTGAACAAAAATCCTGTAAAAGTTGTACATCATGGAGTGATTCTGCACACCCGGGCTGTGTGTGGATGCGATGATTTCTGTGGTACATCCTGGCCAGAAAAACATCCTGGCCAGATAATAAAGTAATGCCTTGACTCTAAAAATGTTGTTGGAGGGTTTTTGTTTTTCCCACAGTTTTGGTGACACAGGCAGCTCATGGGCTGGGCTGTTCCTTCTCCTGTTGACTTCAAAATAGGCCATGAACTTCTTCACCGACTGTAACTTCCAAGCTTATTTGCAAACAATTATCTTGTGAAGTTATAGACAAAAAATAGCTCTTGTTTTAACAGCCTGCTGCCTGTAGCTCTCTGTAAATGTGATAATTATGATTAGAGGGAGCACACTGAAGTATTAGACCTGTACTAGGATTTAATTACCTACAGTTTCAAATCAAAAGACAGCTAAAAATATTCCATGTGTGGTTTAGTTGTACAGGAAAAAAATAATTCCAAGTTCCCTCCTTTGGTTTCAGCCATGGGGTTTAGACTGCAGCACACACAGGATTTGTGTGTGGCACCCTGAGTGTCACCTTTGGGGTGGCTCTGGGCAGCTCCCTGAGCTCTCCAGCTGGGCCATGGCAGCAGCTGACTTGGCCTTAGGTGTGGGCACCCTGCCCTGTCCCTGTCACACATCCCTGCAGTGCTCATCTTCGTACAGAGGCTCCCCAGGTGAAAAAGCAGTCGCAGCCTTGATTTAAAATATCCTCTCCCAGCTGCAGTTCAAACGGGAGCTATTTCTGGAGACAAGGCTCTTGAGGCTACAGAGTTAACATGGAACTTTCTAAATGGATTTAAACTGTCTGGTAAGGCAATTACAATTGGGGAATTGCTGCAAAGTTGAATCTTCCTGGAGCCTTGAAAGTACAGATTCTGGCATCTACTTCACTTTTTTTTTTTTTTTTAAAAAAAAAACCTTATCAATTTGGAAACGCATAAAATCCGTAATAAAAAAGCTTGGACATGCTGAAAAAGATGAGTGATTAAGATGGGCGTGCTTCCAAAACAACCCAGGACACTTGGCAGAGTGGGTGAAAACAGTTTGTTTTTCACTTCGGACCAGAAGCATTTCAATATGCTTTCAGTAGGAGAGATCTCCAACTCAGAAAAAGGGGTTCTGGAAGTCTTGGAGATGGAGCTGGAAAATGAGTGCAATGTGTGCTCCCAGCAGGGTGCTGAGGGCACCTGGGAGGGGGAACTGACCAGGGATGGATCAGGATAAACAATGCTGCCAGATAAATTATGGGAGGTCTGTCAGACAGCACTGAAATCCAAAATATGGAATAACCTACACCCAATTTTCAGGTAGAATTTTTGTTCTAATCTTGCTGCTTATTTCCCCCAGTGTGCAAGTGAGTGGCTTTTTCAGGATTTTCACAGCATCCAAGCCCTAAGTGGAGAGCTGTCGGATCAGTGCGAATGCAGCAGGGTGAAGTAGGATTTATGGTGCTTTCCTTGCTGGTAAGATTTAAGTTGACTCGTGGTGTTTATATTTTCTGGAAGGTGGAAATGTGGTTTTTTGGTGTGTGTTCAGACACAGGGAGGGGAGACAGGAGCACAGCTCCTTGCTCACCTCAGCTGGGCTTTAAACGAATGGCAGCTGTCCCTGAATTCTCTGTGGGATTTATCCTGGGTTTTTTGGTGAGGAATGATTTATGAATCCTTCTAAATCAAGGCCCACTGGCAGTCCAGGTAAAGGAGAGCCTCACTTTTGTGTTGACATTGGGCTCTGAGTTAGCTAAGAATCAAATTATTTAATTCTAAAAATGTGCAGAGGTACATTCTGGGCATCAGTGAAAGTAATTAATTAAGGTTTCTGAGGAATAAGGAATTTCTTTATTAACAGTAAGATGTTGCCAGAATTTAGATGCCTAAATTTTATTTCATTCTCACTTTAGGAGACAAAGACTTGCAAATTTTGGCCCTCTGTTACTTCTGTCATTGCACATTACTGGAATCTCTTGTTCTTCTCTGTGGTTTGATTTTTTATTTCATTAAACCAACATATCAAGGGACATGTTCAGAGTCAGTAAGTATCTAGAAGGGAGTAGTTGCCTTCTTAGTCTAGCAGACAAAGGATACAATGAGGTTCAAAGGCTGCATGTTGAAACTTGGGAAGTTTACTTGAGCAAGGAGGTGATTTTTGTTTTTCAGAGAAGGTAAGTAACCAATGAAGCAATTTGCCAACAGTTTATTGCATTTTATGTCAATTTGATTTTGGGGTTTTGGATATTTTAGTTGGTTGGTTGGTTGGGTTTTTCTTAGATTCAATGGTTTTAAGGATCTTGTAAATCCAAATTTTAAAGAGGATTTTTTGAGGGAATCCTGTGGTCTTGTCAGTCAGATGTTATTGACTGTGGTCTGTCAGTCAGGTGTTACTCCATCATATCTGGGCTTTGTCCCTTCTGATTTTATAATTGCCACTGATTTTAATGGCTGAAGAGCTGAGTTTCGAGGTCCCAGCCTGTTAAATTGTGTAGGTACATGAGTGGAGCGGGCCCTCAAGGCCTGGGATTGAGCTGTTTATCTGTATGTATTTGTAACAATTAATACTGTTGAGATGGAACTCGGTGTGTGTTAAGAGAGTGTCAGTATCAGCGTGGTGAAAATTAACTTGTAGCTGTTTATTAAAATGCTCTCCCTGGAGCCCTGCGTGGGCTGTGTTGGACGTCTGGACCAGATGGACCTTGGGCTGAGGATGACAGCTCAGCTCAGCTCTGCACCCTCTGCCAGCGAGCACAGGTAAAACAGGGCTTGCTCTGTTTTTTGGTTTTATATTCCCCCATTTTCCTTTAGCAGTAAGCCTTTGCCTTGTTAGGAAAAAGATCTGATGTAAGAAATCGTCAGGTTAAAACAGTATTTATAAACCAGCAACGGAATAGCCTTTTCCATGCTCTTGGGAAGGACTGGAAAAATATAAAACTTAATTTTGGTTAAGGGCATAACTGGGAAATGCTGTTCCTGTAACCTGTGTCACAAATGCAGCTGAATAGATATTGGTATATTTTGGAAGTAACTTTTTCTTTTTGTCCCTCCTCTCTGGGGAAGTAATATTAAACATTCTGTAGCAGTGCTGCAGTCTAATAGGGAAACCAGTTTTTTCTTGATTGAATTTCTAGTAAACCCATTTTATGAGACTCAAAAATAAACATTCAAACAAAAGAATTTCCAGTACATGCAGGTCTCTTTTTGAGTGCTATCTCCCACAGTAGCCAGAAATGCTGGCATTAACAATTCTGGATGTCTTCTATGATCAGTGTTATCAGAATTATGGAATTACAGAATGGTTTGGATTAAAAGGGCATTAAAACTCATCCCATCCCACCCCTGCCACGGCAGGGACAGCTGCCACTGCCCCAGGCTGCTCCAAGCCCCAATGTCCAGCCTGGCCTTGGGCACTGCCAGGGATCCAGGGGCAGCCACAGCTTCTCTGGGCACCCTGGGCCAGGGCCTGCCCACCCTGCCAGGGAACAATTCCTAATTGCCAAGATCCCATCCAGCCCTGCCCTCGGGCACTGGCAAGCCATTCTCCCTTGTCCTGGCACTCCAGGCTCTTGTCCAAAATCCCTCTCCAGCTTAAGAGTGTGTGAAAAATATAGGATCAGTTTGGGTTTTTAGATACAAATCAAGCAGTTTTGTCTCAGCAACATTTCTGAATTTGTAAAACAGTTTACAAGTCCTGCCTGGCTGATTTGCATGACGGGGCATCCCCTTTCCCCTGCCCTGTCTCCTTCCACAGGAGAAAGAGCAGCCCCAGCTCCATGTTCACACTGCCACCGCAGACCCCAAGGGACCGTTCAGCCCAGTGAAGGCTGATAACTGAGCTGGCAAGGAGCTCAGCAGTTGGAATACAAACAGCATCAGCTTTTCAGACCATACCCTTCTCTAATGTAATTAAATTCTGAGTCACAGACCTGGAGTGAGGCACACTTCCAGTGGGGCTGTGTTTCCTGAAGGTCAGCTGGAGAGCAGAGCATGCAGCAGGAGCAATCCAGAGAGATGCAAGTTCCCTCGTTAGGTTTGTGTGTGAAGAGTTTCCCAAGGCCTAACTCAGTTGGTAAATTGCCCGTTTAGCAATAAAAGATAACAACATATGACACTGCTGCTTAAAGTTATCTATATGGGAGAGTGCCTGTGAAATAAAGAAACTGATCCAGCCTCTCCTTTTGCCAGGTTTGGTGAAGCAGAAGTGTCAGCTCTGGCTTGTCCTATTGCTCTTCTAAAATGATGAGTTTGATCAACAACATTCAACATATGTTTGATTCACCTCCTCATACCTGTAGGTGTGGATTTAATATTATATCTCACCAGATTTTTTTCCCCCAGACTTCCTGAATATCATATTCCTGCTTTTGCTGTGTTTTCTCACCTAGCCATGTCTGATGCAGATGAGGGAATTCCCACTCCCTGTAGGTGGATATGGTGTGGCAAAGCTGGGAAGGCTGAGAGCCCTCCTGGCCTGCACTCATTCAGTGCCCATCGTGAGGAGCAGCTCTCCCCCTGTAAAGGTTTCCAATAAGAGTGCAAGTGGTCTGAAAAAACATCTGTTAAGGATGTCATAGAATGACAGACTATCCTGAACTAGCAGGGACCCACAAGGATCATCAAAATCCATCTCCTGTGTCAAAAGCACACAGATAGGTCCAGGCCCTGCTGAACTTTAAGGATATTGAGGAATTGTTTGATAGTTTGATAGTTATGAAAACTTACTTGGTGTGTAGATTTTTTCATAAGTGTGGAGTAATTGATAGCTCTAGGGGTATGTCCTTAACAAAGTGTCCCATTGCTCAGCTATCCTATAAATATTAACTTCAGTACCTTGATCGTAGGGATTTCTGTGATTTCATCAGTCTGGGGGCACATTCATGAACAACCTTAGCCAGAACATCTTGGGCCTCGCTGTCTCTGAGAAACAGGTGAAACTGATTCTTGTGTCACTTGCAGGATGTGATTTATAGGTTAGAGACAAAAAACTTACTGCTGTCAGTCATTAAGAGCTGTTTAGAAACCTGATGGTGAAGATTTATTGTAAGTTTTCAGAACTGCCTAATTTCTTTATGAATAACCTGCTTACCTCTGACAATTGCCTGATGCATCCTCAGATAATTATTTTAAATTGAATTTTACCTATATTCTCATGCAATTGTCTATTTTGCAATGTTCATCTCAGCTTCCATGGGTGCTGGGGCTTTACAGAAGTAGTGGGCAGTGAAAATACAATTTTTCATTCATAGCTTCACTGTTACCCTTTGAAACTCTCTGCCAGAAGTTCCAATGTGCCTACAGTGATTTTATTGTCTCTCTGCTCATGATCACTGAGTGGCTTTTCCCCCTTTAACATCTCTAAGGAAGAGTTCACCAAATAAATTGTTCAGCTTAGCCCAGGCAGCACGGCAGAAGTCTGCTGAGGACTTTAATTGCTGTCCATTAAAAGTGCAAAGCTGTTCGGCTGTGATCAGGCACCCTGAGATGCACCTACAAAGGATCTGGATTCCATTAATTCCGTGGATGCTGCTTCTTATGCAATGAAAAATTAAGCAAGCTTTGACCAAACCTTGGGAACAAAACTCAGCAGTTAGCAATGGCAACCCAATTAAAATACTTTCCGTGTACTTGTCTTTAAATATTCATGCTATTGAACCATTCCCACTTAATGCATAAATGACAACATAATATCCAACTGTAACAGTTGGTGGAAGCCATTTTAAGTAGCAGTTTAACAAACAGAGATGGATTTTAATTTGCAATGCCAGTTGAGCTGTAATAAAAACTAGTATTCCAGCTGTGAAAAAAAAATAAAACACAGCTTGGTTTAGAGTTATTTACAGATGTGTAAGATTTTTTTCTTTTTCCCCCTTAAGCCATACAATGGAACCATTTGGTCATTACTCCTTTCAAGAAGCATTTGTATCAGATGCCCTTCCTACCCTTAATTTCTGGAATCAAACTCTTAAGAAAATTCCCATTAAACTATTATGGCAATTCTTAAGTGTTCATTGATTACAGGATTCAATTTCCTGTTGGAAATGTGACTGTTCAGTGTTAATATAGCTGTTTACTTGTTTTTATGGATTCTGATGAGCTTCTGTTGACTTTGAGATAAATCCTATGCTGCTGACTGTGAATTATTTCCGTGGGTTGGCATTGTTGCTGTCTCCTGGAGTGTTTCTAGGATTCTTGCAACTTCGATTTCTGTTTGTTTATGCTTCCCAAAATATTAACTGCTGGAATCACGGTATTCTGCGAAAGTTTTAGCATTTGTCTTTAAAAGTGAAGTTCTCCGTTGCATGACAGAAAGGTCTGCAAGTAAGGGCCGAGCACATCCTTGAAATCTCTTCAGAAAATCCAAACAAAACAAACAAATCCCATGTTTTCTGGAGCATTCGATTAGGGCAAGGAGAAGACAGACCACATATCCCAAAACCCGCCTGGAGGAGCAGCTCTTGGTGCAGCAAGGGCTTGTCACAAATAGCACAGCGACCTTCCTGCCTGGTTTTATGGCTTTATTTAGCACACAACATCATTGTCCCTGGAGATCCATCTCTAACTAAACACAATGTTCATTGCCCTGGGAAGGGTTAGATAAAATACTTCTATTGGAAGTAAGGAATTTAGCCAGTTTTCTTGCTTTTCTGTTAGGTTGTTTGGTTCTTTGTATCAGCATAGTCTTCTTAGAGTCCAAACCATGGTAAAATGGCCCTTCTTTTAAGCCAAGCACTCAGGGGCCTGAAAATCTGCAAACAAGGAGAGCAGCAAAGGTCCCAGGGAGGACAATCTGTGGAACTCATAAGCCTGAAGTGCTTTAGTGAAGCAGCAAAGTTCAGAAAATAAATAGGGGCAACTTCAAAGACCCAAAAAAATGGGGTTAGATGTTTGAAATACACAGGCAAACAAGGGGGATGGAAAACAGGTCTGGTGCTGGAAATAAGGCTTTATTAGAGGATAAGAGAACAATCCACACCAAGAAAAGAGCTGGAGTGCAGCAGGGAGTGTGGCCAGCAGGTCAGGGAGAGGATCCTGCCCTGGGAGGCACCTCTGGAGTGTTCATTTCTGGGCTCCTCAGCTCGAGAAAAACAGGAGCTGCTGGAGAGGGTCCAGAGGAGGGCACAGAGGTGATGAGGCGTCTGGAGCATCTCTCTGATGAGCAGAGACTGCGGGAGCTNAGTAGAGCACAGAGGTGGTGAGGCGTCTGGAGCATCTCTCTGATGAGCAGAGACTGCGGGAGCTGGGCCTGGGCAGTCTGCAGGAGAGAGCCTGAGAGCGGATCCCATGGATCCACACAAATCTCTCCAGGGGCTGTCGGAGGATGGGGCCACACTCTGTCAGTGCTGCCCAGGGACAGGACAGGGACTAACGGCCACACATTAACCAGGAGAAGCTCCACCTCAGCAGGAGGAAGAACTTCTTTCCATGGAGGGGGCAGAGCCCTGGAACAGCTGCCCAGGGACGGCCTGGAGTCTCCAGAGACATCCCAAACCCAGCGGGACACGTTCCTGTGTCACTGCTCCAGGTGACCCTGCCTGGCAAGGCGGGGTGGACTGGAGGATCTCCAAAGGTCCCTTCAAACCTGCTCTGTGATTCTGTGACTCTGTGTAGGAAATCCCATCAATTGTACCTACCTGAGAGTGAAGTTTTCCTGCTTTAACTAAAATGTTCAGAATGGTCACCATTTTCATTCTAAACAGCTGAAGTACAGTACAGGACTGTGGAAAATACTTCGGTGACAAATGGAGAAGCTGCAAGGAAATGTCTGAATTATATGAATTATAGGCTCCTTAATTGGGAATGACATCAGGAGAGGGTGACACGAGGCGCTGTGCTCTGAACTGCGTGTGCGTGGAACAGATGAAGAGCACAACCGCGCTGGGCGTGCTCAGGAATTGTTTGGGAGGAAGGGGATTATGGGGAGAGGTTGAGTGGCAGTACAGAGTATGTAAACCCCAGAAATATTCTTGAATACTGCAGTGATATTGATGGTGCATCTTGTGAAGGACAGAAAGGTTAAGAAAAAAAAAAAAATCCACTGAGAAAAGACTTTTGAAGAATGTAACTTTTATAAAGCGTGAAGGATTTCAGTTCCGTAAAAAGTCATTTCTTTCCTCCTTTTTTTTTTTTTTGGTGTGTGTTTGAATTTAATTACCTTTTCCAAAAAATCGGTAATAAAACATTTTGCATCAGTGCATGTCAGGTGTCAGCTGCACCAGGAGGTGTGGGAGGTGTGTCCTGCTGTGCCCAGGGGACTTCATCTGACAAACTGGAGGCAGGTGAGCTTCTCCTTTCCTTAGCCCTGCCCTGAACTGGTGGCAGAGGTGTTGGCTGGATGTGGGGACTGATTGAATAAACTCTGTTTGAAATGCTCCTAAAGAACCCATCAGTAGAAAAGCTAAAGTGTAATGGCTCCTATCTGCAGCGAGGATGAGAACTTCTCTGCCTCAGTTTCCTTTCCTTTTGAAACAATACATATCAGTGATGTGGGATTCTTCTGGGAAGAGCCTGAGAAGAGCAGGAAAAACGAATATGAGAGTATAACATGAAATCTTGACTTATATGCCAAGACAGAATATGGAGAGATGAGGAAAACTTGAGGCATAATTCCCTTCCTTCCTTTTGCAGGACTGCAACACTAAGTTGCCAACTGCTGGCAGGCACTTGCTCGTGTACTTTCCCCAAAAATCCTGATTTCCCATCCAGCCTGGCTGAAACATCTTGAGATTGTAGGAGAAACTTTTCAGAGCCGGAGCTGCTCGCTCAGCTGCCCTCAGGGCTGGATTTCTGTCACTCTCAGTTAAAAGCTGGTGGCAGGCACTTCTGCAGAGGGCATCGGTATTGCTGCTATGCAGATCACTTAATTATTCCGAGTGCTCCGAGTGCAAGTCTCTGAAGATGACAGAGTAATGCAGGGAAAGCTGAAGTGAGAGGTAATGGGAGGTAATGAAAAAGTCAGAGGTAGACAAGATGATCCCATGATGTGAGGTCGAACAAAACAAAACACTTAATAAAGGGCTGTGGAGCTGGAATTAGTCAGGATTGCTGAATGGGCCACCCGTGTCACCAAAGCAATATCCTCCCTTCGATGGGGAACGTGCAGGGTCACTGCAGGGCACAGTGAGCACCCTGCGCTCCCTGGAGGCTGCTAAAACCCAGCAGTGGAACCCTGGAAAGGATTTCTCTGGGTTCAGCTGCGCTCGGAACAGGAAAGATGAAGCTTCTCAAGGACAGTGACAAAGCAAACACAAAATTACTCTCACCCTCCCCAAACGCGCTGCCTCAAAATCAGAGGCTTTCCTGAGTGAAGGATGCAACCAGAGGCACGGATATCTCTGTGATATCTTTTGCTCAATATGAAAATATTGTTAGAATTTAGGAAAAGAAACAAAAACCAGAAAATAAATTAAATGTACCTAATCATTCAGATCCAGGACCAAACTATTCGTTATCAGGATTTCACCTCCTGACCAGGACTAGAATATTGAGTTTATGGGCAAGAGACTATAGGAAACCCTCCCACACTGCCTTCCTTCTGAACCTCCTTGCCACGGATCTTCTTGGTCTTGATTATTGTATTTATTTCTTTGAATTGATAAGAAACTGTAGTCTCTTCCTGGTTTGGACCATGACCCTCCTGTGCTAGGTATTCTACAAACAAAAATTAACAAGGCACTCCCTGTCCTAAATCACTTTTAATCTTAAAAGAGATAACAGATGGATACAGGCAGATGGCAGAGAAAAAAAAATGTGACTAGGTCTGATCAAGAATGTTTTCTCATCAAAACTGTGGTGATTGATAAGTCTCCTTTAAACAATTTGGATTTGATAGTCTTGAGAAAAGTTTTGCTGAAAAGGAGAGAATTTCCAGTTAAGGTAAGGGGGACCAGCAGGGATTAATGATGATGTCAATTAAGTGGGCTGCAGCAGATCAAGTGTTATCAAAATTCAAGTGAGGTCTCTGAATTAGGTATGCCTAATAGGCTTTCATATTTGTGTGTGACTGCTACCCTTCACTGAGTCTGAACGAAGGCCCTGCTAATTTCCCCATAAGTGTGTATGTACAGGGACACACACACTCACACACCCAAACACTCATGAAAAGTCTCAGATTAGTCTCCCTGCAGGGCAAGACTCAAATTTTCATGAAGAAACCACTTCCATTTTCAATGTACATGGAGAAGAAAGATGCAGGAAGGGAAAGAACAGAAATAAATTCCCTGAAAGGCAAATGCCTAAGTGTCAGTCTGATTTGATTTCAGCACTGCTCTCAGACTGCTGCAAATTGTTGTGGATCACCCAAATGGGACGGAGAAATCCCAATTTAAATCCTCAGGTATGAGGTCTTGGGGTCCACACTTCAATTTCTTTGAAAACTCTGGGCAGTGGGGTGACCTTGTGGTGCTCCGTCACAAGGAACTGTGTGAGGGATTTCTTTCTGGATTGTTGCTCTCCCCAGGACAGAACTTTTCCAGCCGAGCTCTCCTTCTTCCCTTTCTCATCTCAGCAGAACTCTGCATTTCCCCTTTGGAGAGAGCTCCTCAGCAGTGCTCACTGCCCCTCCTGAGTGTCCTTCACTGAGAATACTCCAAGGAGCTTGAACTGAGAAAAATGTTGTGTGCCCTAGAATAATTTCCCTTTCTATTAAAAATTGTGTAAGAAAGCTGTTTCTGTAACCTTCAGGGGGTGAAATCTCTGGTGAACCACTATCTGATACCCAGTAAAAATATTTATCTTGATATGAAATAACCTCTGAAATAATAACAGCAATAAAACAGCTTTATTTTTAGGATGTTTGCCATACACTGCAAAGAATGGAAGAAAAACAAACAGGGATCTCTCTGTCTCATCCCCTACAATTCTCCCAAAGCAAAGTTATTTTAAGGAAAATTTTAAGAAAGAAATTTCATTTGCATATAAATGTACATCTTATTCAGCACTAAACTGGCAATATCAAAGCTAATTGAGGATAGGTACTAATTGGAAGTCTGATTTACATAGTTTAACAGTGGAACAGTGTAAATATATGTTCAGATGCAAAATATAATACGGATTTTATTTCAGTACCAGTATCCCTTTCACTGGTGTGTGGGAACAATCAATTAATACATCACTGTCCCTTCTGCTTTGACATATTGCAGCATTTTGTCTAAGATTAATTTTAATACATTGAAATTCCCATAAAATAGTTCGATTCCTACTCATTGTGATAATTTTTGTGGATGAAATAAAATATTTCATGGCTTAGATTAGCTGTATTTTGCATGTATTTTTCATGTTCAATGTTTTATTGACTTAAAAATGTTTTTTGAGTTTCCTTTGCTGCCTGCTGGGTCATTTCCCCATGAACAGTCCTGCACAAACCTGGGGAAGTTCAATCCTTTTGGATGACATTGTTTGGGACAAGAGTGTTCTCTTGCAAACCAGACTGATTTCTGTGAGGGAGAATAGAAATACCGACAAGACTGAATCTTTTCATTTTGTTTTGTTTTATTATGTTTTCTCTTGACCAGAATGGAACAATCAGTAGTAGATAGTGAAGTTTTCTCCCCTAGCAGGTAAAAAATATTCAAATTATTCATTAATTATTCATTATTCATTGTTGTTGTTATTGTTTTGTTTTAGTTTTGTCTTTGTTTTTTTTTTTAGAATTATATTTTGATTTTTTCAGGCAAAATATAGGTCGGAAAATGAGATTCACCTCATTGTACCTCTGTTTTTGTTTTAAAGGATTGCAGTTGGAAAAAAACCCTTTTTTAGTTCTTAAATACTTATTCTTTTTCAAGATTATAAAAAAAAAATTGCAATTAAAAAAAAAAAAAAGCCACAACCCTTTCAGTCTTTATTTGAATTTAATTATCCCAGTAAGAAAATTTTTAATTTTAACATTTCCTTTTAAGGATGGAAGTCTGTTTCTGTAATTTAGAAGTATGTCTTGTGAAGTAAATTAAAAACGCCATCAGCGTACAGAAAGAGGCACATAATGAGGAATTCAGACATTTTTCCTATATTCTCTGATTTTTTGTTACTCATTTCCTCCTTACAAGATTGAAAATGGGAATAATATAATCTCATCTTTTCTCCAGCACAGCCATTTAAAATTTGTTAACAGGCTAAGTTACGTCTAAGTACTGAACAGAAGGTAGGTGTGAAACTTAATTGCAGTGACTAGAAGTAAAAATATTTAGTGAAAACATTAAAAAAAAAAAAACCCACACAAAAAAACCAAGAAAAAAACAAGCAAACAAAAAAACTAACCAACCAACCAAAAAAGCAATAAAAATAAAAAGCGTAATGACCCCCAAAAAAGCAAACAAAAAACCAAAACCAAAACCAAAACCAAACCAAAACAAACAACTCCCCCCAAAAAAAACCCACCCCCTCCCAAAAAAAAAAAAAAAAACCAACAAAAAAAACAACCAACCAACCAACCAAACACACACAAAAAATAAGCAAAAACAACAACAACAAAAATCTTTAAAGGAAAACTCAGAAAAAAGGGTTTGGATTTTTGGAAGGAGCTAATGAGGAGAACTTGACCAAAAAGGACCTGGCTTTATGAAGGAAGTCTCAACTGAGCTGCTCCCTCTCCACCTCATGGACTCTGTCTTGCTGTGCCTTTCTGTCCATTCACTTTCCTTCTGGCCCCAAAACGTGGCTCTCTCTTTATCCATCCTGCCTGCATTCCAGATTTAAAATCCCTGTGACATATCCCAAATATCAATATTAATAAAAATATATCTTAATAGTAAATGTTTATTCTGTCTCTGGTCAACCTTCTTCTTATTCTGCTCTGGTTTTCTTGGTACCTAGCCAATTTTTGTCCCTAAAATCATGGCTGAGTAAAAGTCATGAGGTTTACTGCCCCTGCATTGTCTTTCACCTGTGATTTACCCTCTCCTGCCTGTGGTGGCACACATGATACAGCAATTTTTAACTTATACATAAGAAAACTGCCTCAGCTGCCACCGAAGCAATTCCTTTTCTACCATCTCTGTTAAAAAGGAAAATAATAAAAGTGCATTCGTCTTAAAGTTGAAATCAGCCAGTGTATTTGGAATAAACCCAAAATCACTGTGATAGTTTTTCTTTGCCTTTGTGGCAGTATAAGAAGGATTAATGCACTGTATGGGCACACTGGATGATAATAAAGTAGAATAATTAAAATCACTTCAACGCATTGTAGATAAACCTTTGAAAATAAGTAAAAATTCAGTCTTAAGGATCAGAATAATTGGAAAGCATGAGTGTGAGTAACTTTTCCTAAGAAGAGCTACTTTTAAAATGCTCATTATCAGGGTGTAACAGGAGCAAGCCTTGCATTGCTGGAGATAATTTGTACAGAGGGACAAGAAATTGAAAAGGTGGAGAAGTCTGCAGAAGGTCAGGGGAGAGGGGGAAAATGATCCATCTATCATTTCTGCCACAATGCATCTCCTTTTTTTTGAGAGAATAGTGTGACCCTAGAACAATGAGAACAAAATTGCTCTGCTCTACTATTTCCAGTGTCTTTGCATCACCGTGGAAGTCTTTCTGATCAGGAGCAGGTCGTGTTTTATAAGTGCTCATTGGCACAGGAAACACGATCCCTGTGTTTTAGTGCAGGGCACTGAACGTTTCTATTTCTGGCAAAGAGCAAATTGCTAAAAAAACACAAACAATAAAAAAGGGTTATATTTAATGCAAAATGAAATAATAAAATAACAAAAATATTATATATTCAGGATCATCTCTTTAGTAGGTTTCTGTTATCCGTCACTTCAGACTGTAAGTCCTCTGTCATTTTTTAAATAGCTCGAGCAGGCACTAAGAGCAAAGCAACTCGCAGACATTCGGGTGCTGGAGCCAGGAGGATGCCAGAGCACTTGGAAAAATCCCTAGTGTGGAGGTGCCAGACTCTGAACCTGGAGTGCAAGGAAGCAGTGCTGTGGTACCAGCAGAGATGAGGATAAAGGGCATGTGTAGGTTTGTGTTTCCCTGAGAGCAGGAAAGAAATTAAAGCACAATTCCCTCTTACAGATTTATTTTGTACAGATAATCTCCAAAACTGAGCAGCATTTTTTTTTAATGGGGAAAATTGGTATACACAGCACATAATATATTAAAAGTCATAAATACCATAATTCCTGATCAAAATTAATATTAAAAGACACAACCAGATATAAGAACTCACATTAATCTGCTTTTCTAAGGGCAGGAAGTTGTTCTGTGCTTAATTAAGGGGTGGGATAATCTTGTCTTTATGGCTGTGCTGGAGCTTGTAGGTGTTCAAGTCCCTATTCTGCTTTCTTTATGATGTTTGTCAGAGTGCTTTTATGTCTATTTTTTAGTATTTGAAAATTGGACATAGCAGATCCTTTCCTCACAAGAGCAAATATTGTATCTTACACTAATTTTATAGTGAATATTTATGGAGTAAAGCAATTTTATTTCCACAGTATGTGGAGCCAGGGAGACAAGGATTTTTGAATATTGGCAAATATTAAAAAAGAAATAAAATTGGAAAGATGAAATAAAAAAAAATTATAAAAGCTCAGCAAACAGCTGAAGGAGAAACCTGTTCAGAAAACTGATAAAATAGATCATAGCAGGGAAGGTAAGAAAAGGCCAAATTGTTTAACTTTCTTCAAAAGGAGATTTAACTTTTTTTGTCATGATGTCTAAGAATTTTCTGATTGCTCTTTAATTTGTGAAGAAGGATAAGGAGTTACAGCGAGTGGAAGCCAAACCCAGACCGATTCAGAGCAGAAACAGAGGCACTGTTTTTAAAAAGGCCACTGAGGAAATCATTACAGACAGATTAGAATTTCTATCAGCTGTAATCTTTTAATGAAGGCTAAACAATGTTCTGAGAGAGATTTTATGGCTCAGCAGACCTGACAGACTTGACGCAAAAATTATTGGTCTGCATCGTGAGGAAGGTCAGTGTGGACTGTCCCAAATGTTCTCCCTGGCCCTGCAATCCATAAATCTGGGAATTAATGTTTGTGAGTGAGGCTGATCCCATAATGATGGGGGCATGGCCATGTGTGAGTTATGGCACCTTCCCCTGGCTCTGGGAACGGGAGGAAGAGAGGGAGCTCCAGAAAGCTCTCCAGGAACAGCTCATCGCTGTATTCCTCACGAGTTAATTCTGTGAAGGGCATCTTATGTTCTGTCATGACAAGTTCTTGTGCATGACTGTGAATCCATCTGCTTTGTTCTGTGGTTAGCTGATGAGGGGAAATTGGATTTGTTGGTACAGGGGGTTATGTCTTAAATGAATGGTACAAAAATAGGTCACAAAACTGAGAACTAGGCTTGCTGTTTATTTAGTTGTTTGCGTTTTAATCACCCCAGATCCTTTATTTGAAAAGAATGGACTACGTAGGTTGCCTGCTCACAGATTTGGTCACATTTAATAATAATTTCAAAGAAAAGGAAAAATGGTTGTCTGTGCTCAATGTCCTGGATGGAAACGTGGCAGAATGATTTTTTCCCTCTGTTCAGGAGCTCAGCTGCTGCAGAATTCATCAGGAATATGGCAAGTCTGGCAAATCCTCTCTCCTGGAAGATTTTCAGCTGCAGTTTCTCAGCTCCCAGGGGGTGACCCACCCCGCAGGTGGCAGCACCTTCTGGCAGTGCAGCTCCAGGTGAGCTTTCTGATTATCTCCTTCTCACTGTTAGCTGTGGTGCTCATGGAGATTTAGGGAGAACTCAGAGACTTTCCTTAAAATTACCATTTTCTCCAGTAGAGATAGCTGGGGGCTCCCTGTGCTCCTGTGTGCTTTAGCCATGCACGATTATATGTATAATTGGATAAGTAACTTCCCTGGAAGTACTGTGATTCTCAGTTTTCTTTTTATTTTTTAAAAATTTTTCTTTTCTTTCTTTTCTTTTTCTTTTCTTTTCTTTTCTCTTTTCTTTTCTTTTCTTTTCTCTTTTCTTTTCTTTTCTTTTCTCTTTTCTTTTCTTTTCTTTTCTCTTTTCTTTTCTTTTCTTTTCTCTTTTCTTTTCTTTTCTTTTCTCTTTTCTTTTCTTTTCTTTTCTCTTTTCTTTTCTTTTCTTTTCTCTTTTCTTTTCTTTTCTTTTCTCTTTTCTTTTCTTTTCTTTTCTCTTTTCTTTTCTTTTCTTTTCTCTTTTCTTTTCTTTTCTCAAGCTATTACTCCAATACTTTATTTTGGGAGCAGAATATTGCTCATAGTGTGAAAATGATTTCTTGGATTATTTTTCTTTCTCTATGAGAAAAATGCACATTATTTAAAATCCATTTGAACCAAAAGAATACATTGCTGGTCTTGTTTGTTTGTTTGTTTGGTTGGTTGGTTTTTGTTTGTTTGCTTTGGTATTGTTTTTGTTGGGTTTTGGTTGTTTTTTGTTTGTTTACTTTGGTGTTGTTTTGTTGGGTTTTGGTTGTTTTTTGTTTGTTTGCGTCATTTGCTCACCTGAAAATATTTTTATAGTTCTATGGGTTCTTGGGCATGGTGAAAATGGAAATAGTCCATGGAATGGTTGCTGTTAAAATTGAAGATGTGATGAGTCCTTGTGTCTATACAGACACTGACTTGGAAAATTTGTGTGCTCACTATGAACAGGATAGGCTGGAGTTGATTTTGGTATTGTATTATGCTGAGATAACCACTGATTTGGGTGAAAATACTGTATTAATGCAGTGAATCACATCCACAATAATTTATTCTTCTCAAAGAAGGTCCATGGCAGAATTGATGGCTCTTCATCGTGCCCCTAAGAGAAGCAACAGTTTAACATACAACCAGGAGAAAAAATAAATGCCTTTTCTCTGAGTTTTTGACTGCTCCAAGCCCTTGCACAGTGAAGGTCACCTGCACCTTCATTCATCCCTTATCTGCTGACATTTTTCAAGGCACACGTTGTGCTCAGTGCTCCTGCCTGGGGCGGCAGATGTCCTTAGCACATCTTTCAGGACAATCCTCCGCTCCCTCCCGCCCTGCTTCAGAGACAAGCTCAGCTCTGCAGGCTGGGGAGGCTGAGAGCCCAGGGAACAAATGGCCACAGGAGGTCAGGCACTGTCCCTTGGCTCTGCCTTTCCCTTGGCCTGGCTGCACTTTTGCTTTTCTAATTTCCCGTCTGTGTTGCACGCTCGGAATTATTTTAATTTTTTCTGCTTCCAGGAGTGGAAAGCACAAAACATGCCATAAACGTGTAAGCTAGAATTCACTTCACAAAAAGGTTTGGGTGACTGATATTCATCTGCAGAGTACAAGTAACTGACTGTTGTTCGCAGTTTAAAAGAGGACAAAAAATAGGTCAAACACAGCATTTGTTCCACTCAGAGTTTTCAGTAACATTAGCATTGATAACTGAACTGAAATAAAACCTGATTTAAAACATAACATTGGAATGAGGAGAATTGTTGAAAATATGTAAAATATTTTCCTAGAAAGAGTCATTTTCTTGAAAATATTTCATATAAGCTCAAGTTTCAGTCAATTGGAGTATTTGTTTGGGTGGGCTGACTTTGTTGTGGGTGGAAGGAAGATTCTGTGTATGTGTTGCAGCAGGTCAACAAGGACAGAAAAAGTCAAATAAATTGATACCAAAAGTCACTTCGATTACTTTTAACAATGTCTCTCAAACTAAGAAAACTGGAGACTCTACTATTTTTAGGAAATAAATTTTCCCTCCAACTCTTATGTGTTCTTTCTATTTTCTAACATCCCCTCACTAACATGCACACAGACATTGTGATTGTCCTTCTATACTTCAGAATACATTACTTAAGCAGCTTATAACAGATGTAAAATCTAGACAAGATACTGCATTATTCATTCCACTCACTTTGAGTTATTGATTATGGCATTTGGAGGTATTTCTGCAGTCACTTTTTTTCCTTCTCCCTCCTAGACTGATAATCTAGAAAATAAAAATGAACAGGGAAAAATAAGAGTATAGTCTTGGTTTCATTTTCATTTCTTCGTTAAATTCAATAGCACATTAATGAGGCTTTTGTTTTCCTTCACAGCATTCCCATTTCCATATCCTGCACATGGCCATCCTTCAGAGAAGCCTGGCTGCACACATCGTGTCAGCCTTGGCTTGATACGAAGGTGCAGAATTTTCATTCATGGAGGCACAGCTTTTTTTTCCTTTATAAATGCCAAACTGAATGAAAAATACTCCTTAGAGAATTAGAAAATAATGAATGATTGGCATTTGGTGTACAATTCCTTATTCTAGTGAGATTTTGGCATGCCATTCACAGGGAAATTCGGAGTGTTGAATGACATCCACATTTACCAGCTGGGCTGTCAAGGCAGACTTAGTGTCAACACCTTTGCAGGATATCACTTGAAGCCTAATTCCTCTTGTTTGTGGACATCTGATTTGGTCCTTCTGAAGGAAGTATTGGATATATTTTCTTCCCACTCCCAAACTGTTCATGTCACTAAAGCTACGGCTTGGTCTCTTCACCCACAGAGGGTTATTTATGTGTGGGAATGGGGTTTGGGGAAATCCATGGGAACACAAGTTCTTCATTCCACGAGGTTCTCCTGAGCTCTCTCATACTTTGGTACCTGGAGGAGATATGGATCTTAGGGCACCTAACTACCAGGAGCTGGTTCAGAGTCCAGCTGGTGGTCAGTCAGAATTTACCTTCCTTAGGAATCAATCCTAATAAAGGGCTGCTCTTGTCTAAGCATTGACCTGTTAGATGAAATCCTCAGTAAGTTGGTGGATGAAACCACTTGTTGTGGAATAGTTGATCTGTTTGACCAGGATGTAGAAATGGGCTGAAAAAGCTCTCCTGGGGTTCACCGAAGACAAAAGCACCATTCTGTGCCCGAGGTGTGACAAAAGATGGGCACAGGCTGTCTGTCAGAGCTCTGCATGGACACTTTGATAACCCAGGTGGTTGGGAGAGAGATGGGCACTGATTTTCCAGTACTTTTAACTTTGTGGACAGCTGTGGCCACTGAGAGGTCACCCTAAGTACAGTTTGATGTTTGAGATGCAGAAACAGTGGTTAAGGTTTCATCACACCAGTCCATTCCAGCACACTGCAGTGCTGGAAAGAACAACAAAATCCAGTTCAGCTGTGTTATTCCAGTGTCTGCTGTGCTCCTTGCAGCAGGATGGCTCCCAAATGAACCACTTTCACCCCTCTATTGCTCCCCTTGCTGTAGGTTCTCTCTGCTCTCTAAGCAATCCCTTATTTGTTGCAGAGTAATCCCTCGGCTTGTTGCCCTGCTCACCACAGCTTGGCGAGCAGATTGAATTCTCCATTTGATGTTTTTTTTTCTTGTCAGCTGTGTTTCTCAGTCTCTGATCATTTTTTTTCTCACTTCTGGGTTCTCTCAAGTCCATTCGTGTCTCTCCAAGTGTGCTTCCCAAAAGTGGACTTAAATTAACTGAGGACTTGTGAGTGCTGAGCTGAGCTCAGAGATTTCTCTCTGTGTCCTGCAGGTCATAGTTTTGCTTATAATCCCAGTATGAAGTTTCCTTTTGTGCAACACCTAAGTGATGATTCGTGTCCAGCTTGTAACCCACCGTAACTCCCAAATCCCTTCCTATGAAACTGCTATCCAAACACTTCATGGTGTGGTGATTTATCCAGATTTTTGAATAACATAATGTGTGGTGACCACAGCTGCCTGGAATAGGTTTCATTCTTGGCCACAGACCATCTAAATAAATATCTTTAGAAGGTCGTACCAGCTGCTTGTTAGAGCAAGTAGCCAAGAACTAGAAAAATTCTGAGATCAAATCCTAATTAAACTACTGACTTGCTGCCTGACCTTGGGTGGCTGCACTCTTTGTGTAGCCAGAAGCCCCAGATCAAAACCTCTCCAGTGAACTCTCTGAAGAGAGATTTAAAAAGCTGTACAAAACAGGACCCATGTCCATCACCAGCAGTAATGTTCTGCTGGTGTTGAACTTCTAACCTAACCCCTGACACTCAATGCAAAATGCAGCTGTACCTTCCTATATTCTTGTGCTTGTTTGTTTGTGTTGCTTTATATCCGCATTTTGCTTAGCACAGACACATCCCCACAGGATTACAGACAGCAGGGTTTTGCACATCTGGTTACCTGTTTTATCACACAGAAATGTGGACTTTTTTAGGTGCAGCCGGTATAAGACTTTTGTAACTTCAGAACTGTAGTGCTCTGTGTCCAAGCTTCAATACAGAAGTTTTACTGCCCAAGACTCCACTAATAAACACTACGTTCTTGGCTTAAGTCAGGCTGTGTGCAGAAGGCTAATGAGTTTAGGAAAAATTGGAGCTGAATGATTACCGTGCTGCCTGCCTGTGAAACGGGAGCTGCTGGAGGAAAACAGGAGCGGGGAAAGGTGGCTACAAATGGGAAAAATCAAAGCACACATCTTGGCTTGTAGCGTGCCAAGGACCTTGTCTGGAATGTTATAAATGCTAAGCATTCATCCAAACAAAGCTGTGCTGTGCCAGTTTGCACATTGGGCAGCTGAGCTGGTGGGAATCTCTGCAGGTTTGCAGGATTCCCAGTCCCAGGGGAGAGCCAAATGCAGGCACAGCTGCCTCTCCGTGCCTCTGGCCAGCTGAAGACCTGTGTGTGCTCCATCCAATGGTTGTCTCTAGCTGGGTAGTGCTGAAACTCTCAAGCCTGAAGGAGATATTTGCTGCTACACATTTGGAGAGCTCCCAGAGAAGCCCCAAATGGGGATGAGTCAATGCAACTTTAAAGGCCAAACCATTCTCAGAGCCAAATCCTGCCATGATTGCACAGCATTGCTGTAAGAGTGACACCTTCCCATGGAGTGGAATGCTGATAACTATGGAAATAATAGATATGCACCTCTAGAAGAGCAAAAATTCAGTTTATTTTATGCCCTACAAAGGATTATGGTGTAAACGAATAAATAAGATGTGCCAGCTTTACAAGATTTCTCAAATTATATAGAACCATAGAGAGAGGAAGTGAGAACAGAGGAGAAGATGGGTGTGAAGGCAGACACTACTCTTTTAGTAGATTTGCAGTTTCCTGAGGTGGTTGCTTGGCTGGTTAGTTTTTGATGGGGAAGCTGGTTTTGGTTTTTTCCACGGGTCGAGTGGTACCTGGTGGCTGTTGTCATGGTGCTGATAAAAACTGTGGGGAACCCAAGGAGTTCTGAGGGAACTGGAGCAGCTCCCCTGGAGCCAGGCTGGGAGAGCTGGGGCTGCTCAGCCTGGAGAGGAGAAGGTTGTGTGGAGACCTCACAGCTCCTGCCAGGGGCTGCAGGGAACCAGAGAGGGACAATTCCTCAGGAGCTGCAGGGCCAGGAGGCAGGGAATGGCTTGCCAGTGCCAGAGGGCAGGGCTGGATGGGATCTTGGCAATTAGGAATTGTTCCCTGGCAGGGTGGGCAGGCCCTGGCCCAGGGTGCCCAGAGAAGCTGTGGCTGCCCCTGGATCCCTGGCAGTGCCCAAGGCCAGGCTGGACATTGGGGCTTGGAGCAGCCTGGGGCAGTGGCAGCTGTCCCTGCCATGGCAGGGGTGGCACTGCATGGCCTTTAAGGTCCCTTCCAATCCAGGCCATTTCATCATTCTCTGCTGAAGAAAAGTCTGAAGATGCTCGGCCAATCTTCTGGACAGGAGGTGTCAGTTGGGAGGTGAAGTGACCCTCTAAACCACAAGGTTTGCAGAGATTGAAGTGTTGTCTTTTACACTGATTATATAACATGGTTCCTCTATAGCTGTCAAAATTTATTAATTCCCCCCTTTTCAACCTATTTTATACATCAAGTAAGGAACTCTTATAGAACGCTACAGAATCATGTTCTGTGGATGATTCCAACATAATTTTTATGACAGCAATTAAACCTTGACGTTAAAACATATTTTTAATGCTTATAACACAAACTTGTGCGACTGAGCTAACAAAAAATGATGTTATTCTTTGAATTGCATGAAATTGATTAAAAATGAAAATTTCACCTGAAAACCTCTCTCCACCATCTCACAGTGTGGGTAGTGCAGTAACAACTGATTCTCATCCAGTTCAAGAGTCTAACGCTGAACTTTCCTTGCTATTGAGCTGAAAACACTTACTTTCAAAACGTTGATGTCACTGAATTTAATACTCATTTTAATTTATGGCAGTTGCTATCACTTTTAATGTTCTTAGAGAATATTGTTCTATCACTTGAAGAAACACTACTGGATATCTCACAAATAGCTGGTGGCATTATTTATCATTCTTTTCCATATGCACCACTGAAGAGTTTTCTCTGAAAGAGTCAGCTCCTTTCCCAAGGCGGGATTAAGGCCTCAGGAAGCCTCTTGGCAAACTCATAACTTCTAAGGATGTATTTAATATGACTCAAGATAAGAGCATGTGATAATGTATCTCTAAGAGCAGGTGTCATGCAAAACACTTTAATGACAGATGTAGAGACAGAGATCCCCCACGAATAATGCTGAGAGTCCAGGTGGGCGTGCACAGCTGAGAAATGATCCATGCTAAACACCCCAACACAGCCTGCCTGCAAATCATAGAGAATTTCTGGGCAAAACAGGAGTGAGAGAGAATGTCCTCCCTCAGTACTTCACACGGCGTAAACAAAAACAGAACATTATTGAGGAATCAGGCTGTTCTTCAGGAAATCTGGTTTCCCAAGGAGAGCTCCTAGTGCACACCCTTGGGGAGTCCACTCTTTTCATGGAGTTTTCTTGCAGCTCTCTTTAACTGGTTATATCACTAATTACTCAGCCACAATAAAAGCATCAACCCTAGAGTCACCTTACGTGCATCCAAATATCAGAGCTGGCTGAGAGATGTGAAATGTCAAGGGAGTTGGAGTTTGGAATTTTATGCATTTGGAACCCAAATTTTCATGAATACCTTGCAGGCAATTCTAGAATCCCAGAGTTATTCCAAACCCAGCAGTAACTGTGGGAGCTCTGTCTCTTACTTCGCTCAGTAATTTTTTAGAATGAAATTCACAGGTTTTTCAATCATCTGAAAAAGAATCAGCCTCCTCAAGTCTGTTCCCTGTGCTAGACATCTGAGATTTAGTAGGTAAAAATATATTAACTGAATGTAGACAAATTGTTTTGCAGTATAAAGGACACAGAACACTTTCCAGCTTATGTACACGGTAGGAAATAATATATTATTCAAGGCAATTGCCTTCCCCTTGTTTCAAAAAACCTGGCAATGAGGCTGATGTAAACAATCTGTAAAGACAGCTGAATCTTAAACAGAGGCAGGTTTTCTGAACACCTATTTAAGGCAGTATGCATAGCAATTGCTCATCATCTCTCAGGATCTGACCCCTTGCATGAACTGTAAAACTCAAAAATGCACAACAGACACAGCAGAATAAGAGAGAAAACAGGAGGTCTCGTACAGCGTGGAAAGAGCTGCGCTCTGCTAATAGGGCTGAGAGGAAGAATGTGCTTTCACTCCAGCTGATCTGTCGGAAATCGCAGTACAGCCGATGTTTTCCCTGATTCATCTGAACAATGTGAAATTCCCAACTCCAGCGAGTGCTCATTGCTCATTGTTTTCCCTAATAGCCACATACCGTTCTGTTCCATCCAGCCCAAATGATCACAGATACATTTGAGTCGAGATTCTCAAAACTGTTTATGCTAGCAGCAGCTGATAACTGAATAAAATGTGTCAAATTGCTTTCAGGACCAACCACTTCACTCAAACACAAAGGCAAACATTTGAGCCTATTTACAGCTTGAAAACTTCCCCGTAGAACACAGCTGCCTGAAGTGCAATTATTTATATGTAGATTTAGTGGCACTGAGGAGTATCCCTCTTTCTCTACCCCCAAACGGCTTGAAAGCTGATGACCTGATTTTCTAATCTCTGCCCAGGTATTTTATGTGCATCTGACCAACATTTGGCCCATTAAAGTAAACAGGGCATTGTGCTTTAATAGAATCAAGATTACTTGAAAATCCTCTTGGCAACCACTGAGAGCAGCAGCTCCCGAACACCTCTCAGCCTCTGACAATAAGAATTGGAAGAATATCAAACGGGTCTGTTTAGAGGTTAAGTAGAGACTAAAGCCACACTTAGATGCTATTCTCCAGTCCTGGGTACATAAATAGGACTTGTGCTCCTTTAGTTTAGAATTCCTGCTTCAGGGCACCTTTTGAAGTAGGGTTCATGCAGCCTTGGGCTTAGTCCTGTGAGATTAAATTGGGAATGGAGCTAAGAAGGAAACCTTTCCTTACACAAGGTCAAGAGTGTAGATACACACTTTACTTCATCCTCCTGAAATACATGGCTCAGCTCCAAAGGCTTGGTGATGTTTGGAGCTAGGCAGATGTGGCAGCTTTTGGGTTGGGGATTTTTATTTGGTTTTCATGTTATTTAGAGGAACCTTAATGAAAGCCAGACTTTTTTTTTTTAATAAACTTATTACAAGTTTTGTCTCAATACAGTTTTAAAGCCACATTTATTCCTTAGAAAACCATTAGAAATATACCTTTTTGGATCTTTTGAACTGAGATGGTTGCAGAGTTTGCAGACTCTGTGATCTATTGTCTGTGTCTGAGTCTCAGCCAAAACGTCAGGAGCAGCAGGCCAGAGGGAAGGTGTGTTTGTACAATAATTGTTGCTTACATTCAGACACGGCCAAACTCTGGAACTGCATGGGACAAGCACTGAATATGACAGGTGAAATCAGAATCATCCTCCTCTGAAGCACAGCCAATAAAAAGCAAGCAAACACCTCAAAGAGCAGCTTTAGATCATGTAATTAGCATGAGATAATATTTCAGAGGTGTCCTGTGTGCTGCTATAGCTGTGCTTAAAAATGATTTAGCAGTAGAAACTGCATTTTCCTTGGGATTTATGAGTGAGACCACTTGAGCGAGTTGTTCTGGGTAGAAAAGTGTCAGATCTTAGTCCAGAGCAGTGTGCATATTTCCTACTTTAAATCCAGGAAGGATTCGTTTGAATGCATGTACAATTGTGTAAATAAGAAGGAGCAGACCTCCCACTGCTTGCTAAAAGCACAGCTCAGTGTTAGAGTGTCTCTCTTCCCTGGTGGTTTTGTGTTTGTCACAGCAAAGTGAAGTGGAAATGGGAATTAGATGAATTCTGAGCGACTGTGGCTATTTAAGAGCCCTCACTCTGACTCCCTCTTTTACCACAGCCAAACCCCCCTTGGCCAGAGTTTTGATCTGCAGATAGGGCTGGGCAGGTTTCAGGCTCCTGTCCTTAAATAAAGGTATTTTATGCAACCTCTCCATTGGACTCCCTATGGTCTTCTTCCATCTTGTGGATCTGAGGGGTTCTGAGTGTTTCCTACAAGATGCTGAGTGCTTTCAAACCAAAGTGAAAGGAAAGTAATAATTTTGGGC
Source organism: Origma solitaria (assembly GCA_013397895.1). Taxonomy (NCBI): domain Eukaryota; kingdom Metazoa; phylum Chordata; class Aves; order Passeriformes; family Acanthizidae; genus Origma; species Origma solitaria. Next base: position 705,635 of record VZRL01004076.1, read on the forward strand.
AAAGACTCTGGTCTTTCAGACAGAATCCAGGACATGTTTCTTGTCTTTCCCAGAATCAGGAGGATTTTTTTTGTGTGCATGCCTGTTTAACCTAGATTATATACATTTTATATTTTATACACCTTAAATACATATTTGCACAAGAGCTGGAACCACTCCAGGAAGAACCAGTACACTTTGGTCATTGTCTACATGGATTTTAAAGCATTTATAAATAGGTTTTTAGCTATCAGACTAGAAGTGTTCCCTCAGAGGCAGTCCACACATAATACACATTCATAGGACTCCTCTTTAAATACATTGTTTATCGGGGGAGACAGGAAATTGTTTCTGCTATGTACAAACATATCATTTACCTGAAAAGGACCATTAAAATATTACTTATTTCTGCCTGAGCCATTTTAGTCCTGCAATTAAACCTCAGTCAAGTTCTCATGTGTTGAAAGGTGTGACATCAACACTATTAGTGTATTTTCTTTGAAGAAAAATGAGTACAAAAGATATAATAAAAAAACTTAGCTACATGCTTACCACTTATAAATTACCATAATATGGGTTTTCTCGGATCTAAATTTCTAAACAAATATGAAAGCAAATTCTTCCAAGACATTAATATGCTCAATATTTTACAAGCAATGTTTAAAATGTTTTGAACATGTTGATGTGACTGCTGGTACACCCACGCTGTCACTTCATGAATTGCTAAGCCCAGCCCTTCCCAAGCAGCAAATTTTATAATCTTTTTCATAGAGTTAAGACCGTCACTTTTAAAACCACTAAAGAGTATTTTTTAGGAGCTAAGGAGCGTTAACCATTTAATTCTGTACATTTTCCAAGAGTGACTGTATTTCTGATCCTGTTATATATGCAGAGATGTTCTATACCAGAAATTTTTAACAATTTTTTCTTTTTTTTTTTTTTTTTCCAATCAGGAATACTGGCTTCTCAAAAACAAAGCTTTGGAAGAAATTATTCTGGATTGGAAAAGCGTTTTCCAGATTTGAATTGCTATGTGAAAATCAGAGCAGCTCTTTCCCTTTCCAAACCAATGCTGTGATAAGCAAACTGTGAGTGGACACTTTTCATGAGCTTCCCCCTTTTTTTTTCTTCCCTTTTCAATGATTTCCTGCTCTTAGTTTCCTAAAATTGCTGTTCCTGGGGGAGGATTTTGAAATCTCAGTGCTCTGTGGGACAGTAAAATATATTTTCCTTTCAAATCTCTTTCTAGCAATATTTCCTTCCTTGAATCACTCTCTGAGCTGGGTCAGATGTGGAAGAGCTTAGCTGAACTGAGGATGTGGCTCTCATCTTCTCTGGGATTTTTAAAATGCTCACCATGGCTGATGAGAGGTGAGTGCCCTGGGATGAGGATGAAAAAACCCAAGAACACTTTCTGACATGCGGATTTATCCCTAGTGAAATGTAGCAAATTACTTTCAGGCAATTTGTACCAATTAGCTCTGAATTCTCTTTCTGTGTACAGGATCTCTTACTTGAGTTTGCACCCATGAAGTTTTTGCTTCAACTGCAGTTCTGCGCTCAGAGCCATCTAGAAGTGTCTGATCTGAGCATCACAGTGTCCTGAAATTTCCTCCTCCTCCTTTACCTGCTGGCACCACTGCACCCCAGTTGCTGAACTGGGCAATTTGTTCACTTAAAAAAAGCTTTTATTCATTGCAGGAGGTACCCACGATGGTTTTTACTAGATTTTTTTTTTTTTAAGTGAATCACAGCCTACTGTACTCTTACCAGACCTCTTACCCTGCTCCCAGTTTTCTCCAATCTTCTTCCTCATCCTCCTCTGCCAGGTTCCTTTCTCACCTGCTCTATTTATTTATCTTTCCCATCCCCACCTCCACATATTTTTTCCGTTTCAGCTATTAATATCTGTCTGTCTGTCTATCTGTCCTGGACCCCACCCTCCTTCTCCTCCGACTTGGACACTGTACAGCAATTCCTAGAAAGAGAACTCTGTCTCACCCTGGCTGCTGTCTAGGAAAGGAAATACATCTAATTCTAAATTCCGGTGGACAGTTTGTTTGGGCAGCAGCAATTATGTGTGGAATTAATGTATAATAATTATTTGGTGTTGCTGAAATTGGGAATAAAAGCAGTGCACAGTAGTTCAGATGCGATTGTCATGTGGGAGCACTGCTGTTAAAAAGGTTTTTAGGTATTCCAGGAAAAAGAGGACTGCTTGGGATTTTATTTTATGGCAACAATGATTGATAGATTATCCGCAGATTCTTGTTTATTCCTGGAATAGTTGGGATTAAAAAACCTTGAGGAAAAAAGCATTTATTCTCTCACATGTCTGAGTTGAGTTTGTTTCAGCAGAGGGCTGTAGTGTGTGGACAGTGACTGTCTGGAACCCTTTTACTGCTAAGGAAAATAACCCTTCCAGAGATAAAAGTGTCACCAATATTGGGGTGTTTGAAAGCACATTAAGAGATATTACCTTAAGGTAAAATCCATCTAGCTGAGACAGATTTCAGTACATTCATTAGCTTTAACCTTTGCCCAAACCTTCTTTCTTCACAATTTAAATTTGGGATCTTATGCTCAGAAAAAATCACATTTTGTGAGTACCAGAAGTGGCACTGCTTGTATGAAAAGAGTGTTTTGTACTTTAATAAAGAATTGTTTTGCAGTACAAATATTACATGTAGTGTGAGTGCACCATCAAGAAACCTTTAAATGTATTCCTATTAATATGGCTTTTTTTCGCCTAACAATCTATCCAAAAGAGAAAATCCTATCAGCATCATTAAATCCTTCTTTAAGGTTTCATTGATCTTAGCCTTAGAACAAGATTACAGAAGCAGTCCTACACAGAGATATTGTCTGGAGAATTTTGGCTAATCTCAGCACTCATTTGAGATTAGATCTAGTCATATTCAGACACATCTCTCTCCTTGCAGATAACAGATGCCGACCAGTATTTACCCTTAATTAAGATGCAATAACTGCTTTTGTTTCTTTTTTGTCCTAACAGGAATGAGGCCAAATATCTTCAGAGACCTTTGATGATAAATGCCTCGTGCTCAGTGTACAGCATTCCAGTCTCAGGGTCGATTTTTCCTGATGAGGATTCCTTTCAAGCAGTGAAAACCTGTGCAGGGAATCACATCATCTCCCTGCATCCTAATGCCTCACACCTCTCTTAGGTATTCAGCTCCCTCCTTTATTCTTTAGCTTCCATTCTGCAGAAACTTGTATATAGAAAGATTATTCAAATAGCTTTTTGTCAGTGAGTGAATTATTTTGGGGAAGGACAGCACATAAGAAAAATGTTGAAATTACCATAAAAGTTGAAGAGAGGATTTCGTTCTCACTGTATCAGTTTTCAGATGTCAGACTGTAAATAGAGTCTTACAAAGACTTAAGTTAGCAATACAAAGAAACCAGAATTTAGACTCCTCTCTTAAAATAACACTGTGGGTGATATTCTATACCTCAGATCTGTCATTTGGTTGCATAATTCTTCATGGATTTTCAAGTTCAGCAAATCACCAGTTTTCAGGGTGCCTTTTTTGAATACACATGCACATTTTCAGAATGTCTGAGTCTTCTCTTCCTTCCAAATAAAGTCGTAGGCAGCATTATTATGGGGGATCTTTTATTATAGCTCCATCACATTATCCAGTGTATTGCTTTCCATGAGGGAAAACAGAAGCCTCCAAGGGTGTAACATTTGTTTGCAGCTGGATCTTTTTCTCTGTGAGAACATTTTGCTTTGCATTATTAGTTAGTAGCAAGGGAAAATGGAGAGCGAAATTACTGCTGCATAAACAAACCTGCTATACAAATGGCTTCGATATTCCAAATAATGATGCTAGAATTTGTATGATATATTTATTTTTTCTTTGGCAGGGTCACTTTTGAATAACACATCGGTCGAGCTTACATAGTTTATCAGCTGTAAAATGGCAGAATTATTGAGGACTCCATTCTTAAACACATTAAAGTTGATGATTAAAATCCTCTTGGCTGGAGCATTTGCACAATAAGTCCCAGGCTGTCAGAGATTTGTGTTGTGTAGCTGAAAAGCTAAATTTTTTCAGCAACAAAAGAAATGGTGTCTTCCAGTAACAATTTCTGTTAGGAGACTGACAAAATATCTTCCTGAAAATGGTCTCAAGTGTGTGTTCTACTATGTCCTAACCTCCGGCAGGGCTGGAGAGCATTAGACTCATCTTTCTTACATGGGTAAGCTGATATAAATAACATGGGAGAACTGAAAGCTGCTGCAGCAGCTGAAGCAGTTGCTCTTTCCATAAGTGCTACAATTAAGTATTGTTCTGATGAACAGCTGAAGTCATGTCTTTACATATTTCTGCTTAAATTACACAAACTTCAGGATAGTGGTGGGGTGTTATTGTTGTTATTATTTTGTATAATTACTTTATGTCTCCGAAGTCATTAATGCCCTATTTTAAAGCACCTGTTCTGACTAATGGTGTGTGACGTTGGGAGACAAAGGCACGATGGATTTTATTCTGCTCATGTTAAACAATTCATACACTGAAAATAGCACAGAGCCCAATAAACATTCGTATTGTGCTGTACTTAAAGCTGAAACCACGGAGGGCTCTCACCTTTGCTTGGCACCTCAGCTACTCTCTTCCCTTTTATTCCTATTTAGTGAAGCACGTCAATGTATTTAATTTTTTGCATCTGCTTCAGACTTGGTGCCCAAGGATATCATTATAATTAAGCCTGTACTATGTTCCTGCTTTGCATAAACATGGCTGTGCATCAGTGGATTTTCTTTTTCTTTAATTTGATATTATGTTTGATATTGTCTCCAGGAAAGTTATCTGTTCATCTCTTACAAAAGATCACTCATCTTCAGACTTCGTCTGAGATAGTGGGCCTTCCTCCATTCCTGTGATAATTAACAATAAACTTCCCAGTGACTTCACACAGGTTCCTACCTCCATATCCTTTTTTTTTTTTTTTCCCCATGGCACATCCCTATCCATTTATTTGAGGTATTTGAGTAAGTTAATCACATTATCCTTTGGTGGGAATGGCTAAACTCCATTCATTTTAACATGGTTCATATGAGAAATATAAAGACATTAATATGAAATAATCTCCTGTGTTTAACAGATCATAAATTTTATAGTCTACATATTGCTTACTTAGCTATGAACTCTCCAATGTATATTCCCCTAACCAGGCTGGTTCTCCTCACTGCATTGTGAGGCAAGTTTGCCATGAATTAGGCCGAAGGAATTATTGGTTTTAGGAAGTCTGGACTGAGGGACCTGGCTGGTTTTGATGTCTAGAGAGGCTTACCTAAAACAGAGACTGGACAAAGAGAATAAAAACCAGATTGATTTATTGAAGGGCCTTTAGGTACATTTAGGGCAATCACAGCCCACCCAGCGGCTACACCCAAAATGGACAGTGGGTCACAAGTTTTTCATACTTTATAAGGTTTGTTCATTTGCGTATTGGTAGTTAATCCTCCAGTTACAGCTTCAGATAATGAAGTCAATTACTCCAAGTTTGCTCCCCCAATTTATGTATCTTGGGGCCTGAGACAGAGAGGTGTCCTTGAGTTTCGAGCTTAGAGAGGAATTGTTTTGTCTAAAAATGAGAGAAAGCAGCTCAGCACCTGTATGGAGTCCAGAGTTATACACTAAAGAATTACAGGATTACAGACACAAGAAAAGTATAGAAGCTAAAATCCTGAGGCATCAGTTTCCACTCTGGCTCTGCCATGCCTGGGCTGGAGAAGCTTGCACAAGTCACAGAAGCAGCACTAAAACTTCACAGTGCAGCCAGAACCTGAGTGAATGCTGCTGTGGCACGTCCAGGTGCCCAGCAGCCTGAGCTAGCCCAGCTCCCAGGCTTTTGCCTCCATCCCAGAGCCAATTAATTCCATTCAGCAGCCAGTGCTTAACCCTGAATGTGCTGGCACCAACATCGATTTCCCCTTCTCCATTTTGGAGTGGGGACAATGTCTACACCTAAGTGTTGGCTGTAAAATGAGAAAGTTGTCAGGTGATTAGTACCTGGCTTTTGATTTGTGCTGGAGATTTCTAAAAAGATCCCTTAAAAAATATTTTTCAAAAATATATTATTAAAATATATTTTAAAAACTGCAACACGTCTCTAAAGCACTGATGACGTTTTCCTGCTCTGAAAGATGTGTTGTGCAAAACCAAAGCTTTTGACAAAGCTGTGGCTCTGTGTATGTTCGGCAAAGCTGCTTTCTACCTGCCCTGACTGCTGCTTTTGGGGCGCGGTGGATTCAACATCCACTGCACAGCTCTGCTTCTTGGATTGCTGGCAGAACTGCTCCTGTGAAAGCCAGCCAGAAGCACTGGCCTTGTTTCACAGACATCCATCGGTTTTGTAAGATATGCACCATTTCTTTCTGAAAGTGAAGGGAATTAGAGACTGAAATACTTTATATTTACAATTTGCTTCTTTTCACTTAATTTCTGGCATCTTTGGACAAAGACATGAATCTTTAGAACTATGATAAATTCAGAAATATCATTAAGGTTTCCAAAACGTGACCAGTCCATATTTCCAAGCAAATATCTGTATACACAGGAGTCCTGTGTAGAGTGCATGTGTAACATGGACTTCGTAATTTCTGTTGTAGCATGTAAAAATATATAAAAAAACTTGGACACAGGACTGGTTAGAAACTGATATTGGAACTGCGGGGAAGTTAAAAGTCTTGGCCTTTCCGCATTACCAAATGGAAAAGTCAAGCTACGCAAACCTTTCAACTAAATAATTAAGAAGTATCAAATGCTGGGCTGGTTAAGAGATTTCTATTTTTCATCCTGATATTTCCATGCAGACCTACTCGTGCACGCATTTGGCCGCACAAACACCACGACTCGCAGGCTGCCCACGGCTGGCACACGGCTCCCCCTCCGCAGTGATTTCCATCTGACACTCTGCTCTCCATCCACGTGTGAGCTGGTGTATTCCTGCCAGACACCGCACAAAGTGAGGGAAATCGGGACACGAGTGTCAGCCTTGTTGTTTGCAGTACAGCCCAGATCCTGAAATAACCATCTGGAGTGGCTCTTCAGGGAAAGGTAACCAGGGCCCATCAGCGCTCATTGTGTTTGGAAAACTTCAGAGGCTTGAGTAGCATAATGCCTAGTGATGTCTGCTTCACTCTAAACATTTTACGGTTTTAGCTCAAACTTAATTTATTGTTGACAGTGACAGTCTCTCTGTTTATTTCCCTGTGTAATCTTTGTCTGATTTCAAGCGTGCCTGTAAATACTGCCGCCGTTTCAGCAAACAAGTTATTAGCTCTTTCAAAGGTAAAGACATGAGAGCTCTTTGAAAGGTTAAGTCTTCTGAAAGTGCCTCTTGAAGGCAGAGGCCACTTTTCCTTTCCTTTGAAGACAACCAAAGTATGGAGAGTAGCTGGTCGTGAACAAAATGATCAGGGCAGCATAACTAAAGCTTATTGAATTTGTGCTGAGGATCCCAAAAATGGCAGTTTCATTTGTTCCACACAGTTTTATCCTCTAATTCCTAATAACAATGCTGTCTTATTGTGCACAATGAAAAGACTAATTTGACTAAATCCATTCATAAATGACAAAATCAATAGTTCTCCTTTTGAAAGTCACTCAGCATATAGAATATGAGAATTTACGGTTAGTTTACTGCTGTCATGGATGGGTCTCTCTCTCTGGTAGTAACTGATAAAGCAGCTTTTGAAGTCAGACTGTCTCAATAAAGTACTTAAATCCATCTTAATGTACCCTGGGGAAGCGAGTCTGAATTAACCTCGTACCTACTTTTGTGACAATAATAAGGTGAAAGGGAGTATACAGCAGAAACTGATTATAATAAGTGATACAAAAGGAGACAGCAACAATAAGGCAGAAGTAGAATAGGAACTGGGATTAAGGGATCTCTCACCCAGCCATGTGCAAAAATGTTGAAAATTAATGTTGTATTGTTTAGCTAACAGCTGTCAAGTCATTCAAGTCATTGTAATGTGCTGTGCACTCGCTTTCCTCCCCGGCTCACCAAGAGCATGCTGGAAAACACATTCCCTTTCTTCTGCACAGTGACAAAGCTAATCCTGCCTCACATTGCTTTTAAGGCAAACTCATGGCAAAGGCTGTCTCTTACATTTGTCAGTTAGGATATTAACGGAGCGTGAAACTTTGATGTTAAACTGGCATTTGATGAGTGGGGTTAAAAATCACTTAGAGCTGTGTTCTCTGTAGTTGTTGTGTTCGTGTGGAGATGCAAAAGATGCAAATGCACCCTCAAACATTTGTGGGGCTGCTGTAAGCAGAGAGAAAAACGTGTTCCTGACATGGGCTAAGTGTGAGATGCATCCCTCAGGGAACACCCAGAGGAGACCAAGGAGGAATCCAAGGTTCTTTCTGTTTCATTAAAATAGTGTTTTCCTTATAGTAATAATATAGGAAAATTGGAAAAAAATTTTAAAAAGTATTTTTTAAACCAACTTGAAAACAAGTACTACCAGACATTCTTAAAATCTACCACCAGGAAAAGCCCACATCACTCTATTCTGACATCTGTTATTATTCCTCCAGTTCCAGTTATCCTGGCTCATTGCTTTCTTTTTATACACAAGACATTGTGTTATTAAGTTATACTTGAGATTCTAAAGGATTTATCAAATTTATTTACTAAACCACAATTTTCAAAACTAATATTAAAGATTAAAGTTCATGTGGCTTGTGATATTTCTAAAATTTTGTGTGTGGCTGAAATCAGAAGAATCAGAAATCAAAGTAAGTTGGTTGGGACATTTTTCCATCTCATACATTCAAATTTTGTCCTTGATAAACAGGAGTTACACATGTTGCAGATGAGGATAGATGTTTGGTGTGGTGTTTGCTTAATACCAGGGAGAAATTGGTCTCATTCTTGCACGTTCCTTTTGCTCTAATCCTCCTGTTTGTGAGACAGGGCAGCTGACTCGAGCCCCAGGTGAACAACAGGCACTTTTTAAGGACATAGAACAAAGCTTTGTGTGTGTCTCTTTGATGTTTATCATCTCTTAGACATTGTTAAGGCCTTTTTACCTTTTCAGATGTCAGAAGATTCTTATGAAAAAGCAAATTGAAAGTATTCTTTCAACTTTTCTGTTGTTCTGGTGCTGATTACCCAGGAAATGCTCTATGTTGGAACCACTCTGGGGAAGGGTTTATCCTTTACCAACAGCCTCCTTGCAGAAAAATCAAAATATATCCACTCTTAGATTATGGTATCTTTAATGTAGATGGCAAAAGAAGAATAACTTCATTCATATCAGGGTAATCCCAATTTTTGATAAGTGATTTATGCCAGAAGTAAGAAGCACATGGATCTTGCAGCATGAGAACGCTCTTGCTCATAGTAGTCTTGACTATTGTTGGCAAATTTATTTCTGAATCCCTGCAAATAAGTGCTCTGTTGTCCCAGAGAAACTTGCATTGTGTGCAGCAAGAGATGCCTGAGGAAAGACTACCCTGCCCTGGCACCTGGGTTTAGGAACCTGCTTCCCCCAGTGTGAGTGTCTCCACTGAAGAAAGGCTGCAAATCAAATACCTTACCTCTTTGAAGCCCTCATGAGCCTAGGCTTCCAGCAATCAGGAGAAACTCAAAACTGTGTAGTGACCACGTTTTTAAATAATAACAAAAATCTTTACAAATAATTTTCTTGGTAATTTGACATTACTCTGCATAAAAATATGATGCAAGATGGTGCTTTCTTAGTAAAGCAAATGGAATATTTTTTTTCCTGAACTGGGCCAAATAACACCCCTTTGCAACCTTGAGCAACCTTTGAATCATAGAGCATCCTGAGCTGGAAGGGATCCCTAAGGATCATCCAGGCCAGCTCCAGTCCCTGCACAGACACCCCAACAATCCCATGTTTCCATGGAGATTTGCATTTGCTGTTTACCCCAGTGCTTGGCTTGGCAATACTTGAGTGCTCCGGAACTAGCTCTTCCAAATTGAGATCCTCGCACCTTATAATTTCTTAATATTCTCACCATTATCACTCAGCTCTGCATTGTCGTTTCCAATCCTCTCTGCTCAGTGTAATATCCCTCTAAAAATTTCTTTTTATGATTCAACCTACAAATGAGCACTACTTTGTTACACATCACTTAGTTACGTTCTCCCTGTACTCATTATATCACCCCTTGTGGGTAGCGTTGCAAAATACCCAAGATATTCGAAACAAGACACTTGGGAACATAAAAATTCAGTGGGAAAAAAGAAAGCAAAATGAAGTGAAATAAAATGTTTCCATAGCCAAGTATGATTAGCTTTTTATTGGAGCTTTCCATTAAGGAAAATTATCTTTAAAGCCCCCTGTTTATCATAACTTATCAGTTTGGTGAGAAAACTCCCAACAGGAAGGGTTAGTGTATGGGAATAGTGTCTGTGAGCAGGAGCAGAAACCATTCCATCACTCCGTGCTGGGAGCTGTGTGCTGAGCCTCGGCAGTGCCACGCCGTGAGCTTTTCTTGGAGTCTGCTATGCACAGGGCACTGACCGTGAGCCACGGCTCAGTCCTGCTGGAGAGAGCACAGCACGGCCCAGTTATTCCTTCTGCCTTCATGCTTGGCTAAATTAAGAAAGTTCCTAGTCCTACTCCACAAAAAACACACCCAGGAGATCATCTGGATCTGGAGAGAATGCATGGATGGGCTGAGGCCAGTGGTGTCAGGGACAATAGGGTCATGTGCTGGGTCCTGCCCTGGGGCCACAACAGCCCCATGGGTGCTCCAGGCTGGGGCAGAGGGGCTGGACAATGTCCAGTGGGAAAGGCCCTGGGGGTGCTGGGGACAGGGGCTGGGCATGAGCCAGCGTGTGGCCAGATGGCCAAGAGGCCAATGGCCCCTGGGCTGTGCCAGCCATGGGGTGGCAGCAGGAGCAAGGCAGTGCCTGTCCCCTGTGCTGGCCCTGCTGAGCCCCTCGAGGGCTGTGTCCAGCTCTGGCCCCCATGGCCAGAGGGTCACGGAGGGGCTGGAGGTGTGGAGGGCAGGGAGCGGAGCTGGGCAGGGCTGAGCCCCAGGAGCGGCTGAGGGAGCTGGGAAAGGGCTCAGCCTGGAGCAAAGGAGGCTCAGGGGAACCTTGTGGCTCTGCACAGCTCCTGCCAGGAGGGGACAGCCGGGGGGGTCGGGCTGTGCTCCAGGGAACAGGGACAGGAGGAGAGGGAACGGCCTCAGGCTGGGCCAGGGGAGGCTCAGGGTGGACAGCAGCAGGAATTTCTCCATGGAAAGGGCGCTCAGGCCTTGGCAGGGCTGCCCAGGGAGGTTTGCAGTGCCAGCCCTGCAGGTGCTCAAGAAACAAGTGGACTTTGTGCATGGCTTGGTGGGAGTGGTGGCACTCAGTTGAAGGTCAGAGCGGATGATCCTGGAGGTCTTTTCCTGCTGCAGTGATTGGGGGATGAGGCTGAACAAGCAACCATGGCTGAGCCATAAATACGCACCTGCACCCATCCTGGCCACACTCCTCATATCAACTGCCAGCAGGTCAGAAGCTGATCCACTGCAGCCTCGCTCTGATCCACTAAAATAGTCTTTCTTCAGCCAAACTGTCTTCAATCTCCAATCTCAAACTTCCATCAGGCTGTTTCTATTAGTTTATAAACCGAAACCAGCCTTGGCACACACTTTTCCACTCCCTCCACAGGTCTTTATTTCATGCTTCTGGCCTGCTAAAAAAGTGTTTTACTAATGATTACAAGGGAAAGAGCAGCTGTAAGGAAATTGATATAACATATAAGGTGCACATTCTGTAAGCAAATACTATTTTTCTCTAACAAGAGATTTTCTCATCAGTCTGTATTTTGTCCTTTTTTTTTTGGCTGAACAGGGGTCACTCACTTCAGTTGTATTGCTGACTGTGATTTTTTGAGATTGCCATCATTACATAGCAATAATCCGTGCAACATCATTTTCTATGGGGAATTTTCACCTTGACAGTTTCTCCCAAATAATATGCTCACAGCTGTATTTTGGTGCAAGTATAGATGTTTGATGTGAAGTCAATAGATGAAGAGCCAAATGCTGAAATCTGTACACTCTGTTCATTTTTACAGGAGCAAAAGCACAAGTCTTCATTTTGTGGATACAAATTCTGACTTTTTTTTTCTTTTTCTTTTTATTTTCTTTTCTTTTTTTTTTTCTTTTTGTGGTTAATATTTGTGACTCCTTGGGGTTTTTTTTCACCCCAAATACTGTGGTGGAACCCTTTAGCTGGCAGTTGCTATGGCCAGATTTGTCAGCAGAATGCAGACCAGGAGAAATGGAGAAATCCAGGCTAATGGTGGGCATACAAGGTGATCACAAAAAGCCTAAAAAGCTGGACCAGTCAGTGCCTGGGAAATGAATGTCACTGATAATAAGATAGATATTGTTGCCAAAAAGGCATTTTTTTTAGCAATTGCTCAATAGAAAGACTTTAAATGATCAGTATCAGCTTCTGGACGCATTTGAAAGGAATCACAGTGTCCTGACAGTCCACATCGATTGTTTTAACATTCAAGACAAAGGTGCAGAAAGGAGAGACCCAGACAATGACATAGATACAGCCAGAAAATCCGAGAAGGAAGGTAAATAGCACAGAGACTGCAAAAACAAGCACTGAAGATATACAGGATTTTCCAGCGATGATAAAAGGGAGAAAGCTTTTAAGAATGTAGCTTCAAGAGCTCTTCAAGAGCTCAGTTTTTATTATCCAAGATTTAAAAAAAAAAAATTGAGTAAACTTTTTCTCATGCCTCAGGTTTAAAATCCACAGGATGCAAGGTGGATAGACGCTGGAGCGGGATACACATTGATTTCTCAACTAGCTTTTTTCTTTCAAAGCCTGTTAAATAAACGTATTTCAAAATGGGAATGCTCTTTCTAAAACTTTCAGCAAATGCTGTTTTCATGCCACCATCTCTGTGAGACGTAAATTATGACAGTGGTGAGTGCTGGCTGCTCAGATTTGAGACCAGGATTGTTTACAAATGCACAAACAACAGAATCACTGGCTATTTATGAGCATGGAAACACCAGGATTCCATATGAATATGCAGCTTACCTGGGCCAGCTTAGATAAGACAACTGAGAGGAGGTTTATGTTCTCAGAATAGAATATAATGTGTATTTGTACCTAATCTCTGGGGTTCTGGAGCCTGAAATAGAGGCCCGTGCCAAGTCTGATCTCCTCCAGCTTCAGCTAACAGGGCATCACCCTCCACCCACTGCACACGAGACAGAACGGTTCTGTTTCTGAGGTCGAGTTCATTCAACTTAAAGTTTTCCACTTGTGTTTAAAATTCAATTTTGCATACATATGTTTTCTTTTTTTAAATAGCATTAGTGTAAAAGCTAACTCAACTAAAAAGTAAGTCATATGTATTTTCTTTACTGTATCATGGTTTAAATAGTGGAGAAAGTAATTTTAAAAGCTTCCTGGGATAATTTTTTGAAAGGTGCACTGCTTTAATTTATCATTTTAAATGCGCTGACAATAAGCACATTTTAAAACCTTATGGCACAGTGCATCAGGTTACCTAATATTAATTTAGTTTTTATAATTTATTTAATATAGTATTGATTGCATTAGCATTTGGATTAATGACCTTTTAAATGCTCAAAGACTAAAGGAGTTGTCTCATAAGACAAGAAGACAGTCATGAGGCTGAAATAGTTGGCCAATCAGCTTTTTTAAAATAAATTAAAGATTGTGTAAACCAAAGCAATGTTGAGAATTAGGGCTTTCTAATGAGATCATCAGCTCTAAATCAATACCAACAGGGCACACATGTTTGTTTGATGTTCACTATGTACTTGAGAGAATTTCAGTAATCAATCACTGGTTTCCTGACTTGCAGATGCAGAGTCCACCCCAGTGAAAGCTCTGAGACTGCGAAGCAGGACTCTCTGCAAGTTCGGGGAATGTAAATTGGACTGTTTCCAAATGAGATAGCTGAACTTTCCTAATCATAGGTTAAACTCACTGAGAATCATACAGTGGGTTGAACTGAGGCTGTTCCCTTGTGAAAATAAGGGGATGCATAATTTGCCTAATCCAAACCTACCCACGAGAAGAGCCTCAGCTGCCATTTCCTTTGCTGAGCTCCAGCTAATTTAAGGGAATAAAAACCATGGACATGGCGGTGGTGGGGAGTTCAGGAGAGAACAAAACTTTCCTACTCTAAGTATGGAATGTGACTCTGGGACTGCCATCTCCAATTGCGTTTGCTTTATCTGCATATCCATTTCTTCTCAGAGTTATTTATCCTATTTATCCTTGGGTTTTTTTTCCCCCTCTCCCTTCCTCTCTTTGTCCCTATGAAGGCTTTCATGTGCTGACTTACAAATACCTGTGAGCAATTAAGAATGTAAAATCAGCAATGGGATAATCACTGCCCTTTATTATTTCCCTCTTTATTTTCCAGTGCGTTGAATAGATGTTTGCACCCTTAGAAATACATTATGGTTCTGCTTTTTTTCCCCACATATACCAGTTAAAATTTGTAGTGAATCCCCTGGACAGCTTTTATCAGTGAGGACGTCCACACTGGGTTCTCTGGCAGCAAGAATGATGGATTTTCAGGAGAAGCAGTGAGGAATTCCATGCTCTGTGCCTCATGTAACTCCAGTTTGTGCAATCTATGGGGCTTTTCTTTAGTTCTCTTGAAACGACTGTCATTATTCCTCTGTTCTCTATTGGATATCCCAAATACCTTTTTTAGTGGGGTTACTGTTATTATCCACAGATAAACCAAAACTGTAATTCGTCCAAAGCACAAGGATTTGTTGGAAGTTATTTTCTACTCTCTGGAGCACTGTGAGTGGAAGGGAAGGCCAGGCTGGGCCTCCAGCAGAGGACAAGGGAATTTTAAGCCACCTTTGCCCTGTCTGGGCTGTGTGTGCCGCCCCCTAGAGCTTGAACAAATATAGGGATTGCTACCAAATATAGAAAGGGCACAGATAAATGCTGTCTTCAGCTGATTAACCATTCTCTGATGAAGATTTTGCTATGTTTGTGAAATTGTGGGAAACAGTCTTTTGCTAATACACCATTAATTTTTAAGTATGGTTTCCAATATGAAATATTTTTATTTTGGCTATTCATTTTTAATGACTCCACAATGCAACTCAGCAAAACTATACAAAGCAAACCAATAAAAATACGATGCTATTAACATCAAATATTTGCATAAAAGCCATGAAACACTGAAGCAAAGAGTTTGTAGGTAACTGGCAGTTCATGCAATGAAGACAAAATGTACAGAAGTTGCCATTAAAACATTGATTTATCAGAACAAACTTACAGTGCTATATTTACTGCATATCCCCTTCTGGCAAACTTTTACTTTGGGGGTATAATAATGGAGGTTATTACTAATTTATTGTGTCTTGGAGCCATGTTCATCAGTGTCCCTGCTGTGAATTCAGTGGGTGGTCAAACCTGTTGCCTTTTGCCAGTAGCTATGCATTACCTTAGCCAGGAAATTGCCTTCAAAACACAGATTTGTGCTATTTGTCGATCCATGAAACACACAAATAACTAAGTTCACTTTATAATTTCTACGTATTCACCATGAGAACTTAAAATGAGGTGTTTTACTTGTACTGTATGTACGTCAAGGCAAATGCACCATCTTAAAGAAAATCTTTTTAGATCCTCAAAATATGTGGTCAAGAATCATCCATTCTCGTATCTGTGGGAGCCGCATTATTTGAAGAGTAGAAGGGTTACATGGGGAAAGAGCAGAACATCTGTATCCAAAGTATGAAAAAGTGAATCAGTATTAATCAATATAAACATGTTTCACTGTCTTATTTTAGAAAACATTTTTTTGTGATTTGTTTTTTGTTTGGTTTTTTGGGGGGTGGGGGTTGAATATTTTAAATTCTAAATATTTTAAATTATTTTTTAAAAAAGTTTTGAGATTTTGACAATTTCCTTTTCACCTTCATCAGGGCTACAGGGCCCAGTAATGAGATCATACAACACGATTGGTTACATCAGAAAGGACTCAACAATTGCTAACCAAACTAGTCAGGGAAGTCAGGAAACTTATTTATATTTATACATTAAATATGTATATCCATAATAATATAGTAACATTTGTAGATGTATTCATGGAAAAACACATTTGACCATATAAATGTGCAAATATGCAAATTGTTATTTTCCTTTACTAAAGGACTCCAACTGGCAGTTGTTCTGGGTTCCCTGAAGACCCTTAAACACTAAATTAAGGCAAAGGTACAGTGTAAAGTCAACTCCAAAGCTGCAAAATGAGGAATGCATTCATAAATTAGTTTTGTATTTCTCAGACCTCTGAGTGAACTCTACAAGCATTGTGTTATTTAATGATACTCCTGGAAATCAGCTTGATGCTTCCCATGAACTGTACCACGGGAATATATTCATTCCAGGACCACAGTTGGTTAAGTTCATATTCCTTTGATCTTTGCGCTTAACTAATGCAGAAAGTTTAATGTCTGAATTCTGGTTTCCAGGTGTTTTATAAAAAAGGAAGGGTTTGGAGGCAGGAGATGTTTATACACTGACAGACACGAACATGAGCAGGGGTATCTGTGTCTGTGTGGGTGGAGATGTGTGGACATGGACAGTGGATGTTTGTTGCCATCAGCTATTTAAGGATCCAGAGATATTGGCCAGACTTAAGTTCTAATCTTTGATATGTTTTTTCCCTCATTGACACCAAGTGCACACCTTCATCCCATGCAGGGATAGGCTGATCCTTGTGAAACACAGACTTGCTGATGGCTGGAATGGGACTCTGTGCACTAATTAACATTTCATTTTATGGCAGCCCTTTCCTCTGTCCTAGTCCTGCCCTCTCCCTCAGTGCAGCGAACAGCTGCAGTCACACATCTCGTGCTTGGCAGAGGAGGGATGTCACTCTGCAGAATAAATGCAGTCAGTCACCACCAACATCTGCCTGCGTGGCTGCTGTCCACGGACGGGCTCTGGGAATGGCACTGCAGGGCTTGGCTTGCCAAGGGAACAGCTTCTCCACACCTCTTCTTTGATCTTCCTATTCTTTATTGAAGTTTGAAATGTGCAAAATATTTCTGCTTCTAGCTGCTGAGACATTTTTTCAGAGAGTATAATGCAAGAACTTCCTAAGAGGTAACAGAAATTAAAATTTATCCTATTAAAACAACTGAATTTTCTGAGTTATAAGACTCGGTTATTTGTGAAAATACTCAGTGTTTTGCCCTCAACATCTCAACCTTCAGTGGTGTTATTTTCCTTAATTTTAGTACATCAGAGTTACTACATTCACTTTTAAGTGCCCTGAGAAGGTGCTAAACACTTCTTTCTCATGATAACTAATTGGCCGGTTTTGTCACTGTAGATGCATATTGAGTAAAATAACACAAGGATTGTGTGTGACTCAAGGACTTTCTTCAGCTGCTTCAGATACACTTACTGATGCTTTTGCATGATTATTTTAAAATATTGTATCCATTAGTAATGGGTCTGTGCCATTGCATGGCTTGCTTTGTTTTTCGTAACACGTAGGAAAGGGGTGAACATCACATCCCTGTGAGCATATCATATACCCTGGGGCATATCATTTTTCTGTTGTTCATTTAACTTCTTTTGGCAGTTCTCTCCACACTCAAGCATCAATGTGTGCTGCATCCTGTCAAAGTTCTTTTATTTCACATTTTATGTGCATGTAAATGTGTACCTCAGCACAGGAAGGCGTCAGCAGTGCCCAGGAGCCAGGAGGGACATCCCTGTCCTGGGGACATCAGGGCTGGCCAGGCCTGGGATGGGATTGTCCTGCCCTTCTCTGGGCTGGGGTGGCCTCACTTGAGTATTGTGGTGACCACAACATGAGAAAGATATTAAACCGTTAGAGAGCATCCAAAGAAGGCTGTGGGTGAAGGGCTTTGAGGGGAAGCCGCGTGGGGAGCAGCTGAGGGCACGTGGTCTGTTCAGCTTGGGGGGACTGAGGGGAGACTCAGCACAGGTACAGCTCCTCATGAGGGGACGAGGAGGGGCAGACACCGATCTCTGCTCTGTGTGACCGGGACAGCACCTGAGGGAATGGCTTGACGTTGTGGCAGGAGGGGTTAGGTTGGGTGTCCGGAAAAGCTTCTTCCCCCAGAGGGTGCTGGGCACTGCCCAGGCTCCCCAGGGAATGGTGACATTCCCAAATCTGCCACAGCTCCAGGAGCCTTTGGGCAGCGCTGCCAGGGATGGACAGGCTGGGATTGTTGGGGTGTCTGTGCAGGGACAGGAGCTGCATCCATGAGCCTTGGGGATCCCTTCCAAATCAGCATCTTCTGTGATCTCTCTCCTCTCAGACATCCAGTCCTCCTCTAATTCTCATCCCAGCCTTGCCAGGCAACCCAGGGAGGCTTTGCCACTGAAAACTGCAGAATTCACACCTAATAAATGGGAAGAAAATAACAAGGAAAGGCAGCTAAGATCATCTGGCTTCTCTACAGTGTACAAAGTGTTCTTGCAAATTAGAATTGTCCTGTGATGTTGGGGACCAGTCCCCACAGGGTCAAGGGTCAATTCCATTTCCATTCCCATGAAATCTTTGTTAGGGGACAAACCTGTCAACATGAATGTCAAAGCCTGGCAGCCCTGACAGCATCCCTGTGCTGTTGGCACCTGAACACTGGGAACTGGAGTGAAACCATCCACTCATTTCCTGTAGGCCACGAAGTAACTTCGAGAACAGCCGCATTTTAACTAAGTCGTGCAAAAGAAAGACAGTAATGATCTTCCATATGAGATCAGGGCCTACACCTGCCTATGTTAGAACATTTAATTGCCTTTTCCACCTGCGTTTTGGAATGAAACTAATTAATGCTCTTTTCTTACATGGCTTCAGTCTGATATTAAGGAGCTCAACCTTCCCATTGATGACTAAAATTAAATAATCGGTCGGTGAAAAACGATATGATTAATTAATAAACTTTCAATAAAATAATTCATTTTTGCTTTTAGAAGGCATTTTACTGGTGGATATTATGAAGGCAAAGGACATGATGGTATGTGCAATAAAATGGTGTTGAATTCCACTCTTTCATTTATATTTCTCCCTCTCCTTTGTTCTCTTTGTAACAAATTCCTCAAAGATCATTTAATTTAATTAAAGTTGAGAAAAGTACCTAATTCAAGTAGGTAGGCTAGAGGTTCCTTCTCTTCCACTGTGAAATACCAGCGTGAAACCAGCGCCAGTTGTTACATTTGCTTTTCAGAAAAAATAGGATGGCTTCTACCTGGAAGCTGCAAAATCTGCAATTATATTTCTGTGTAAGTAGGGTTTCTGCGTTAATTTAATCAAGTGCATGCGTAAGTACACACAGATTGTATGGATCAGTTGTATAACACAGTGTCTTTATATTAAAAATAAACCCATGGTGTTTGGCCTGTGCTGTTATCCTTGTTTAAAACCCCAGCAAAAGTAGTTGGCTGCTCTCTTTTAGGGAAGAAGTCTCTCATTTCCTCTCAGACTTCCCCTTGACTTTCAAATTGTTGCAACAGGCAGGGCTGCAGTCGGGTTTGTACCAATTCTGTCACTCAGTAACATTTAAGCCTGTCGACTGAGTACCATGCACAAATGCTAAATATGATGGATTTGTTTTCAAAACATTTTTAAAAGTAAGGAAAAGGTGGAGTGTGCTCTACACGGAAGCTTCCCTGTGAATTTTAACACACTGTGGTATAAATCCAAAGAGCTTTTGTGCCAAGAGTCTAAATAGAAGCTGGTGTGCTCAGTATAGGCTGTTTGCCTTAAACAGCCAAAAGAATGATGAAGATAGATAGAAAAATGTGAATTATGTGTGTATTTAATACATTTTCATATTCAGCTTGTGGCTCAGGAATCACTACAGGACCTTTTCCCAGATGATCCATTCCCACATGACATCAGTAGGAGAACAGTTTTTATCAGACATATTTCTTGCAGCATCTCCAACATTGGAAATAATTAAGTTTTCTGATCTATATTGTTACCTAGATCATGTGACCACTTCAATCTCGGTTTTAAGGCTGGAAATCAGTGGATAAGATGCAGGAAGACATTAGCAGATGAGAAGGACTGCAAGACATTTGAATTTCTGCTCATAATGTGTTTGCAACTTCTGGAACGGCTCTAATGTTCAGTGTGTATGCAATTACTTCTGACACTGAAGGGAGAAACTGCCCTTCATGAATTTTAATCCAATAGCCCTTTGGATTCTCCTCAGCAGCTTTTCACTGTCTTTTGTTGTTAAGGCAATGCAGACATATTTCAGAAGTGGTGCTCACAATACATTTTAAGAGAGTGTACTGCTTGAAAAGGTTACTGAAAAAGTTAATTTACATTTAGAAAGCTAAACAAAAAACAGTTAAAAAAATCCCCAAAACTTTGCAAACGGTACGTGACATGAAAACATCTCACTTTTGGTGGAAGACTTATTGGTACACCGTTGATTAATTTAAGTGATAATGCTACCAAAATGAATAATAAGCCAAATTTTCAATGTTTTATTCCCAAGGCTGAATTCCCAGCTAGTAGAAAAGGTCTTTGTGCTGTGGGTGAGACACTGTGGCTTAGGCGACTCCTGTGAAGCAAAAAAGTTGTCTGTCACAGGCTGCATCCCCGATATTACCAGCTGAAGGGTCTGAGATTTGGGCTTTACCTCTGTTTAAAAAAAGGGTTCCTAAGAAATCCTCTGATCACTTGTGAAGGTAAATAGCTTATGTGAGAAAAGCACTATGATCAATGTGTTGTGCAAAAAGAAAGTGTTCAGCTAACCAAGACAATAAAGAAATATGTTTGTTTCAGAATACAGGGGAGAAAACTTTCAGATATGTACTTTGAAGGGTTCAGCAGTCCAGAGGACATATTTTATTTATTGAAATACATATATATATATGTGCATCACAACAAAGCTCACAACGTAAGATGAAACCCTTTGATATGTTTGTTAAAGTAAAAGTGGTTGTGGGTAGTTTAGTGAGCTATTCCTTAGCTATTCCTCTGGAAATATTTCCTTGGGGGCTGGCACTTTATGTTCCATTTTCTGCGAAATACAGCACACGATTTACCTGGTGTGCTTTGGAAGAGTCTCTGCTACACCTTTTTAGCCTCAATCTGTATTTCGTCAGCTGTTCCTTCAGTGAGAGCACAGATACTTTGGGGCTGACATATCCTATGTGAGTGTGCTTAAAATGCTCTAAAACACCTGGCCACCACCAGCTTGACATTCTTGACAAAAATCTCACGGTTTTCATGCAAACCTTGGAGTCCTCAGAGTCAAACTCAAGCTAAAAAGAAAGAACATAATGTTCATTAAAAATATTTTGGTCAGTCTCCTGAAAGCCTCCATCAAGAAGACTCCTACTGCTTTTTTTCTTAGACTTTTTTTCTTGCTTTCCCAGTAGCCATCAGATGAGACTGGATCAGTATAATTCCAAATTCAAATAGGCTTTTGTGACCACATAATGCCTGATGCATCGTGTGACAGTACAGCCTAAATATCATCACGCATTTGGGCCCCAGTCTGATTCTTTATGTAACGAAGATGAATTTCAAGTACCACAAAGTTTATTAAACCAGACTCTAAGAAGTTTAGCAGACATAATCTTCTTTTTTTTTTCCCCCTCAAGTTTTAACAAGCATGTTTTTCCTGCACAAATTCAGGAGCAAGCAGTTAACTCCCACTGGTTTCAAAGCCATGGGAATTAAGCAGGTGCTTAAAGTTAATGAGGTACTTAATTACTTTGTAGAACCAAGATGGACTGTTGCAATGAAGGTACAATGAGAAATTGTCCCTGATTTCCTTTGTGAGAAGGAGATTTTTAAGGATCAAGATCCAGTTGCAGGCCATCTTTTCACCATTTATGCGTAATTTGATGGTTGAAAATTGTAATGTTCTGTTGCAATCTGGGTGGGTGCAGTTGCAGCACCATTAAAACCATTCAGGCTTGATACAAAGATTTTATAAATTTTCTAAATAGCATGACTGCAACCACAGAGAGCTGAGTAATGCCTGAGCATTTTGTGCTACCACTGTTATAGCAAAATACAGTCCATGCCAAATCACAGAGACCAGAAAGTCTACAGCAGCGAGGTGAATGGATCGTAAGAACAGACTTTCATCCTGACAGATGGGGCATGTTGTCCCGGGGGAGTGGACTGGGGAGGAGGAAAAACACTGATGGCTTGAAACATGAGTATATTTTTGTTGGAAGGAGGCATTTTCATCACAGGAGATAACTGTGCATATGGAAATGTTGCCCAGATTTTAGTTCTCAATTGCACTGGTGAGAATCTAGAGTATTTCTGAGTAGCCTGTGGCACACCAAGCCACACTCTGGCTGGCCATGGCCCTTCCAGGTGGGACAGGATTCAAGGAACTTTACCAGCAATTTTTTTAGAGCAAATATGATCAGAGACATAGCAGGGTGAGTGTTTATTTCTGCCAGAAAACAACGTGGCTGTAGTTGTGGCTGGTCACTGTGAAACAGCACAGCACTGAGAGGTAGTACAGAAATTCACCTTGGATCATTCATATTGCATTTATGCACTCAATCTTACCCTAATGGAAATCATTTACTCTGCCGTGCTGGGTTTGGCTGGGATGGAGGCAATTTTCTTCATGGTATGTGTTCCAGGGCTGTGATTTGGATTCAGGATGCGAATGTTGGTAGCACAGGGATGTGCTGGTTGCTGTTGAGCAGGGCTTACACAGAGTTGAGGATTTTCAGCTCCTCATCCCACCTGCGAGGGGGCTGGGGGCTGGAGTCAGAGGAGACATAGCCAGGACAGGACACCCCAAGAGACCCAGGGGATATTGCAGAAAATCTGACACCATGCTCAGTATATAAACTGCAGGGTGGGGGGAAAAGGAGGAAGAGCCAGAGGTTTGGAGTGAAGGTGTTTGTCTTCCCAAGGAACTGTTCCATGGGATGTGGCCCTGCTCTCCTGGGGATGGCTGAACTCCTTCCTGCCCATGGGAATCCATTCCTTGTTTGCTCTGCTTGTGTGCACAGATTTTGCTTTACTATTAAACTGTCTTTATCTCAACCCACGAATTTTCTCACTTTGCCCCTCCTGCCTCTCTCCCCCATCCCAGCGTGGGGGAAGCGCGTGTGGCAGCAGGAACTTGGGTGCTGGCGAGGTTAAACCAGGACAGTGGAGCCACAAATGCTCTTTAATTAACATGGCCAACATCTGTTACATTTCCCTGTCTTTAAAGCACAGAGTAATATTTTACTCCTGCATGCTAATGTTTCTCGTGGCAACAAAGACCCTGCTTCGAGAGGAAAGGAAATTTTTACTTTTGTGTCTCAGAGTAACTTTAAACCGTTTATGGTATTTCTGTTTAGAATAATTCCAGAGGTGTGTCTATTTATCTTCTGCATTAAAATTCAAGAAAAAAGGTTTAGCTTTTGGCTTGCCTTGGGGGCTAAGCGGTGCAGCAGACATGCTTCTCTGAGATAATTTGTTTTCTAATTGCCATTCGTTTGCTGAAATACAATTAAAGTTATTGCTCTAATATTAACATCAACATCTTGATTGCCTTATCAGAATATGAATATGTATTTTTCTTACTCTGTTTGGAGACATCTTTCACTAACTTTCTCTGAACATGTAGCTCTTAATTAAAGAGAATTTTTAATTCAGCTGTAACAGTACTTCTCCAACAACTGTTGCTGGTTTGTTGGAGGGTCACACCTTAAACTGGAGTACACACTTTCCTCAGGTATCATCATTACACCAGGGCACGAGCTCATCTGAAATATCTGAGCCTTTGAATCAGCTCACACAAATGATCTCATCTCTGCGCAATTGCCAAAATGTAGTTTGCAAGCAGGCAAATGTAAGCCAAACAGAGATTTCATTAAGAACTGGGGTATGGTGAGGAGCTGGGAGGGCACTGAGATTGTCTGAAGGGAAAGGGGGCACTCAGGCCACAGGGGGAGCAGGAGAATTCTCAGCTCACCAAGCAATAATGAGGGAGCGTTCCTGCACGGCACAGCTGTGTGTGCTCCCCTTGCTGGGCTTCTGCTCTAGACAAACACTTATGTGCTAGAGTCAAAACAGGATCACCAAAAGAGAATGAGCACAGGTTTCTTTTAAATGGTCTTTATACAATTCTTTACCTTGGTTTTTTTTTTTTTTTTTAATACTTCTTTACAAAGATGTTTAATGAACAGGATTCTTTCAATCAGTAAAAGCAGGAGAATGTTCCAAAACAGTTACATAAATGAACAGGCCACTTGGGATGACAAAACCCAGAGATATAGTGAAGAAGCAGTCTCATTTGGTGATGAAATTGTTCTTTTTCACTCTAAGAGATCCTTTTTAAAATCTTTTTTTCTCATTTAGTAATTTTCCTTTTATGATAGCATATCTATTTCCCACACCTCATTAGCTTCTGAGCACATATGAATATCCCACTGAGTTACACTGAAAATTATTTTTTTGAATATGGTAGAAATGCAAAATTGAATCCTAGTTTTAAAAAAATAATAATGAAATTGACATTTATGCTCTAGTGAATTGTTCTCGAAAATGAATTAAGTGTATAATAATCAGCAAAAAAATTAATTTGTAATTTGTATTTTGCAGGGGGTAATTGATCCACGTTATAGAACTTGGTGTTTCAAAACTGAAGGGTGACCTTTAGTGGCCTGCCAACAGACTTCAGGTGGCAGGGATCAAGTGTGGGTTTGCTTTCTCTGGGGAAATTCTGCTGGAGTTTGTTGCACTAAATGTGTCTGCCAAGGAGGGTGACTAGTTGAGTAGACCCAGTTATTTGGTTTTCCCCAGATCCAAATTTCCATTTTGATTTCCAGCCTACACTTAGGTTTGGATTCCATTTCACACTGCCTTTTACACCTTCATGAGCCATTAATTCAGGTCAGGGTGTCCAGAAATGAGGAATCTGTTAAATACACTAACACAGGTTTATATGGGGTTCATTCCATGAATAGGATATTATCAGAATTGCTTACAAATTCAATAGCTGGATCAATGATTTTGCTTTTTGGAGAGGAGTGGCTTCAAGTGACAAAGAATTAACCTACAAATAAAAACATGCTGTTTAAAAGATTTGTTGCCACATTAACAGTGTGGTATGGGTTTGGGTTTTCAAGATCAAAATGTTGAGATTTAATATTAATAATATGAACCTATCATAGTAGGCTTCAGCTGAGCTCTTATGAAAACAACACCATTTAGCAGTGGTTGTTGTCTTGGAAAAAACCTCGTGCTGATAGTCCTTGGAGAGATTTTTCAATTAAAAAACCACCCAAACTGATAGAACTATTCTGAAACTCAGTTTCACTACATCTCCTTGTACGTGCAGCAGTCATGGGCATTTTTGATGAGTCCCACTCTGATAAAACACTTAACACTTGTTTAGACACGCACAGAGAAGTGACTACAACCTTGTAGGGCATACAAGCTCTTTCATGTTTCAAGGCACTCTCAGTGGTTCCTGCTATGCTGTCTCATGTTTGGAATTGCCTAAAGTGCCTTTTTAGTGCATAGATGCTGCATAAAAATCAACTTGCCTCATTGATTTCAATGAGCAGTTCCAAGGTCAAATGTTATTCAGCTGTAAAATTATCTATTAAATTTTTTTACTAAGGGAAAGCAACTGAGTATTGAAGGACAAGATAATAGCCCATTTAGTGAATGCAAAGGAATGCATTTTGTTTGTTCAGCACATCATAACAACAGGGATGTGCCTTGCTTCTCAACTTCTATTTATAGCATTACAAACCTTAGGATGATCACCAGTCGTGAACAACACATCGTTAGAAACATAGGGCTGTGGAAACAGAGTTCTTGATATACCACAAGGGTTTGCAGAACAATTAGAATTAGGAAATGGGAGAAAAGA
Source organism: Origma solitaria (assembly GCA_013397895.1). Lineage (NCBI taxonomy): Eukaryota > Metazoa > Chordata > Aves > Passeriformes > Acanthizidae > Origma > Origma solitaria. Next base: position 731,518 of record VZRL01004076.1, read on the forward strand.
TTAAGATTTCCTGAAAATTGCCTAAAACAAGAAATAAAATCAATCAACCAAAAAAAGAGCCATTAAAACTAATGTGTGGCCAGGAGATAACGTTGTAAATTGTTTTTTAGAGCGTTGTCAATGCATGTGGGGGAGAGAGAGTGAACTAAACTCCTTTGATTCTACCTAGAAATAACTGACATTTTCCAACAGATCCTCTTTTTCAGGGGGATGTCTGAGCTGTTGCACTTTTATTTTTGAAAGTATTTTGCTTCAGAGGAGAAAGCTTTTTTTTTTGAAAATGCTTTTGCAAAAAGACAATTTTGTTTGATTTATTTTTTTACTTGTCGCTTTATATGGGAATATTTTCCCTAGGAAAATTCAGGCAGTCTTACAAGCAAAGCTGTGCTCCTCCATGCCCATGAGCTGAGGCAGTAAAACCTTTGGCAGAGCAGGCTTCCTCTTGAAACCAAGCTCTAATAGTGTGTACGCAGGTAATGTTAGCAGGTAAGAAAGGAGTAAGTCCTTCTCCTGCTTCCTAGCTGGGAGCCATGAGAAGACTGTGCAGTTCAGAGAGTGAGACTGAGAGAGCAAAACCCTACTAGGCAGATCAGCAGGAGGGAGAGAAAGCTCCTCAAAGTCTAAAAAGTATTTGCCTGTAATGTACTCCCCACTTCTCCCCGAGTCAGGAATGATATCTTGCTTTCAACAGGAAAAGCTCCTGCCTTCCCTCATTAGGGGATGCTTGCCTTGCCTCAATCTCGCTCATTAAATCCCAGTCTTCGTCAGAAGATTATGGTAATTTAGGTGATGACTTTGAGGAGTCCTGTTAAATTGGAGCTGTCCCAGCTCTGTAGCTGGTGTAGCCAGGCTGCAGCAGAGTCTGGCTGAGCCAAGGTTGGGCTTAAATACCTTCAGCCTCCCCCGAGTACGGAGCCGTGGTCAGCACTGGATAACAGAACTGAACCGCTCGGATTCCACTGCTCACAGCGTCCATTCCTGGGGAAAACTCCCCAGCTCACTTCTGATAGAAACCTCCATTTCTATTCCTTATTTCCCTTAGTTATCCAGCCAGACTGGCCACAGAAATTCAATAGCAGCTGCTGATGCTCTGTGCACGTGGAGCCATCTCCATCTTTGAGATAATGCACCAAGATTCCCATTTTCATGTGAGCAATTACTCGCTCACCTGGTGACTGTAAAAATGCTTCCAAACAAATTGTAACATATTCCCTGCTATTGCACCACTATTTCCCACAGGACCCTGCAGATAACACAGATGTGACAGGATAACTGGCATTCTTTTATAATGTAGTAAAATAAATTGTGTTTTTATAGGATGGCCTTAATGTACAGTAACACAATATTCTTCAGAGAGGCATCAACAGTAAACTGGAGTTAAAAGGAAAATTTTACAGAGGAGTTGCTGAGGTTGTTGAGTTTTCAGGGGATGATGAGGTGTGTGACTGAACTACCAATACGACTTAAGACAAGTGAAAGAGTAACTGAAAATTATGAAGCATCTTAGCTAAACTGAATGATTTTCATGCCCTTATATCTGTGATTAAGATTTTATCCATTAGCATACAATTTGTCAGCCTAGGCAGACCTAATAGAAGAATAGTTACAGCTCTGTATGCTCAGTAAGATGTGGAGAATGGATTATATAATTTATCTAGCTCTTTCTTGACAACAGTTTAACATTTATTACAGTGGTCTGCACCGCAATATTTCTGTCTTGACATTAAAGTTATGACTTCCGTAATTTTATCATAATTGTTCTTAACTCTTTCTCTGAGAAGTAATCAGCAGAGGTGAGCTAGGGGGAGAGAGAACTTTTATGTGATCATTAGCAATAATAATTTTGTTATTTTCTCTATGATTTTACCACATTCATATCTTTTGAGCACCAACTGCAGTGAGCAGCAGAGCAGCAGTGGGACAGGCAGACAGCGGAGCAGTCTGTGCACTCCTGGGCTCAGAGTTTCCCTGGGAGGCAGTTTGAATCAGGGAAAAACTTTTCTTTAACCTTGGTCGGTGCACTGGGTGAGTGTCACCATGACACTGCCTGAGACCTGCAGTTTGAAAGGACACGAGCTGTGCTCCTTGGTGCTGTTTCCGAGAATTGCCGCTGTCTCTATAAATCCGAGGCTTTTGTGCACAGAAAATCTTGGGTAATTAAAATGTAAAGTTATTTACAAAATTTTGGTGCAATGAAGAGTTTAACTAGGCTTTTAATCCAGCTGTGATACCTGCTATGCTACGTGCAATGTGTCACCTCAGCCAGAGGAAAACATCCTCAAACAGTCAGAGTACTGGAAAGTCCATCAGTAATTTTACTCAGTCTCCTAACCTAAAAGAATATCAGATTATAATTTTACAAGGGATATTTCTTCGGCTTCAGTGGAAGAGGAACTGAAAATTTGGAAACGACTTCCAAGTGGCAACTTGGAAACGCTGTTCTTGTTCAGTTATATAATGTTCTTGCCTGCTTCTAGCAGTGCCTCTTTGGAGACACCAGAGCTCCGGAGTTCCCCGTTTACCCACAAGGTGTTTATTCTCATTATTAATGCCACTGTCAGGGCTGCCCCAGCGCAAGGAGCAGGTGCATACCAGCAGAAGGAGCAAATAAATTCCCAGATGGGTAAGGCCCCGTTTGAAATGGGCTTCTGGGAGAAAGAATGTGGTTTTCATAGCGGCTTACTCTTGTTTCTCCAGAAGCCTTCTGGTTTTTGATTGGTTGTTTTATTCCGTTTATGAAACCTTTTCAAGTAGTTGAAGTCTTTAGATGAAGAGCTGTCCTTCATAACTTTCAGTTAATAACTTTACTATTATCATTTGAAGAAAGGATTGTTTTTACAGTTAAATCAATATGCCAGGAAGATCAGAACATAGTGCGGACCCTAATGGCTGCAAAGATTTGGAAGTGGTTTTAATGAACACTCAGCAGGCATGGAAATGTTCTTTTATGTTCACTCCAAACAAAAATATACAAGCTGAGGAGAAAAAACAGGCTGTGGCCAACCTTATTAAATGAGAAGTGGCTGTGAAATTATTTATTTCATCTAAACTAAATAAGGCCAATAATTGGCTCTTCATATAAAACACAAGGGAAGTTTTCAGAGGGCTTATGAAACAAGACCCTAGTTTGATGGAGAATTGCACACAGTCAGCTTACAATTAAATCACAGAATATTTGAAGGGACCCACAAGGATCATCCGAATCCAGCTCCTGTCCCTGCACAGGACGCCCCAAGACTCCCACCACGTTCTTAGTCATGCTTTAAAAAACAAGCCACCATTTTCTTCAGATATAAAGTGCAAGCTCTACCCACAACCTTAGGGGCTGAGAACCTCTTCTATTTTATGTTGGTATATGTATTTCTGTAGTGTCATATAATACATACACATGATGAATAATATAACTTAATACTATATTGATCATACAGTAGTATATTCACAGATATTAACCCAAGTTTAGAACATTAGTAAATGCCTTTACACTGAAAAATGTTTCCAGCTGCCACAGTAAATCGGGGAAAACAGAGCTGGAAACATCCACCATATTCCCACGAATCCTTTGTTTAACCCTGTGAGGAGTCCAAAAAGTGTGGAAAACCATCTCTGTGGCACTTCTGAAATGCATTTCTGGAACATCAAGGTTTGTTCTTTCCATCCCACTCCCCGTGTCCCCTCTAAGAGACTGTGTCTGGCAGGCTGCTGTGTCAGGAGTGGTTGCGCTCAGAACGTGCCTTCTTCCATTTCACTTTCTGAGAAATCCCAGATGGTGTAAATGATTTCGTGGCCTCATGCCCAGAGGGAGATGAGCTGGAGAACACGATGGAGCAGAGGCTGCGGTGATGGGGGCTCGGGGGTGTCAGAGGAACAGAAAGGATTGGGAAGTGCTGCAGACAGAAGTTGAATCCCCATAATTTGAAAGGCAATTTCAAGTCCCTGCTCTGTCATACACAGTATTCCTGTGTGCTGCAGCTCTCTGCCTGTAAACCAGATAGAACAGCATTTCACTTCCCAGGGGCTTACTGGGAGAACAGCTCATTAAAAAGCACCAGCTACTCCCAAATATTGCAATAGGTGCACAAAGACCTGCAGCAGAAAGCTGGCGTCACCTCTGGGCTCGGCAAAACAAACACACAGGTGTTTCAGGTGGGATCTTGTGGTTGGTTTTCTTTTTCTCTAGTAGAAATGTGAAACTTTTCAACAGAAATAAACACATGAACATGGAAATGAAGTTCTCAAACGAGAGTAAAAAAAAAATCAGACTAGTTTGCAAAGTCTAAACAAACACTGTAACATCTGTTTCCTGAGTTATTGATGGAGTCTGTCCTCAGGCTCATGTCTGCCTTTCAACATCTTCCAAAACTTTCTCTCTTTTGTGTGCTTTCAGAAGTCAGAAACAACTGTCTAGTTGTTCTGGAAAAATAAAAGTATACCTCTTAACCTGAAGCTTGTATGCGGCCTAACTGTAAAGCAGCTAGAGAGGAAGGTGTTTGACAATGTTCAAACACTGCTAACCAAGTGGTAAAATTACTTATCTTATTTATTAGCACTGTAATAACCTTCCCATAACTTCATTCTCTACAGCACAAGAAAGATTTCAAACTGCTTTTATTTTAAATGGCAGAGATTGAAACTGAGCATTTAACAGTGGAGAAATAAGTGTTCAATGCTTTCAGCATTATTGCCTGTGAATAAGGAGGCAGCAAGACTTACTGCCCGTGGTCTGCTATGAACACATTAACTAAGTAATTATGCTTCTGACTAAGAGAAATTTTATTTACAGTGATATTTGTAATGTCTTTCAGGACTTTTGGTGCTTATCATTTTCTAAAATGTGTCTATCTCTGCCTGACAGCAGCCTGAGTGCAGCATCTTACCCACGATATTCTGCCCTGCCCAGGTGAGAGCCCACCTGCAGAGCTGCCCCAGCCCTGGAACAGCACAGGAAGGAGCTGGAGCTGCTGCAGAGAGCCCAGAGGAGGCTCCAGGATGAGCAGAGGATGGAGCAGCTGTGCTGGGAGGAAAGGCTGGCAGAGCTGGCATTGCTCAGCCTGGAGAGGAGAAGCTTTGGGCTGAGCTCAGTGTGGCCTTGCAGGGCCTGAAGGAGCTGCAGCAAAGATGGAGAGAGACAATAGCCAAGGGCTGCAGGGCCAGGAGGCAGGGAATGGCTTGCCAGTGCCCGAGGGCAGGGCTGGATGGGATCTTGGCAATTAGGAATTGTTCCCTGGCAGGGTGGGCAGGCCCTGGCCCAGGGTGCCCAGAGAAGCTGTGGCTGCCCCTGGATCCCTGGCAGTGTCCAAGGCCAGGCTGGACACTGGGGCTTGGAGCAGCCTGGGGCAGTGGCAGCTGTCCCTGCCATGGAGTGAAATGATCTTTAAGATCCCTTCCAACTCAAGTCATTCTATGATTCTATAATTTTAATGATCTGGGTGTATTCCTGGCCCATTGCTGGGTCCAGACATGGAAGCCCCACAAAGAGTAAAAATGAGAAATGAGATCTTTCCTTCTCTCCAGAATCTGAGGAATGTGGATGGGAGAAGTGGAAGAAGTTTGGAGGGGTGTGGATTCTTGGTCTTCCAGCCTTTCTGTAGGAGACCAGACAAGTCAGGCCTAAATTGAATAAGGTCCAAAATTTAGATGCTCAAAATTCTTAGCTAAGCTCTAAGACTGGAAGCATCTGACATCCAGTCTGTCAGATTTTCTAGCAGTTATGTTCTCTAGGGACATTTCCATTTCTAAAATATTTAGTAGGCAAGTTTTTCAACAAACACAGTTCAGAATCTGGAAACACTACCAAAAGGCTAATTTTGATCAGGACTGAAGTTCTGGAAAAGGTGAGAAACGCCTTTTTTTTTTTTTTTTTTTGTACCCCACAATAAAAGACAGAATTCCAAGATATGTTTTAGTGTTTCGTTGTGTCTCCCAATGGCTCCTTGTATGGGATGCACAGCCCAATCTGATTATATTGAATGCTACTTATGTTATCTGTCAGCTGCTTCATGCTTCTGAGTGCACTGAGCTTGGTGACAGGATAAAAATATTTTCCTATAATGGCAAAAGAGAGAATTGCAGTCATTCGGAAGCTGCAAACTGTTCCTTCAGCAAAAGATTGGATGCTCAATTTAATTGGCTGTGCTTCACTAGAAAAAACATAGTGCACTCATTAAAACATCAAAACTCTAAGTTCCAAGATATCTGCTCCTTTTTTGAATTACAGCATGAGTAGAATATGAAATTTGATAATATTTCATCGTGATTATACTTTTGTAACCACCATTTATAATTTGCACACAATCTGTGGGGGACAGGGAAGCTCTGGGTATTATTGATTTACACTGTTGAGATCAATGTTATAAGCATATTTGCATTTATAAAATAGATGGCATAGCTTTATTCTTCTCCCTGAAGTCCTAAATCAATGTGAAGCTTGTTTTCCCCTTTGTTTCTTTTTTTTTTCCACTCTTTATTACAAAAATGGGAAAAAAATCAAAATAAAATATTAAGAAATGCACAAAACCTCATCTGCCACTGCTCCAATGGTTCTGTGGGCAAGGAACACCACACAGGTATTTCATTTCAGCAGTGTAGTCACATCCTCTGTAGGACAATATCCCAGAGTGTTATATGACAAGCCATAAAATATTACAAAGACAATGACTGCAGTGGGGGAGGCAGGATTATTTAGGGAAGCAAAGGCTTCATTTTGTTTTCCAAAGCATTCTGTCGTGCAGTAAATTAAATATCAGAGGCAAGAATTTCCTATGGCAGTGCCCTCATACGCCACAGAAGGGGACAAGTGCTTTTGTAGCAGGGACACCAGCCAAGGAGCCATTGCTGTAATGAGCATACAGAGCTTTTCCCCATTCCTTTTTCATTTTGAATATAACCCAGTTTGAATATTATGGTATCTCTGTTTGCTCTCCCTCCTTAGGTTTTATGATCAGCAGCAAGGGGCACTGTTTGTGCAAGGCTGTGCTCAGCTCTAACAAAGAGCTTGGCTTTGTCTTCCCAGGGTCCCACTGAGGGGCTGGGAGGGCACAGAAGTTCACACCTAAGCTGCCTTTGGATAATCATGTTTTTGGAACACTGAATATCACCCCCATGACAGATTTGTTGGCTCCCAAGTACTTTGCCATCTAATACGTTTTTGAACCTTGATTGGAAGGTCTGTTGTGTAATTACAGATTTGGTGCAGCTCTAGGAGTTGTCGTGACTTACTGTTCTCTCTGCTTTTTGTAGCTCTTCTGATTTAGTTCCTCACACCTTAGGAATTCTCAAGGCTATTTGCAATGTTCAGAGAATGAAGAATAAGAAATCAGTGAGATAGTTTATCTGCCCACATTTTCTGTTTTACTTCATCACCTTCTCCTCTTCCCATTTTCCATGCTTTATAGCATTCAGCTGGATACAAAGTTCATCTGACCATGTATTATTAATCTCATTACAAACTAATTTTGCAAGGGAGACTGGCAATAATCACAAATACATGCACACACATGCACCACATATCTTTACAGCTCTTGTCTCTCTCAATGTGCTGTAATTTAGAGAAATTGTAGAATCGCTCTCTCTCTCCTCTTTGTAATAAGGTTCCATTGAAGAGTCCAAAATTAATGAGATTCTTTTTTTGCTCTTTATTGCAAGAAGTTCATTTAGATCTTAGCAATGACTAGAAGATGCTTAAGTAATTCTTTCCAGCCCTGTGTCATTTAACTTTGTGCTGTGCGATGTGCCTTCATTCAGCTTTGAGTAATCATGCTCCCAGAAATTGTCCTGTCGCCTTGCATATCCCAAGAAATTGTGTCATCTCTGCAAATTTTATCTCCTTCATAGTATTTATCAGTTCTTCTGAGTTCTGTTATGAGAGTTTGCTAAACTTGAAAGCTTAAATGCTGCCAGGGCCTTTCAAAGATCCTCTATACAGGAGTGAATTTCACCAGACTCTCTCCTAGAATATTGATGTTGGGTTCCTTATAATTATTTCCTCAAGTGGTTTCATCTGTGCAGCTCTCTGAGAGTCTTACCTGACCCAATGCCATTTTATTTGGAATTCTGGGACAGCTCTCAGCTCACTCTAAAGCTGTGTCAATCTTCAGGTACTGTTATTTCTTGATCCTCTTTTATATGAAACTGATTCCCTTTGATACCTCTCTGGCATTTTTTTATACAATTTTATTTTCTTTTAGTGTCATTCCCTGGCACAAAAAAATATTTTGTGTTCTGTATCTCTTTTCCCTACTACAGGACCCCTTCCAGCCCTTGTAAACCTCTTTTCTTTTCTTATACATATTCTAAAACCCATTTCAAATACAATTTCAGCCTATTCACTTTTCTTTCATCATTGTTACAGCCTTCTAACTTCATTTACTCTTATGTACCCCTGTGTTTGTGAGTGTTTTAGCTCCTTCACCTTTGATTGCTTTTTGCATTTAGGCATTTTATTACAGTGCTTGCTGCTGGATGTCCTGCTATGTACTACCCTCTAGGACATAGCATTAATGTTCAGAAACAATTTTTCTTTATCCCATTTCCTTTTATCCAACACTTACATGGCTTTCTAAATCTCCAGCTCGATATCTTCACTTAGAAATCTTCCACTTTTAAGATAAAAAATGAAAATAATGGGGCCATTTTTTAACCAGCAGCTTCATCACGTCTGGCTTTCTGCCAAATTTCATTGATTCCCTTTTAATTTTTCTTCTTTATTACATTGTGTGCAGATTGTACTTCTGCTACTGTGCCATACTTTAGTGATTCCTTCCTCTTCAGAATTTATACCAAAGTGACTGAAAAGTATGATCATTAACTGTACTTTCACATTTGGTCCAATGTCTTTCACAAATCACTGGTCCTTCCTGCCGATTTTTTCCTCCATCACCTTTAATTCTGTATGGTGTTTGTATCCCCACAATGCACAAAATGCTGGACATTTCCTGGTGTACATTTCCAAAAGAAACCTCCTCTCTTGCATCTTGCAGGCTTGGAATTTAACCTCTGTTTTGTGCAACACTGTTAATGGCACTGGAATCTTCCCAGTATGAAGGCAACTCTAAGGTGCATTTTTGGCTGAATCACTGTAAGTAATAAGATTTTTTTATGGTCAGTGAAAGACAAAATGCTGAAAAAAAAATTGGCCCAGTGTTTGAAAACTTATTGATACAAGTGTGAATGTCTCTCAGCTAACACATGTGCACTCAGGGCACGGTTCAATGTCCAGCCATGCAGAGTTGAAACTGCGCATGGTGACTCTCTGGTTGTGTTTGGATAACTTAAAACCTTCAGGTGGTGATGTCGAAACTAAGCTGTATTTCTTATGTGTTTTATAACAGAAGTTTTGTCAGCTCTGAATGCTGAATCTTGCCCTGAAGTCTTTGGTCAAGGTGGATTAAAAATCTAGGAAGGGTTCCCTTGGGAACCATTCTAAACAATGGTAAATTTGTATGTGTGCAACAGAGTTTTGATGGCAGGTCAGAGGTACGGAAGTGAAGGTGTTCAGGGAGAGGTAGGATGGGCCTTGGAGCAACCTGGGACAGAGCAAGGTGTCCCTGCTCATGGCAGGGGTGAGATTTAAGGTCCCTCCCAAGCCAACCCAGGGATTCTGCCATTCAATCATCTAATAAACACTTCTGTGTACTTTGCATTTGGTCAGGGGCTGCCTGCCATCTCTGCTGCTGAACTGTTGCTCTTATTTTAGTATGATTTTTGCCACCACTTTAGAGAGCAAGTAGGCCAAGAGGATAAGCTCAATTTGCAGAGTTTTAAGAGATTACACAAGGTATGTACCTGCATGTTCTGCAAACTGACCCCCAGGGAACTCGAGATTTACTTAACCCCTCGCCTTATACGAAGCTTTCCAAACACAGCAGGTTATTGTAGGACAGACACTTATATTTCATCATTATATAAAGTCCGTTCAGGAGATTACAAATTCTAAAACAAAGCCTCTTCATTAAAAAAAAAAAAAAAAAAAAAATTCTCACTGAGGAACTAATAGTGAGTAAAGAACACTTTGTGACGAAGGAAAATAAAGGCAAATTAAATTTCTCTGTCATCCTAATTAAAAGGGGGTTCTGATACAATCTAGAAAAATTGTCTTTCAGAAGAAAATACTCTTGAAAAGCAAAATTATGTTAATAGGCTGGCAATAAATGAAAATAAAATACTAGACATCTACCTGCATTTTGGGTTTAGGTGAGATGATGCCCCATTAAGACCACAAGCAAATCATGCATTCCTTTCAAATTCTCAAGATTAATAAATATTTCAGCAGTATAATATTCCTGCTGATTTAAGACACAAAAATTTACCTTTTGTACATTAACTACTCTCAATTTCATTGACAAATTGATGTAACTCTTCAGTGAAGTTGAAGTTACAGGAATTCTGATTCCAAAAGTCAACATCTGTAAGGCATGGCAGCCTGTTACTAGTTAAATGCTGCTTTTAAATTACAGGGGAAAATCATCTGCCTTGTTTCTTAGCTGCTGTGGAGTAATTGCTGTTGGAACATGAGTATTCGAGAGGATGGTAATTGCTCCTGCATACAGAATACATCTCCCTGCACCCTTCATCTTGCAGAAGAATGCAGGAAGGTAAAATGGGCATTTCACTGATATCTGCAAAGGCAGTGAGATGTGCTCTTGTCTGGGGGAATAATTTTTTTCAGGTGGTTGCTCACATAGAGATGAATCCCATCAGGATCCCACCATTCTGTGTCCTGGACTGAGCCCATGCTCAGATCTTGGTGGAAGGCCTAACTAGGGTCTCAGTGGAATGATTACTGCAAATTTGAATAGGGTCAACCCAAAGGGCTTTTTAGATTTTAGTATTTTTCTTCTTCTTTAGCTTTTTTTTCCCTTAAGATCCCATGGATGGCCGACTGGAGGCCCGAGACAATCAGGGACTAAAACTGCCACTGAAGGGTGACCCAATATTAGCTCTTGCAACACTTGTCCCAAAAAGGTTTATTTTTATAGCTGTGAATTATTTTGTTCTTGATGCCAAGCTTGTTCCCAGCATACCTGGCATGCAAACTTTACTTTCATGGTACCATATCCTGTTGTAAGCACACACAATTAGCAGTAATTATCAGTTTTCACATGATCATCTGGGTCTAGCAGTTGAGGGGCAGATTCTTAAACTGCCCACTTGTTCCTCCTCAGGACATGCTTCAAGCAGCCACTGCAAGAGAGGGAGGAAGGAAAAAAGAATGATCTTAACAGTGTCTGAGGAAGCTGAAGGAGCTAAGCCCTCGTGGTGGAGGTGAGGAAGCTGAAGGATCCCCTGGCTGGGAGAGGAGCAGCCCAAGGTGTGGAGGTGAGGAAGCTGAAGGAGAAGGATCCCCTGGCTGGCAGAGGAGCAGCCCAAGGTGTGGAGGTGAGGAAGCTGAAGGAGAAGGATCCCCTGGCTGGCAGAGGAGCAGCCCAAGGTGCAGGTGAGGAAGCTGAAGGAGAAGGATCCCCTGACTGGCAGAGGAGCAGCCCAAGGCTGGAGCCCTCCTTTGGCTGCTGCTGACAGCAGAAAGGCAGCGATGTCCAATATCCCTGATGCAGAAGGTGTTGCCATAGTAATGTGCTGGAGGGAGCCTGATATGCAGATTGGAGATTTGCTGTAGGACAGAATCTATCAATGGTGATCCACACAAACAAACAGACTGACAGCCCAGCCGTGCCTCAGTCTGTGCACCCCACGGGCTGGTGTGGCTGTGGTTACGGCACCCTTTACCCACAGCAGCAGAGCAGACGGGACGAAGGAGGGTCATGGACCTGGCCGTGGGGAATTAGCGTTTCTCACGTTTTCTAATTTCATTTTTCCTACTGATTGACTCCCTCTTTCCTCTCCAACTAATCTTGTTTCATTTTTTCCCCTTCACTGTGAGGAAGACATTGCCAAAATGTCACCTCTAATCTTGTTTCCCATTTCTAGCATGTAATTTATTAATCCTCTCTCACACTTTTTTCCCTTTTATTGAGCAGTCTACATGCTAATACAGCTCAAGCTTTATTTTCAGATTGTCAAATAAATAATTTCCCAAGTCAGAGTAGGGGGAAAAATAAGAGCTTTGAAATAATGATCAACCCTGTCTTTTGCCGAGACATTTGCTTCTAGGTCTATAAAAATCACTTTATTCAGGGATAATATAGCTGTCCCACATCAGTTAAATTAATTATTGGATGGGGTATTTAGAAGCGAAGGTGAAAATCCAGCCTTTGTCTGATTGATAAAGACCCACTACATAAAACCTTCGCATTGATATAACTCTGGCCTCTTAAATGTCATATTCTTCCCCCCATTTCTTAAATCTATATTGTTGGGTGGCATTGGGAGAGGTGTTCCCGCCTCCTTATTTTGATTTCAATAAGCTTTTTCCTTGGCATCTTGTGTTGTTACACTGATAACCTGGTTTTGGCCCTTGTGAACACTTCCACTGGATCTCGAAGTCAAAAGGGAAGAGAGAACTGTCAGTCCTTTTTTCAGCAGAGATGAATGATCGTTAAACACAAACACAATTTAGTTTTCCTGTCAGGCCTGTTTTAAAGTGAATATTATATTTACTGATAGATATTTTACCATTGCAGTTCATTGGGAAAAGGATTTTACTCTTCAGTTTATCCACCATGCTGTCCTCTCAGAGCCTCACACACTGTGGATGCCCTCCTCACTTCCTGGGCTGAATCTTGGGACTTTCAGTCTTTTTATGGGAGGGGCTAACTTGGCTGTAGGAGATCATGGAATCCCAGAGCCCCCGGGTGTGTGAGGCTGTGAGCCCCAGGGCTCCTGCGGTGCCACCTCCCTGCTCCAGCAGGGCCAGCCCAGAGCACAGGGCACAGCAGTGTGTCCATGTGGCTCTGCAATGGCCTCAGGGAGGAGACTGCAGAGCCTGTGTGCACAATGTGCTCAGGGCTGGGCACTGCCCAGGGCACAAGTTGTGCCTCCTGTGCAGGGGGAGCTCCCTGGGCTCAGTCGGTGCCGTTCCTGTGTGCCATGGCTGGCCCCGGAGCAGAGCCCGGCCCTGCTCGGAGCCTCCCTGCACACAGCCATGGCCACTAAGGGCTGAGGGCCCCTCTCAGCTGGGGCTCCTCGGGAGCCTGAGCAGCCCCAGCTCCCTCAGCCTGTGCTGGGCCCCATGGCCGTGCTCCAGGCCCTTCCTCAGCTGCGCAGCCCCCGCTGGCCCTGCCCAGGAGCTGCTGTCCCTCTGGGCTGAGCATGCCGAGCTGGCACAGCGCTGCAGAGCTGCTCCGGGGCTGGCACAGGGCACCATCCCTGCCTGCCCTGTGCCCATGGCCTCCCGACGGCCCCGGGGCAGCCTCGGCCTCCTTGGGCCCAGGACACTGTGCTGCTGCCTGGGGACAGCTCGGTGTCCCCAGCACCCCCAGGGACAGCTCGGTGTCCCCAGCACCCCCAGGACACTGTGCTGCTGTCTCAGGGACAGCTCGGTGTCCCCAGCACCCCCAGGGACAGCTCGGTCCTGACGGAATCTGTAGGCACTGAAATTCCCTGAGGGAGGGCAGAGCACTGTGACAGCTACAGTCTGTCTCCACCTATTACACCCTCTTTGTATCTGTTTCTGCTTTGGGACGCATCCAAAGACAATTCATATCCACCAGTGCTGAATTTCTGGGGATTTTGCTCTTGTTTAACCCTGCTCACAGCTTACATTCATGGGCTTCACTGGACAGTGAACCTTGAGCATCAATGTACTGGCCTTACCAGGAAAATTGAAGCTGGCTGATCCCTTGCCATCCAGCCTAGAACATTTATTGTTTTGGAGACAGTTCTAGGACTAGGATTAAGATTGGAGGGAGAGTGTCACCTACCAGATTGCCTGAAAAAGCAGGTATGGATGTTTTGGGGCAGGACTTCACCCCAAGCTGGTTAAACTATACTAACATATTTACCTTATTGCACTTACACAAGCTATAAAGCTTATTATTTAAAAATAATGAAGGCAGCAAATGTAAGCTAACATGTCCCTTACTCACATTAGTGCTCTGCTCACCAGAATCAGTCACTCACTCATGTTCCTCCCACTGATTCAGTGCCCAGGTAAGTCCTGAAGGAACCAGCTGTGACAGGAGCCCCAGAGGTGCAGTTTGGTGCTCAGTCAGCACTCAGGAGGAGAGCAGGAGGAGCAGGGGAAGAAGCTTCATGTTTTGTGTACAACATGGTAACCTCAGACAGGGTGAATGATGCCTCCCTTGGCTGGGCATGTGAGAGATTAAATACCCAAATTGCTCCTCCCAGCTCACAGAGCTTTGTGCCTCATTGCTCGGTGTTTGCAATACTTGGGCAAACATTCTCAAAAGCAGTCTGTTGAGGACTTGGTGAAAATCTAACTGATTTAGATCTTCCTGATGAATGCAGGTTTTAGATTCTAATTGTGTGGCTAAAATGTCAAGGTCTTTTTATATCTGCTGCAGGTGTCTAACAAGGAACAATTCAGGCCACATTTCACTCCTTGGGATTTCCAAGGGGCAGTGGCAGTTCACACCCAGGTCTGGTGGCTCAGATCTGTCAGATATTTGTCATTCCAGTGGCCTGGAAGCCTGAGTGCCCTGCTCAGAGCTGCAGCTTGCACTAGACAGCAGGGCACTCGGGAATTAAGTACTAATTATTAAAGTCTTTCTGCCTTCCCAAAGTAATTTGTGGTTTTCATCCCACATGTGGGCAGAGATGCTGTGTGAAATTTGCAGACTCAACAGATTCTGCAGTAATTCCTGCCAGAGTATGACAGCACTCATGGATCTGGGAATTGACTGCAGATCAGAGGCATATGATGTGTTCAGATATGAGCAGTCAGAAATTCATGGGCACTGCTGGGGATGTTCTGCTTTTGGGAACAACTACTCTAAGGAATACTGCTACTCAAAGGAAACAGAAGCATTCTCTAGTGCCAAAAAAATTTAAAAAACAAAACCAAAAAACCCCAACAAACAAAAACCAACAACGCCCCCCCAAACAAACAAACAAAAAAACCAAACCCAAAAAACCCCCCCCAAACTAACACCCAACAAAAAACCCAAACCAAAACAAACATCCCAACCTGGTACCTCTCTCTGCTGCTCTACTGCCATGTACAAATAACCAAGAGCTCAAAAGATCACTGCCAATATCTGTTACCTCTTTGCAAGCATGACAGTGTTCTCTGCCAGTGTTTGTCAAGCTACCACGAGCGATGCTCATATTCCATATGGATATGTATTTTTTCTTTGTTTTCCTTTGACATTAATGCTCTGGCAGAGCTTTCTAAGTAGTAAAGCAAGGAAATTAACTTACATTTTCTAGCTTGCTAAAGTAAATTAGCTACACTTTTGACTTTCTGTGGTTTCACTCTGAATGGGAGAAGCAATAAAAATGAAATAAGGCTAATCACTGTTGTTCTATGGTTTTCTCTGTGGTGTGTTAAGAGGAGAAGAACCCATAACAAAAACTCATGAGTTCATATCTGCTTAAAACAGGTCTCTAATTAGCTTCCATAATCGATCTCCCAGCTCTAGCAGGTGAACCAGGTAATTATCTTGTTTATACTGTAGGTGAGTCACAAAATGTTAGACAGCTTTCTCTGTATCTTTAAAAGATAATGCATTGTAACAAGTGTTCCCAATATGAATGAACCACTGTCATAACCCAAACCATCTGTCTCACACACAGCTATGCAAGATCTCATTTTATTCTTTGCTGCAAAGAGCTGCAGACATCAAAGAACTGTCCCTTTGACCGCTGTCTCAATCAAAGGATTTTACTTAGACAAGTCTTTACTTCCCATTACAATTTCAGTGCTGCAGAATATCAGGTGTTTCCTGGCATGAAGAGGAGGAATCCAGTCACCGGTGCTTCTTTTAAAGGGCCAAATCTTGTCACTGTTCACTTCCCATGGGCCTTTTGAGGAGCACAGAAACTCCAAACTCAACAGTTAATTAGGGTTAGTTACTTAGGGCCTGAGGCTTGAGAGACAGACTGTGGTGCACGACACAATGCATGGCTTTTATTCAATATAATGTGTCTATCTGTTCCCCTCTAGAAGGTGAAGCACAGATACGTTGGCTCAATGCATGGTTAGGATTAAGTTGATGTATAGAGAGCACTATCTCAGTGTGTTTAATTGCTCACAGAAAAATCCCTGTCTGACATACTTTTGAGCCTTCTTTATTCTCCTGTTATTCAATCTGTGCTTTATTTACATAATACAGATATTTCTCTTCCTTGCAGGTCGTTTCATAGGAAGCTCTACAAAGGAATAATCCTTTTTGACAACCTTTAAAGGGTCACAGTCTCATTTAAAGCCCATGACCAGTAGCACTATTAATGGTGTATTTGCAAAGAGAGGACATACAGAGCAGTTCTTCCCAGGATAATGTGGAAGTGTTTCATCTCTTTTGTACTACAGAAGAGGCTTCTTGCTTGTGGTGAATGGCTGAAATATGAGACTACATGTTTTCCATAATCATTGAAACAATAATGTACCAGCTTCTCCCCAAGCTAAAAATAATCCTGTCGTGGGCATGCCCCTTTTCCTCTTTGCCTTGATAACTGAATTCAAATTCCCATAAATAAGGTTCCTTTTTTTTTCATTTTTCATAGACTTGTCCCTAGCAAATTTAGTTTCAAGGTCTTTTATTTCTGTTTCTAAAGTAATTATCCTCTGGGCCTCTTCCTTTCTTCCTGGTATGATGCTAGACTAATTATTCTTCTCCTAATGAATGCCTGAAATGTATCCCATATGGTGGCATATGTGCCTTCAGATGGAAGTTTCGTTTGAATAAAATAAGAAAATTCTTCTCTTGGGGCTTTCTTAAATTTTTCATTCTGTAACAATGATGAGTGAAATCTCTGTCTTGGGGATAGATGCAGCCAACTTGCTTTCTATTACACTCCAAGCTTTCTCTGAACTGGAGATTTCCACGTCTTTCTCTCTTGCTGTGGCCATCACAGCTCTTCCTCCACACTGTCAAAAAGACTTATTGAATGAGGCACAACATTGATACATCTAAGCTGAAAAATACTGTGTGTATCATCATTTCTCTCAGAGCTCTTTGTCACCTTTCTCTGCACCTATCCCATGAATGCCCATTGTTTATTGCCTATGGAAAACTGCAGACTTTCGAGGTTCTGCTCATGGATATGTACAAGGATATGTACAAGCTTCTGTTAAGGGCTGTGCAATGGAGAGGATTTTCACAATCTCTGATGAAAGTAGGGTCCTGGAAGCTTTATTTAATTTCTGCACGCTTCTGTAAGTAAAACAAGTAACACTGATACATCGAACTCACATCAAACAAAATTTGTGAGACATTCCAACTCTGCCATCCAAAGTGTTGGCAAATTCAGGCTTTCTATTGCCTAAGACCCATAGTTTTTCTATAGATTTAATGCTAATTCTGTCATGTTTTTTGTGCCACTTTTAGCCTTTTTTTAATGGAAGTGCTGGAGTGCAGTGTCCAGCCCTGCGCTCCAGGATGAAACACGGAGCTCCTGGAGACTGCAGAGATGCTGAAGTGACTGGAGCATCTCTCAGGAGGAATGGCTGAGGGAACTGGGGCTGTTCAGCCTCGAGTGGAGACACGGCTGAGAGGAGACACAGCCTCATCCCTGTCCATCAAGGCTGGAAGAGACCTTCAGGACCATCCAGTCCAACCCAATCCTGCAGCGAGTAAGAGTGCACTCTCTATGCTAATGGCCTGCACCAGCCTGACACAGGGCTTTTGATACAGCTGCATAAAGGATGTGCCAAAATGGAAATATTTATAGACAAATGAAATTGAAATGCTCTTTTAAAAACCACTGATTCTGCATAAAGTTATTTTAGGAGTGTATCACTTGAATCATGCTAATGGCTTGGGAAAACATAATCTTTTTATCTGCTCCAGGTATTTGTTCTTGCTTTTAGAAACGCAGTGGGGAAACAGCCCATTGATTTTCGTTGGAACATTTGATCCCAAGCTGATAAAGAAAAGGACAGTAGCTAACTCTGCCACTATTGAGCTGTACTTGGATTTCAAAAACACCTTCAGCATCGTCTGAATCTGCAGTCAGGGAGAATGGTAGAATAGGCAAAAATGACTGATTTTAGGATGTGCTGGGAGGCCTCAGTTTCTGTTTTACTGGAGAGAGTGTTTGCCTCTAGGCCGTCACAGCCTGAGAATATCAACCCAACAGCCTTGCAAAATACATACTGTACTTTTGTGAATAAGCTTGTTTCTTGTTGGCTGTTTCTTGGTTTGTTTTCTCTTCTGTGATAAGTAACTGTAAGTATTGCAATTACCCAACTCAAATAACAAGCCACCAGATTTTAACTCCTCTAACAATCTCTAAACTCATATTCTTCTGAAGAGTAATCCTTGATTTGGACTCCTTGTGTTTAGCTCTATTTTGTCCTATTCTGCAGAGAATTTTCTGACACAGTTGTGCAGATTTTTAGCAGCCCAAACCTGAGAGAGTCCCCAGTGATCTGTTCAATAGCTTGTGTCCTCTACCTGACTTTCGATCACTTGCTACAAATAACCAAGGGAACATAAACCATTTTAGGGCATAATAATTTCTCCTTTGCAGAACAGTTGGTTTCTTTTCCTTTCTTTGCTGACTCAATGCAGTGACCATCCAGAATGCCTAATTCAGAGTTCAGCAGCAGCTTCTTGTTCAGCCTCCTTATTAAAATCACAGAGCCATTTCCTGGCAGGACAGTATTTGCATAGATAAACTTGATGAAAGACTAGAGGCCAACAGGGCAGGGGGAAGGGGTCATTTCTTATTCCTATCTCAGTACTGGTTGTTTTCCTGCTGGAAAGTGGTTCTGAACACCCTCTCTAATAAGATGTGCTGCTAAAGGTAATAAATAACTGTAGGAAGCTGGGCAGCACTGTAGCTTTTCTTAGAAAACCAAAGCGTTCAGTGTTGGCTACTCAAAGTTAGGCCCCTACATTGATTGTTAAGTACCAAAACAAATTGCTGTGATGATGAAAAATTCCACTTAGCCACAAATCTAATTCTGCCAACGTGAGCTGTGAGTTCTCAGGGCTTTGTAGCAGCAGCCCACTTTGATCTCAGTAATCAGATCTGGCATTCTGTCTCCACTTACATCTCTCCAGGAGTGTCGTTCCAGGACTCTCGCTCAGGCAATATCAAGCGCAGGACACTGTCATTTTCTTGATGAGGCTAAAAACTTTCTGTTCTCTTCCCAAGTCATTTTTTCTTTCCGTCACTAAACCCCAGAGACAGGAATTTCAGGAGTTTGCTGGACCTAGAGGACAGCTGCAAAGTCAACAATACTGACAACCCTTCATGGCACCAGCTGTAGCCCAACATTTTCGGGCCCAGAATTAGGGAACTCTGATGGCATTCCAAGCCCATGGAGATGCCTGGTGGGACCTATAGGATTACTGGAGCAGAATGTAAGCTGGGGAGCAGGATTTCACTCCTCAGGAACAATCACCTCACCTGCTCTCTCCATTCTGAAAATGCCATGGGGGCAAAAATAGAACCTGATATTTGTCCCTTTGAATGTGATATTGCAGGAGTAATTTTCAAAAACCAATCAAGTTCTCTTGAAAACCAGCTTATCCACTCTCAGGAACACATGTTAATTTCTTAAATTTCTTCCTGTGGAGCTGGCATGATCTTGCTGCTGGATAGAAACTTTCTACCATCTTACCTATATTTATTTCTTACCATTTGAGCAGGATCTATCACCATGTACCTAAATCCCTTTAGGAATCTTGATTTTTGTGTTTTCTATCATAAAAAAACAACAGGCTGCATCCTGGGGTTTCTTTACCTGGGGTTTCTTTACCTGCTACAGGTGTGGCAGGACCCTGAGGGACAATTTAATCACCTGCCTCAAATAAAACTCTACACGAGATGATAAAGGAAAAAGAAAGAAATATGCATGTGCTGGGTGTTACAAACCCAGGGGGAGCATGAAATGAAGAGACTCCTCCTGTTGACCAATCCCACTTCTTTTAACAGCAATCTAAGGCAGTGGCATCCTTAATGGTTGGACTGGATGATTTTAAAGGTCTTCTCCAACCTAAATAATTCTGGGATTCTATAATTAGACCATACTAATAGGTCTGCAATGACATGAGCTTTTTCACACCTTTGTACCTACAGTAAAGCCTTCTAAATTTTACTGTTTCTTTCCTGAACTGGCTATCTGCTGTGTGTTGGTACCTAGTAAGGAGCAAAGCAGGAAAATAAATCCCAAAAAGCAAAGAAATTTGGAAATCTCCAAGCAATACTCTCAAGCACCCCTGAAGATTTTCTCTGTCTGACACATTATATTAAAAAATTATCCCAGAGCACCCCCTAAAAAAATCTATTTTACTTGTTTAACAAAATGGAGTATTGATTTGCCAAAGCCTAAACAAAGCAGCCTACATGATTCATTGATCATGAATTTGGGCTCAGTCCATATGATCATTAACTTCTTTGTCAGATGCAATAATTTATTCATAAGCTTTGTTTATGGCAGGCCCTTTTCACTGGCTGATTTCAAAATAACAAAACCCAAATGCCTTCTTTTCCTTCCATGTCCCTGAATACAGAAGACCAAACAGAATGTGCTATCAGCTTCAAAGATTTAATGAGCCTTGTGAAGACTCCAGGAACATTGGAGGCTTTCATATAAACCCAAACTCCAGTACAGTTTTGGAACTGTACTTCATGAGCATAAAATTCTCCAAAGAAAGCAACGCCTTGTGCTGCCAGGGGGGAACAAGGCATCTGAGAACATCAGTAGTCAAACTATGAGGAACTCCATATGCTTTTGTAGGACTGTCAGGAAATGCTGATTTTGTGCCATAAAGCTGCTTTTTGGATGGACCATTTTGGCAATAAAATACATTGGTTGGAAAGTTCTCATGCACAGGTTAAAGGATTTTAAACCAGGATCTGGTTAAAATCCACGGCTTAATGACAAATCAAAACCTTTTAGCTTTTGCATGGTACATTGCATCCTGTATGGTTTAAAGTAAGTAAAGCAACAGGAAGCAAGAGAGTTCTGAACTCTGGTGTTTTGAACATGGTAGTGTTTTAAATTCCAGACTTTGCTGTATAGCTTAGTAGGCAGGAGATATCAACAATGAAAAATGAGCCCTCATAATCAATATCTGAGTATTTGCTGCACTCCATTAATCTAGTATCAAGAAGTAACACTGCAGTCATGAAGTTCTTTCCAGGGCAGAGCAGGGTGTGATCATACACAGAGCCAAACAGGCTGTGATAACAGACAGGGTTCAGCATCTTCCCCAAACATAGGGAAGCCCTAGAAGCAGCTGGATAAGCTCTGCTGCCTTTCCCCCGAGGTGCTGGGGTTAAAGACATACCCAGAGACAGCTCCCTCTCAGGAGCTGGATGTTCTCTCCTTACCATGTCGGAATTCCAGCATGCAGCCTTCGAACATCAGCCATGGAAACACTGGGGAAAGAAGATGAAACTGTTTGTGATTTTCTTGGTCTTGTTTAAAGAAAGGATGAAGTAGTTTTACTCTCAGTAATTTATTCGGCTGAAGTCTCAATTGCATGCTGGATGGGCTGCAATGGGAACTACAGAAGGCAGCCTGATTTTGGGAGCCTGGGAATGGCTAAGGATGTGGAATGGTGTCTTCCTGAATATCTATGAGTTCTTGCAAAGGCAGTAATGGAAATCGCTCTGTTTGAGTCAGGACATTCATGAATAAACAGTGTAAAGTTTCCTGAAGCAGGAAATACAGAATGGTGAGGAAGATGGAAGTTCTTCCACAAAATGTAGTGGAGTTTGGATTACACACCAAGTCTGTAGTTGCGACACAGCTGTGGTGATATGGACAGAGAGCTAAGCACCTAAATTTTTATATATTTGGGTAGGAGAAATGACCTTTATCCTGACCAAACTTAGTGTGGATAACTTGACCAAAACCCCTAAATAAGAAGAGAATTGGGTGCACCTCCACGCTGGGCAGACACCTGAAACCTCAGTGACACATCCTCTCAGAAAATTTTGGGTCCCACTCTTAAAACTGGTGAATTTGGAAACATCTCACACTGAACCCAAGCATTCGTTATGAGAGACAGGCTGATTTCAGCCTTACCTCTGATGTAACTGCTGACTTTATGCCAGCAGTGGAACAGAAAACAGAATCACACCTTGCCTGAGGCAAAGTCCTTGCACAGTCTGTTCTACCATCGATACAAATCACAAACCTTCTCTACACTGAGATCTCACTACAAATATTTTTATGCTCTGCAATTCATTTGATTAAACTTTCCTTCTTAAGTTTAAACTATTTACATTTGGACAGACAGTCGTGTATTATAAGTGATAAAAAATGAGCCATCATGTGGATGTGCAGTGAATTCTCTGCATGCACAAAGGGTGTGCACCAATAACTGCTCAAGCTGGCTCAGAGCACAGAAAAAATATGTTAAAAATTTTGCTTAATATTAATGCTATATATGTGTATATACATTTTGGTGTTAGCAACATATTTTTACTATGCTTGCTTTCTGTTGAAGATTGAATATGTGCCTTAAGAAATAGACTTTAAATGGATGCACCATAGCTGGCTACAATGGGTAATTTCATTTCGGCACAGAATTACAAAGTAGCCATTTTTAACTTCAACTAGATTGCACATTTACTGAACCCTCAATAAATTCATCATTTGGCTGAGTCATGTTGAGAATTGTTTTAAATAAATCTATGTGAAAATTAAATTTAAGTTGAAAAGCAGCAGGAAAAAGATGTATAGTAAGTACTTCATTTGTTGTAATAGGACTATTTGGAAGGAATACAAATGCACTTCAAATTGTAAAGAGCATAATTATTTTTCGCCAGAAGCTGAATGAAATAGAGCAGCTTCTGCCTATATAATATTTGATATGAATTATCTTCATAAAATTCAACTCATGTTTTGAAAATTAAACTTTTTCTTGGTTTATAGGAAATTTCCAAATGAGTTCTCAATTTCTTTGTTTTATTAAAGTGGCCAAAAAAACCATAGGAGTTGTCTAAGCTGGTTGGACATGTAGTTCAGCTTCCTTTGGCAGTGGGCAGTAACAGATGCTTCACAGACATTTCAAAAACCCGTTTATTAGTTAAAACAAGATGGGCATGATGGGGATGGATGGGACATGAAGGGCATGGACAAAACCCTAAACCTGAAAGGACCTTAGGGAGATCATCTAGTCCCCAATAATCCACAGAGAGGGAAAATTGCATTCTACCCCTCCCAGTGAATCTTGGCTTGGAAATCTCTTTCCCTTCCTCTCATTTCTAATAAAACTGCAAATGTGCATATTATCCATATGATGCCTAATCCTTTCCAAATGCCATATGGGGTTGGGGTATTGGAGATGACTGCACGAGATCTGGAGTGTCATGGAATAATTTATTGCTAATAAGTGATTGCTGGGATTCTGAGACATTCTGTATGGCTTGGATTTGGTGGGGAATATCAACAGGAATGAGGATATCGTTCCAGACAGCCATCCATCAAGTGGCACTTAGGAGCTGTTAAGAAACCATGTCAGAACTGTTAGATTTAATGACTCCATCCTCTTTTTCCAGACAGCCTACCAAACTTGTTCTGACAAGAAATAATTGACTCCTCCCTAAAAAAAAACTACCAAAAAATGAAAAACAAAACAAAAACCAACAACACAAACAAAAAACCCCAAAACAAACCAAACAAAAAAACCCAAAAAACCCCACAAACAAAGCAAAAAACCCCAACCCCCCCAATAAAACAACAAAAAAACCCCCACCCACAAAAAACTCCACAAACAGCTGCCCCTACTTAATCCAGCTACTCCCTCCCTGCTTAAACAAGCAATTAGAAACCTCCTGTCCAACTTTCTGTCCTTTTTTGTTTTCTTTTTTCTCTTTAAGGATTTATGCCCACAGTCAAATGCCAAGCAAAGAATACTTTTCTTCTAAAAATGTTATTCTGGCACTGACCTTCCTTCATGCATAGAATTTTTTGGGGAGTTCAGCCTCCAGGGAAAGAATGATTGATATCCTGCGTATTGTAGCCCAGGGTCTGGTCTAAAAATGAAAAAAAAAAAAAAATTAAAATTGCCCTCGAAGGAGCCCTACAAGCCAGGAATATGCACTGGACAAGGGAGACCCAGATGCAGCTGTTTGACCAAGACACTGCAATGTGAATGACAATGGACAGTAACGCTGGGCACTGTCCAACTCTTGCCTTCTGTGGGTTTGAAGTGCATCGCCCTTGTCCCCATTAGGATGTTTAAGCAAGAATTTTTGATTTACCATGCCTGTGTCACCCATAATTTTGTATACTCCTATTGTCTTCACTTTCCCATCTCACAGTTGTTATTTACCCCTTTTAGAGACAGTTCTGATGTGTGCTGGGTGAGTGGATGATGCCATTTCTCTGGTTTGATGCAGCATTAATTAAGTACTCTTTGAGTACTTTTCTTAAGAGAGACAACACTAAACTGTTTAGAGACTTTGCCTAAAAATAAAATCGTGCCAAAGAAACTGCAAGCATTAAATGCCTACTTTATAAATAAGTAACTGCCTTTGGAAAGGAAACAAATGCAAATTCTAGTTACTGTGCTTGAAAGAGGTGACAAGGAGAAGTGCCAGCATCTTGGCTCCCGTTGCCGCTTTATTGTCACAAATTGTTAGTTACATTTGAAAATTATGGATCTCTCTCATTGTGAAAGTTGTGTCTGCCAGTTGGTGCCTGCACACCAGAGCGGGTTTACCCAATTAGCAGGATTTCCCATGCAGGACCCGGAATAGCTGAGCGTGAATCCCAAACACGGTGCAGCTGCGGCTCAGCCTGGGCGCTGCAGCAGGTGAGATCGGAGCAGGGCACGGCTCGCTGGAAATCAGCCCTGGCACAGCGAATCCGTGCCTCTGCCTGCCCCGTGGCAAATGAAAGGAATAAGGGTAAGATCTGGTAAGATAATGCCCATACTGAGAGCTAGAATAAACAGGGGGAAGGATTTCCATAGGAATTCCAGTGACTGACTTGCCCAAGACTGTGTTAATAAATTACAGGAACAGAGACATCAGAAAAAGAAGAAAAGGGATGTGTGTATTGAGAGTGTCTACAGTTAGGAGAAATGTATATTACTGTGTGTGCATTAGGCGTTCCGGGCAGTCTGTACCTCTCGAGTACCTCAGCCTATGGGGAAAGGGAGAGGGAACCTGCGGGAGGGAAATTAGGGTAAAAAGAGGCTGCGTCCTCTAGGAATCTGAGAGACCCCATGGGAAATGCCCATGATCTCTCCCTTTATTCACGAATAAAGTTACAGGACTCCTCTGTCTCCTTTTTGGACATAAACCTCTGGCGTTTGTGGATTAATTTTTCCTGACACAAACACTCCGTGCGGCAGGCAGAACGGGATTTTGAGCCCCAGTCCTCTCAGGAAGTGAAGCAGGTCCCGGGAACAATGACATTGAAGTGCTGCTCATGATCTCCATCACGGGCTGACTCCAGCTGTTTCCATCTCCGTGCTGGCACCGGGCAGAGCAGGGCTCAGCCTCTGCGGGGCTGTGCAAGGCACACCTGAGCCTCACCCTGGGCTCTTGGGAAGGCGATCTGCTTTGAGGGAAAAACATCCGAGCGATTGAAGAGATTGGATTCGTGTAAGGGTTCAAAGTGAAAGAGAAGGCATGAGAGGAGAAATGGCAGTCCTGAGAAAACACGGCCCTAAGTGCAGCTCTTCATCTGCCTGTGGCCCAAACTGCACGGTGCCTATTTTGGTTCCATTAAATGGGGAAACTGAGTACAACAAAGTCTGCCAGCAATGATGCCGTGGGGGCACCTTTCCCCCTCTTTTTGCTTGGATATCGATTTTGGCACTTTTTTGGGTAGAGATGCTTCATTTCCAACTGAATCACGATGTACAGATCACGCTGGACCTTGATTAAAAGCTATTATAGAATAATATGGAGTGATGGACTATAAAGCATGGAACATGGACCACAAAGTATCTGCTGCTTTTATAAGTAGGTGGACCAAAAGTCATCATTTTAAAAATAAAGAAGAAAATTACTTCCCCCTAAGAGCAGTTAACAAGTCACATCTTTTCCCTTACTTAAAAGAGTAGGTGGAGTTTTAAAGTAATTTTTTGTTTCTCTAGTAGGCAGTGAAAATGATCACTTCTTTATACAGAAAACCAAAGTTGCTACAGCCCTCCTAATCAGTGTTTTGATGATCTACAGATTGTGGCAGGCATTGCTTTATTAATTGGTCCCACATTAACAAAAGCAGCTTTGTTCATAGAGACATTCCCATAATAATAAGAGCTGGGAGAATGCTAAATTTATTTATAGCCATTACTATTATTTTAATGGCTTAAGGAACATCCAAATATATCTAAATTACTTTGAAAAATGTGATGAATTTTATTTTGCTTGATCTTAATGACTGCAAGGCAGTCATGTTCTAAATATAATAAATAAATATAATGAAGAGTGGGGTTTCTTATATTTTGTCTTTCATTAATTTCTAATGTATCAATGGATAGGTTTGATGTAAGTCCTGTCCTGTAATGATCATGCTAGTTCTAAGTAGTATGAAATGTCAACAGTCTACCTTGAAATCGTGTATTCTGTATTACGTATGTCTCCTCAAAATTCAATTTTTTTTCCGTCTTTAAAAGTATATCTATCTCATTCTAATATTTGAGTTCCTAAAGACCTCTAAGTATAATTTTTCCATTAAAAATAGACACAACAGAAAAACTGTTTTCATGGGGATGAATACAAAATTGGATATAAAACATCTTGATTTAACTATGTTAGATATGATTCAATTGTTATACATTAAGGTTTTTCTGGGAGGAAGGTTAAAGTTTTTCTGCTCAAAGCACTCCTATTTTCTACTTACCTAAACTTTGTTTTAATTTTTCCTCTGGAATGTTTTTGTGGTTAAGATACCAGACCAAGCCATCCATCATTCATCCACATGGAGGTATCGGTGCCCTGGATGCAAACTGAGACCCCCAGTTTGAACAGACCCTAACAGTTCCATACTTCCCATTATTGAGCAGTGTCGTTTGCTATGATTTCAACAGTCCCTGCTAACTTTCACCTGCCCTAATCTCGTTTTGTGTGGTTAAAAGCAGGCTCCAAAGGAGCACTCCCATTTGTGGCACCTCCTTGTCCAGGTCCCTCCTGCGGGAGAACCTGAGCTGACACAGTTACTGTCGGCAGTGTCACTGTCTGCTTTTCATCCAGAAAAATGAGTTCTGTGTCTTAAACGCCCCGCAGGAGGCTGAGCTGGGTGTGCTCTGTCATTCTGCGTTTTGCTCGAGCAGCAAAGTTTATCCCTGCGCTGTTCCCTCCACGCCAGCGCCTGGGACTTGGCAGCAGAGCTTCAGAAAGGCTCTCGTGGGAAACTGAGGGAATGGGATCAATGCAAGTCTGCAAACCCCGGGGCCCAGCACTCCACAAACATGGATTTGACCAGGAGAAAATAAGCTGAGATACATTGCAGCATCAAGGATTCTCTTTCCTCTTGTAAATGTTCTCGTCTTTAAGGATGTCAGATAAAAGGGGGTTCTGAATGCATTTCATTGGGGTATAACAGAAAACAAGGCATATTAAACCACACACCTCAGCCATACAATGAATACCTGCATTTCTTGGAGACTTGCAAACATTTTTGGTAGTCCAACACTACCAACAAAACCCAAAATAGCAGAGATCTTATGTTGTGCCCCTTCACGTACAACATGAATCTGAGGGTCCGTGGATGCACAGGAGTTTTAAAAGCAGCTTTGATTTGTGTAAGAAATCAGTGCTCTGGGTGGGCACACTGCCCACCTCCTGTGAGTCTGAAAGGACAGCAGTGATCAGTGTTTTATCCACCAGGTAATGGAGCTTAATAAATGACTTCCCATCAGCTGAGCTTCCATGATAGAACAGCTCCTGTGTGCACTCCAGCCTGCCCTCCTCCCTGCGCGAAACAAGCTCTGAACTTCTCCTGAAGCTGTGCCAGACCCCAGCCCAGACCTTCTCAGACCAGTGCAGTTTAATCATAGAATCATACAACTATGGAATGACCTGGGTTGGAAGGCTCCTTAAAGCCCATGCAGTGCCAGCCCTGCCATGGCAGGGACAGCTGCCACTGCCCCAGGCTGCTCCAAGCCCCAATGTCCAGCCTGGCCTTGGGCACTGCCAGGGATCCAGGGGCAGCCACAGCTTCTCTGGGCACCCTGGGCCAGGGCCTGCCCACCCTGCCAGGGAACAATTCCTAATTGCCAAGATCCCATCCAGCCCTGCCCTCTGGCACTGGCAAGCCATTCCCTGCCTCCTGGCCCTGCAGCCCTTGGCTATTGTCTCTCTCCATCTTTCCTGCAGCTCCTTCAGGCCCTGCAAGGCCACACTGAGCTCAGCC
Organism: Origma solitaria; assembly: GCA_013397895.1. Taxonomy (NCBI): domain Eukaryota; kingdom Metazoa; phylum Chordata; class Aves; order Passeriformes; family Acanthizidae; genus Origma; species Origma solitaria. Next base: position 759,869 of record VZRL01004076.1, read on the forward strand.
CAAAGCTTCTCCTCTCCAGGCTGAGCAATGCCAGCTCTGCCAGCCTTTCCTCCCAGCACAGCTGCTCCATCCTCTGCTCATCCTGGAGCCTCCTCTGGGCTCTCTGCAGCAGCTCCAGCTCCTTCCTGTGCTGTTCCAGGGCTGGGGCAGCTCTGCAGGTAAGCTCTATTAACTAGTGGTTGGAAATCTATCTTAACTTATTTTGGAAACCTGCTTTCCCTTCAACAAAAATAAATCCTAGCTACCCAAAACAAATTAAAGAAACCTTCAAGTCTTCCAAACCTATTAAATGCTGTTGTTCTCAGTTTATTCAAATTAATGTGGGGCAGCTTAGCTCATTTAAAGGGAATAAAATGAGTTTGGATGTTCGAGCTCTGATACGCTTGACACACTTTGCTATGATAGGGAGGTTTTGCTTCACAGAAGTTTAAGTTCCCCTCATGCAACAGTGAGGATAGACTTTCTAAGTCAAGATCAAGGCTCACAGGTGGCAAATAAAGAGCCTTTCCCTGAATTAGTTCTTGCCCTAGAGACAATCAAATATATTTCCAGAGTCTGCGTGGGATTGCTACTTGCAAAGACCAGATGCTATTTTCTCCATTATTACTAAAGAACAAAACTGTTCCAGCACAAAATACTAATTTTTAATTTCATGAGAACTTTAAAATTTCATGAGAACGTTAAAATGTGGGATTAGAAGAATGCAGGAGTGACAATCAATGGCAACTCCTTCCATCCAGCTCGCAGAACACAGCAAAGAGCAGGAGGTCTGTTTGGAATGGCTTCCCATGCCTTAGGGAATCTGAACCTGCATCTTCCCCCTTTCCTAACCATAAGGTTAGACTGTAAAAGACTGCATCTGCTTCCTAATTAGTACATCATGCAAAATAAAGTGCTACCCTCAAAAACCGGAGGAGAGCACTCCTTCCCATGCTCACAGAGATGCGCAGGGCGCCGCACACGGTGGTGATGAAGCACTCTCCAGAAAGACTGATAAGCATTAAAATTTGAATTTCAGTTCCCTGGATAGAAGAAGCTGCGATCTGAAGTACCCTACCTCTTCAGAGAGCAGTTTAGCTGCCGAGGTAAATGAGGGTAGAAGAGGAAACATCTCCGTTTTAGCCATCTGTCTCAAAGAAGGAAATGTTCCTTATTTTTTCAAGAGAAGCTGTGAATGAAGGTTAGCATTTCTCCCTGGCTCATGTCTCCAGAAGGAGGTGATATTTAAGATATTCCTGATCCCTCAGGTTTCCAGATGGGTATGTTAAATGCCCCTCTGTCCATGCTTGTGCACTCCAGTTCTTTATTCCCACAACAAAAGCTCGAGTGAAAAACAAATGAAAAAAATCTTAAGATCTCCTTGCTCAAAATTCTTTATGAAAAAAGTTGATGTTGACCAGTGTGAATGGGGAATATGGGCAGGTGTCTGGAAGAAGGCAGCTGAGACCTCTGAACATGATGTACCAGCACCGCTGATAGAAGCTCAGACATTCTGGCTGATTCAGGAGGAAAGTTCATTTTCCATAAAGGATTAAATTCTAAAATTGCATAAATTTTAATGTTGCTCTGCACCTGCACAGAGCCCCAGTCCCAGGGTCTCTATGTATATGAAATTGCCCACAGAAGTCTATGAAACAAATTTATTCATCGTATTTCCTCTTGCACAGCAAATTCATGTGACACTTGAGACCAAATAAGATTTTTTTCCATCTCTCAATGCAATTCCCTAAAAGATCATCATTCACAATATTAACTATTTATTATATTTGTGTGAGAGATTGTATCATTATTGTCACAGAACAAAAACATCAACTAAAGTAATTGCACAGCCTTGAAATAAACACACAATTGATGTTTTCTCATGTCCCTTGGTGTCACCCAACTGTTCATTGTCCTCAGACAGAAGTAGAAGGAAACTGTTTGTGAATGCCTAACACAGTCTTACTGAAAAAAAACACAAAAAAGCACTTCCTGTGGGGTGGGGACTGGCACAGCTTGGACTCCATGGGCTGGGAAGGATTTTCCAGCCTGAATTATTCTGTGAATTTGAGTGGAATCTCAATAACTTGCTGCAATGGTTGGAAGATTCACAGAAAATTTGAATTCTAAATATTCCTGAGGAAAAGCTGTTTAGTTGGGATACGAAGCTACAGCTTGGCAGGCTGGTATCTGTTTTCTTCTCTTTCCCATTGTCTCCCTGCTCAGATAATCTCAATTGGATTTTGTGTGATAGTGTTTCAGCCATAGTGATCATTATTGACATATGCTGTGAAAGTATCAAGTCTGCACTGGGCTCTGTTTGGAGGGGAGGGTGAGCAGCACAGACTTTCTGTGTACATGTTCGCAGGATTATGCAAAAACCATATTAGCAGAATTCATCTCAGTGTTACAGAAAATGCTGTACAGCAGCTCCTGGAATCCTCTAACCAGAGCAGATGTCCTAACGCCAAGCTCTCATCCCAGCAGAGCGCAACATTAAAAAATTGTTACTTTTGGTTTTAATTTACTACTCTATGGATGAGAGAAGTCCCATCTGCTTACTTTATATTTAAATGAAAACATAAATGTTGTCCTTTGCTGACATTAGGCTCGATATTACACAGAGATAGAGACCCCAAGCAGCTAAAATTTACATCTAACAAATATGCTTTCTTACATGCAACCATCTGCATGAGAAAAGCAATGAACAAGTTTGCAAAGCTAGTGTAAACAGGATTCAAAGTGTGACCCATTTTTGTGCCACTCTGGGAATAAGAATTACAGAATTTTAGGAAAGCCGGAACCATAATTCCTCCCGTGGGAGAAGTTTGGTCACAGAGGATAAAGGGAAAATCAATTGCTGGAAAGATTAGATCTGAAGACAGTAGTGATTCAGCCCAGCTAAAAGCACACAGCTTTTGAAGGGCTTCTCAGGACTTCAGAACCACCTCTAAAATCTTAAGCCTGTCTCTGATCCTGTGTCAGTGGGAGTTCTGGTTTCATAACCCACTGTTGTAAAAGAGTGGCTCAACACAACAGAAAAATGAGGAGATGTGCTCTGTTCAGTTTGAAAGGAAAGAGGAAAAGATGAATATTAGAATGTTCTTTCCCTCACAAGCTCAGTTCTTTGATGGAAGAAAATAAAAATCAGCATGTCAGAATGGTTGTCTGGGATTACTATTAATGAAAGCATTCACTTTTTTTCTATGGGGAAGTAGTCCAGCATGGACAGTTTTGATAACATGCTAATCACTTCTTAAACTTTTCAGCAAAATGTGCTCACATCTCAGAGAATAGAATTTCAGACAACAATTTGATTTTTGCTTTTTTTTTTCCCCACAGGAGCTACCTTTCTAATACTGAACTTTAGAGCTTCAAGCCTACAACCTTCTCCAAATCAAGCCTGGTGAGATTTGGGGTAAGAACTCACAAATTCTGCCCGAGCAGGAGTTTCAGGGATTGAGTTGCTGTTGCCCCTGTGGAAACACACAGAGAGTTTCAGTGTTCCATTTGCCAGGATGAACAGTGACAAGGTCATCCCAGCAGGAGGAAGGACCTGCTGGAAAAAGAGGATGATGTCCTGAAAGGAAGAGCATTCCAATTACACTTTACTAGAACAAGCTATATTGGAAAAGTTGGGAATTCAGGAGACTTAGTGCAATTCCAAGGCATTCAAATGATATCTCACCAAGGAATTCACAAGTAATTTCTTCAATCTCCATCAGTACTTCTATAACCTTTCCCAGGTGTACAAACAGCAAATTACATAGAGAACACAGAAAAGCAGAAAACAGTGAATGAATGTACTACTCCTACAGTCTGGGCATAAGAAGAAGAGAATTATTCTCTTTCTTGACATAGTTAAGTGAAAGGAATGGGCTGACGCCTGTTCAAGGTGAAGATAAATATAATTTAAAATAGAAAGTGCTCAATAGGTTCTTGTTTGGGATTTTTTCTGGCTTTTCAGAGCATGAGAGCACCACTGGCACTGCCATGAGTTTTATCAGCCCCAGCCTGAAATATCTTTTTTGTCTTCAGTGGGCTTTTAGCAGATGAGGACTTGAATTTGCAACATCAGCTCTGGCTACGGCTAGTTCCAGCTGGGGCTTTAGCAGGTCTTCTCAACTTTTTGATTCAGCAAAATGAACAGAGATTCTGCTATTTACCTTCTGGGCATATTGTGAAAATTAATTCCTTGATGCCCTTGTAGATGGACAGAACTGTAACTGCTGATTATTAATATCCTTAGATTCAGCAAATATTCACAGACTCCCTTTCATGGAGCTGTAGATTTCAAGGCCAGGAGGGCCTTGATCTTGTCTCTGATTAGCTCAATTAGTCTGCTTCCTTTAATATAATTATCAGACCTTTTAATTGCTGTTATAAATTGTTGTGGAACACAACAGTTAGAGATACTTATGGAAATATTGTAAAATAACCCACATTAGCATAAATGTATGCATTTTCATGTGTATTTATGTATATATGGGCAAACAAATGAAATCACCAGGTTACTGATTTAGCAATAAATGAGTGAAATCATAAGTATTTTTTGTGGGATTGATAGCCTGCAATGCAAGATGAAGATTAAAGGCACTGGCAGAACTCTTGCTCTCCCAAATCCTTTCACTTTCCATTTCCTTTGTCCTTGGAGAGTGTCATAATGCAGCTCTGTGCATTTTCAGCTAGACTTTGCCAGATGTCTACTTCTTGCATATATTTGGAAGAAGCTAAGCTTAATTTAATTGTGCCCCAATTCAAGAGAGTATCCCTATGCTGGCAAGTTGATTAAGCATGGTGGTAATTTTAATTATCTCCTTATCTCTCACTGGAGTGCAGTTAGTGGAGCAGATGAAGTTAACCCCATGGATAAATACACTTTTAAAACTGGGGTCTGAGACAAGAAGGATAAAGCATTCTTTCCAACATCAAAAATTAGCCTTTACCTGTCTGAAGCCATTACTTCCCTACTTCTCTATCCATCTGTGGATAACTGACATTACACTTGAATCCCCTTTATTCCTGGATTTTTTTCTCCCCTGATAGTTCTGCTCTCAACTGATTCTTTGCCGTCTTTTACCCATGATGATGCTAAGTTAGCTACTCATGGGGTTTTTGTTTTGGTTTTTTTTTTTTTAGTTTTGGTGGGTTTTTTTGCTTTTTTGCCAGTTGTTCCATTCTCCACATGACAAATTCTTTTGTGTGGGTTCAACACAAATGGCACAAGGCTAGCATTTAAGGATGCCAGTTAGTGCAGGGAAGATCTGAGGAGTTGTAGTGTTGGCTTTCCCTGTCACAGGCATGGTGGAATCGTGGAGATTCACAGGGCTCACTTTTCATTTAAGAACAAAACACATTAAGATATTATTTTCAAGCATTGCATTTAAGTGCATTCGATTTTCTTTCTGAAAACACCCTGTCAGAAGCCTGTAGGAGGAACAGCAGCATAATTTAAATGTCACTTTGCTTCCCACTAATGAGTTTCTTATCCAGTCATTCTACTCCGGTGACAAAGCTCACGTGTCCACTAACTCTTTTCTGGCCATTTGGCCCTGTTTTCAGCTGGGTGTGCACAGCAGCTTGAGTGCACTTCTGTACACCTAATTGTCTGGGTTTTAATTAACCCAGAAGAACAATAGCTTGGAGGAGACAGAGAGGGATTCCATAAATGAGAAGGTTATTCACAACACAAAGGCAAAAGGTTCTCACTGTAAGAGAGCTGTAACATCCCGGTGTGCAGCATCTGAACTTTTCTTCTGTTTTATGAATATCAAGCCATTTGCAGACTTTCTGTGCATCTCAGGTCATTAATAAACACAACAGGATTCCTGCTTGCCTTAGAAATACTCACACCCAGCATTTGGCTGCAGACACGTTCAGCTTGCCCTGGATCTCCAACTTGGCCAAACAGCTGAGAACAATTCCTTTTGAGATGGTACAAAAAATAGCCCCATCTATAAGCACATATCTATTCAAATGTTTAGAGTCCCTCATGTCCTGGGGGACAGAAAGCTGGCTGTGCATGTCCAGCAGCATAATCCTGACTCATTTTCTTGTGAGGATATCAAATGGATACAAGAAAGCTCAGCTTGTTCACATCAGGGACAGTGTTTAGGAGAGAAAAATACTCTGCCCATATTTGCAGGGCTTGAAACTACTCATTTCACCCCAACATGCTGTAAAAAATTGTTCACTTTAATCCATCCTGTAAGTCAGACACCTGGGGTGACACAGCCTCTGCTTAAACAGTAAAAGGAGACAACACTTCCCAGCTCAGAGGGTGAGTCTGTGACTTCTTCCTCCAATGGCAATTTAGGAGGGAAGGATATCACTGCTGACAGTGATATCTGGGATCAAACTCACGGTTCTGTCCAGCACTGAAACTGCCACCTGAATTTCCTGAATCCCTCCATTTTGCATCTCATTTGCAGAAAACTACCTCCAGTTACAGCAAGACAAAAGCAGATGGTGAGAGGCTGCACAGGGCTGTGAGAGATTGTTCTGGTTATTGATTCTTCATCACAATTTCTGCAGCCCTTGAGATCCAACATCAGAGTCCTGGCCAGGCCAAATCTTGCTTCACATGTAAGAGCTGCTGAGTTTACATCTTAAGGGAATATTGATCTACTGCAAATAATCTTTTTTTTTTTTGTTTCGAGCAAGCTGTAACTCCAGAGAGAGGACAGCAAAACCCTTTGCCAGTGCCTAAGAAAAACATCAGAATAAAATAGTACCACTTTGAAAACTTGCAAAGTGAATCCAAACCTTGACACCAAATGTAATATGGAGATGAAGAATGTAATATATATATATATATATATATATATATATGTGGCACTTCTTCTTAACTGAGCTTGAGCAATGTCTGGCACAACTAACCCTTTAAAATATCGCTGCTGTTTATTTGTTTACAAAGGATTTAGGAGGCTGGAAATGAAAGGGAAGATGCTAAAGGATAAACCCACTCAAAAGCATCTTCCCCTCTTGCTGGTAGAGAATTCGGAACAGGTGTTGCCAGCCTGTTACTGGTGCTATCAGCCAGCATCAAAAGCAGTTGGCAATGCTCTCATCATGCAGAAATTCCAATCAGATTTCTCAGTATATTCTAATTACTGCAGTGACACTTGTTGTGGGCCTAAATGAGTGCCTCATCACGGCAGACAGGTCTGCCTTCTATTTAGGGTTTATTGGCTCCTAAATTTCTGCCTCCTCTAATTGCTTATCTATCTTAGCAAACATGTGTGGAAGTCCACATTTATTCCCCTCATGCTGTAACCCTCGGCACATTGAGGGCTGTGCTGCCATCTCTCACCCACACCGAGGTTATGTCCACCCCAGCTGCACCCCAAGGAAGCAAAATTGCTCTTCCTTTCTGCACAAACTCTGGCTCTGCCAAGGGGTACACCCAAAGAGTGCCTTGTTCTGCTGGTGGTGCCACACACAGGCACTGAGCAGGAGCTTTGGCACAGAAATGGCACTTTCTAACCCCCTGATTCTCTCCTGTTGTAGTCCATATTAAAAATAAGATTTTTCATTAAAAAATATCTAAGGATTTTCATATAAAACATCTAAGGATTGTACTTTTCCACCCCAAAGGCCTAATTTCATTCATAGCTACCAAAAGCAACTGGCAATTACTCTGCACAGACAGTGCCAGGAGCCAGCTGTGGCACCATTAATTGACGTGTCTTCCTTCACTCAGAAACACAGAACATATCACTTATTTCCCTGGTCTGGACCTGGTTCAAATGAGCTGGAGATCAATACAAACTTCTCTTTTGATTTCAGCAGATATTGGATCCTATCCCTGAAATGTGTATTATTCCTACTGAGAAACAAGCATTTATATACAGCAAGGTATGCATAAAGAAAAAATGCATTTTTCTTTCACAAGCACCACGGTCAAGATGAGAAATAAATAGATGAACAAGCTATGAAAACTGGGAGTATACTGCTGTAATTTCCACCCCTTATTTTGCTGTGCCCTAGTTGGCTTTTACTCCAAACATTTTAATCTTTTGCTGATCAGACCATGGATTACCTTTCCAAATTAATCCCCATGTACCTTTGTGCTCACGTGGCACAGTCAGTGCAGAACTGCTCTGTGCAGCAGCATCCAACTTAACACAAACATCCTTTTCACGCTCTGAACCTGAAATCTGGAAGTTTTCCCTGCTGCATGGCCATGATAGAAATCTGATGCTCTGGTAGACATTGTGCCTCGAGCTTTAGCTAATCCAAGTTTCATGCAATTACCCTGCATACTGATTTTGTATAGACTCACTTAAATGCTGGAAGTGTGAAGCCAAGACTCAATACGCCTTGAAAGTTACCATAAAGTCACTATGAAATTATGGGAGTTCCAGGAGTGCAGTTGTGCATCAAGAAAAAAAACAGACACCAGGAAAAGAAAACGCTTTTGAAAAAATCTGAGAGCATTGGGAACATTGATTTTTGTCCTCTGTAAATAGAGCACTCTGCCCGAGCGTGGAACCTCTGGCTGCAAATTCCCGTAGCTTGAACATGAGATTGACTATTAGCAAGCACAAACGTTGAATCTTTGTCATCATCCAAGCTGAGAAAACTGCAAAACCCAAGAAAAAAAGCACCTTTAAGGATTTATAAATGTATCTCACAAGTATAGCTATTATTATTATTATTACTATTACTATTATTATTATTATTATTATTATGCTTGGAAAAAAATTATTCCCATTCTGATTTTAAAGTTTACTTTATTCCTTCAGTCATTTTTCTGTTATCTAATTCAGCATTTAGACTTTTTTAAAGAAAGTAAGTTCTGCATTCTTCCTTGTTCCTAGAGATAAAAGTAAATCTACAGTCATCATGTGTGACCACTTCTGATGGAAAAGAACTTCTGATTTGGACCACAGATGGAGAAAGAATTAATTGCCTAGTGATAATTGACATGGTTAAGTGAATGTATCCATTTTCTCCCTTTATTCTCAAAACAAACTGTTCTGTCACAATATTTAAAATATTTTCTGTTCACGGTACGCGTTGTGGCACTGAGTGAACTCTCTTTGTGCTAATACTTTTCCAAATGCTCAGCCACTGTCTTTCATCTCATTCTGACTTAACGCCAGCCCCAACATTCGTGTTGCAGTTGAGCTCACAGGCCAAAGATTTTTCTAGGAATTATAAACTGAAACGAGTGCAGGCCACAATTTGTGTACCACCAGATGTGCACAACAAAATGATACAGAAATATCTGATGTATCCTCCAGCTCCGGTGCTCTGGGACCATGTAACTCTGAGCACAAAAGGGAGCACTAATCCAGATAATTACTACTGCTAATTGAGATAGGGGAGCAGAGGAGAAACTACAAATCCATTCAAGCACATATTGTAAGGTGCAGATGAGTCACTAAATTTGGGCTTGACTCCTTGGTTAGCAATAATATCCGTGCTGATCATCCCTTGAGCTGCTGGTTTGTTTTGGATTGTTAGGATTTTTCTCCTGTGCCAATTTTTTTATTTATTTATCACGATGGCCAAGCAATGACAGTTCCTGTTGTGGAAAGTGCCATGAATACACTGAATAAGAGGCACCCAAGGCTGGTTTCCAGAACAGTTATCCAGCTCTGGCTGCATCCAGCTGGGCCAAAACCAGACCCAGGGCACTTCACTCTGGCCCAGCTGCCACTGGCAGGAAAGCACCAGGCAGGGGAGGAGATGAAGAAGCAGCAGATCCCTTGGTTTGCAAAATAAAATTTTTCATCAAACCTCTGCCAACCAAGAATAAGATTAAGTTAGAAAATTAGTGTTATCAAACATGTAACAGTCTGGGAGAAAGACAAGCTTCTGTAACAGGAGTAAGACTACACTTCTGTCTATTATCAACTTATTTTTAGATGTCCAGACTGAATTTAATTGAAGCTGTCTAAGCTCTCAAAGTAAAGAATTCAGAAGAGGTTTTTTATAGATTTATACACAAAAGTACAATTGCTCCCCTGAAGCAGGATTTTTTATTTATTTATTTATTTTTTCATCTTTAGGCTTTACCCAGCTCTTTAAATCATTCCAGGCTGGTTTCTCTTCGATTGTGACTCGTTTTGATGCTGCCTCTGAATTGAACACTGCATTCTGGGGCTCATCAGCATGGAGTGCTATTGTTGTACACTGGGGCACAGGCTGGAATTGCTGCTGGGAGAAGAGCCACGGCACTTCACACACTGCTCCAACACAGTCTCATGCACACACAGCACACAGCAGCCCGAAGAAAGAGAAAAAACACCTCTTTAAGCACATAAAGAAGTGATGTCTATAAAATTACTTAGTTGAACAGGAGGCTAGTTGTTTAAAGAACTGTAATAGACAAGATACAAACAAATATCTCTTCTTCATACAAGCACTTTTTATTTGCAGCTTTAGCATTACTCTTTTTTTCATTATTATGATAATTTTGTTTTGGCCACTTAAACAGCTTTTTTTTTTTTTAATTTTTCTTAAAGTTGACTATGTTTGATACATGCCACAGGTTTTGTATGATCGTATAATGCCTTCTCTTTCTAATTTATTTTGTTACCTGTGTGGATAAAATGAATAGTGAATGCTGTCTTATTTCATAAACTTTATTAAGCCTTTGGGGAAACTTCAGTGTGCTCATATGGAGAGGCAATATAGAATGTATCCAGTGTATCATGACAAAGAAATTACAATTCTAAGCTAGGAATAAATGCCATTCCAGAAAAAACAGAGGGAACAACACTTAAGGAGTTAATAATGAACCACTTGTCTTCATTTTCAGGTCCTTTAATCCTGCTATTGTGCAGTTTTCACACAGTGCTAAATTGAATTACTGCATCATTTTTTACAATTTCTTTGTACAGTTGACCCAGTTTATAGCAGGTTTGGAAGCATTATCATTGCTTAAGGTTCAAAGATGCTGCAGTGTATTGCATTACAAGTCAATCAGTGCGGAAGGATTTTGATGTAATTTTGCTTTTGGATACAGAAGAACAGATATCCAAATGAAGGCTGGTATTTCATTTTGTCATAACAATGGCACATAAGACAGCGTGCCTTTTTTATACTCATTTTATTATATTTCTTTGTGCTTCTGGTCCTGGTAAAGTGAATTCTCAAGTTTATGTCTTCCATTGTTTTGATTAACTTGTGCAAGAAGAAAATTGAAAAAAGCTTTAATGTATAGATTTTTTCTGTTTTGTAGCAGCTGATACCACCAAAAAAAAGAGGCTAAAAATGAATGCAGAATTTCTCAACATTGTACTACTTCTAGAATGCTCCAGGTGAGAAATTGTTTATCAGAAATGTTCCTGTTCTGAGGGGCAGTGCTTCCTACAGCTGTTTTAGCACATGAACATGGTGCTCAGCTTAAATACACTCTAAGCAATGTGTTTTACATAAAGCATTTCATTCTCTCAAGGTCATTCTTTATGCTTCAGGTGTTAATTTGTGTTGTTCTTCAAGTATTCCTATTATTGATAGGAGAGCCCTTGGTATATGTTATACTGAAATTTTGCTAATGTATGAACTGTAACATTAAATTTTTAATCTAATCAATCAAGTGGCATGCATATGCAGTAGATGCTTGGCTTTTACTAAGATTAATTACCATGTGCTGGGAAAGGGAACTGTGTAAGGTGAAATATTGCATGCACACAGACACACGCACCGAGGAGAGGAGAAAAGAAAGCAAATTGTGCAAAGGGATGAGCACTGTAATAAGTTAATGACTACTTCTGTCATTCAAAACATATGCATAGCCTTTAAGACAACACAAAACAAAGATTAAACGCATGTTAAATCAACTATCTATTAAAGCATTTAGAGCTTTTCTCCAGATTCTACATGGAAATTATGCAATCTGTTGCAAAACTAAACACTTGTCTCCCAGATGGTGCTCAGAGTCTGTCTGAGCAAACACCCCTTCCATGCTCTGTGTAACAAATCGTGCATATTTTTTGTTCCCTGTGCTTCATCTTATGCATTTGAGGACATTTGCACTGAACAGCTACGTAGAGTCAACCACGTTTGCACTGTAAAAGCCAGAGATGCTGTATTTACACACCTGATTGCAGTGGGGGAGCAGCAGATACTTCACCCTGGACAATGGCACTGCCTTCCCTGCCTGGAAGGTGCAAACTTGTGCTTCCTGTTGATCCCGGTCTGGGCTCTAATTCTCACAGGGCATCGACAAATGCCCATTAAATAATAAGCAGCTAATTGAGTTGTTTGGTTTCTTTTTAACTGTGCTGCAAAGTTCAGCTTCTATGACCATGCTTTGAGGGAGTGTTTTACCACGCCAAATACTGGCTGTGATTGACGGTGAAAATAAGATTAAAGCTGCACTAATACTTTTATAATGTTATTAAAAGGTACATTATTCATGCACTAAACACATAGGGATTACCCTTCTGGCTGAGACTATGCAATAGCAAAAAACCTATGAAAAGACACTAAAGCACAAGACAGTCATATGCAGTTGAGGAGGCTGCTGTTCAGCTTTTTTTGGTCTTGCCACATGTTTTTAGTACTTCCTCTGCTTTGTTTTCTACTTGTGCAGCAGAGACAACAATTTCACAAGAGGGAAGATCAGGATGTTGCTGTTAGTGAATCACTCAAACACCTGGTAGGGTACTAGATATGTACCTGAGCTAAGCAAACCTTGATTTTGAGGAGAAAACCCCATCTGATTATCATTTCTGAGCAGTTTCTCCTATCTTAGCCTGCAGACATCCCAAAGTTGTTCTCCTTTGGAGGTTTAGTCAGCTATCTTGTTTACAAAAATCAAAACCACAGGAATATTCACTTAGTATCATCAGATGTCACATGTAGCTCCTCTCCAAAAAGCAAAAGTACTCATGGGCATAAAGTGAATATAAAACTTAAGCAATGAGAGAACTTGAAATATATTTCCCTGATGAAGTGCTCTGCAATATGTCTTTCTCTGCCTTGTTCATTGTTTTAGCTCCTGTCATAGAAGAAGCCATTGTATTAAGTGAAAGAACCAAGAAACTGAATTGAAATAATACAATTTTAGTTCATTTCTGGAACTTTTTAATAGAGCAGTAATTGTCTCCATTAATCAGCATAACTTTTGTTAAATCCATCGGGTTTTAGAGACGTTTTAATATTGCTTCCATATTTTGGAAGGATGAAAATGATAAAGTTCAAAAGATGGGTGCATGGAAATTAGATCTATAATGCAGGGGAAGAATTTAGCTGGCAAATCCTTCAAAGCATAATTTGTCATGTCTTCAAAATGCCAAGGGAGACACCCAGCATGCCAGGGGGCAAAACTCCATGGGATGTATGACAGCAGGGTCAAATTGGCCTAGATCAGGGCTTTGTTCAGTCACACTGAAGGATCCCCAAGGGGAGTGATCCCACAGCCTCTCTGCACAGCCCATTCTCTGCTTTAACCACCTGCACTGGGGAAACTTTCCTTGAGTGAATTCCTCTTGCTGCCTCTGGGATTTGTTGCTGCTCACATATTTCAAGAAGAATATGGATCCATCTTGCCTACAGTTCTCCTTTCAGGAGTTGAAGACAGCAGTTAGATCCTCCCTCAGCCATCCCTTCCCCACAATGAACAAACTTCCCTTCAGTGTCCCTGGCTGGGAATGGCAATGGCACAGAGGAACGGCACCGACTGAGCCCAGGGAGCTCCCCCTGCACAGGAGGCACAACTTGTGCCCTGGGCAGTGCCCAGCCCTGAGCACATTGTGCACACAGGCTCTGCAGTCTCCTCCCTGGGGCCATTGCAGAGCCACATGGACACACTGCTGTGCCCTGTGCTCTGGGCTGGCCCTGCTGGAGCAGGGAGGTGGCACCGCAGGAGCCCTGGGGCTCACAGCCTCACACACCCTGGGGTTCCATGATTCAACCTGTCCTCAAATGCCAGGTGCCTCAGTTCCCAGACCATGCTGTAGCTTTCTCTTGTACATGCTGCAGTGTCCTCTCTCCTGTCCATGGCTCTGCCAGTGATGCTTCATGGGTTCCGAGTTAGAAAAGTGTCAGTCCTTCCCTGGCTGTGCTCTCCCCAGAAGCCACTGCCACCACCCTGCCATGGCCACCAGGGCTGCAAGTCCTTTCCAGCCCCTTGCCTCTCTCACCAATTCTTCCAAGCTCACAATTACACTTTTGCTCCCTTGGGTTTTGTGTTGACTCTCATGCAGGTGCCATCTCCCGGGATGACTGCCCAGGGTGCTCTGTAGTCTGCTCCATCCAGGCTGGTGTCAGCCATGGCTGGGGGTGGATTCCATGCCCAGGTTGCTCATCAAATCAGTGAGTGTCAGTCCCAGTACCAATCTCCAGCACACATAACTTGTGACTGAGGTTAGGGCTTTGGACACCACTGTCCCTTTGAGTCCAGCAGAGTGTCTGTCCTATCCAGTCCATGTCTGCTCCCTCTGGTTACAGAACTGCTGAAGGACCACTTCTGGTGGAAGGCTGGGCTCAGAGACACCCACTGCTCTGCCCTGAGCCACCAGGCAGTGCTTGCCCTGCACAGATTGGACAGCTGGGCTCTGCTAAATCCCTGCTGACTGGTACCAACCACCTTCTCATCCTTTGTGTGCCTGGAAGTGCTTTCGAGGAGGCCTTTCTTGGGGCTCAGCTGAGGCTTTAGGGCAGCAGCTCCTCAGACCCTTCCCTTTTAAAGACAAGCATGACATTTTCTAGTCACTGCTTGCCACACTTTTCAAAGATGAGATCAACCTTCCAATGACATGAGAGTTTTTGGATGCATCTTGTCCATCACCATGGACTTTAAACAAGGCTGGAGAAGGCACTGAGCACCTGCTTTTGATGCTGCTGCTCAGAGGGGCAGCAGGCCAGGCTAGGAGCTCCAGAGGTTCCCTTCAGCCTCAACTATTCCAGACTCTCTCTCCATATCCAGCTTATTTAAGCAGTTCCCAACTCTCCATTAAATCCATGCCGTGCTTGTATGTTTTGCATTGCAAAGCAGATTGTCCAGTTTCTTGAATAGCACAGCCTAACACTTCATAATCTGTTCAATATGATATGCCTGTTTTAAATTTATGAAGCTGTAAACCAATTTCCTCTACCAATAAACACCTCTGTTTTCATTCCTATTTATCCTCCTTTTAAAATTACTGCACTCTCTCGCTGTTTTTCTCTTGTCCTTGTCTTGTAAGATGGGAAAAATAAATGGGGGCAGGGGAGACAGAGAAAGAAGAAAAAAATCACAACAACAACAACAAAAAAACAAACAAACAAACAAAAAACCCCAAACTCAAAACCCAGCAGCTCATAAAAAAAAAGATACTTGGTGAGAATCCAAGATCAACAGACCAGCAAGCCCACTCATTGTTCTTTATCGTTTTGGCTCTCTTCCAGCCCCTCTAGGTTTCTCTCTCTTTCCAAACTGCTTTTGCATTCTCACATATGTTATAGAAAGTACAATGATTTCAGAGAAGTGCTTTAATTTATAACAGCTTGATCTGAAAAAGAAGTTGTCCAGTTTGAAAGGGAGATGAGAGGGACTTGCTCTGGCTCTCCTTAACCTATGAGTTCAAACTCTTATTCTCAGCAGAAGATCCATGTGTGCATAGTGTCACTAAGGGGAAATGGGTGTCGTTTGCGTATAATTAGTGGGCATAATTATCTGTGAAACTGTTTGGGTTTGGAATTGCTCTGGCAGCACAATAAATATTTCAAATCCAGCACACATCAGACCTGCCAACATCTTCACAGTGAGCACAACAATTCAACTTTGCTTTTTGTCACAAAAATGATCTCTTTCTCTAATGCAGCAGAAAAACACTAAGGTGATGATATAAAAAGGCATTGATGTGAATGATTTTATCTATAGTTTTAATAGATTCTGTCCAAATGTAATAAATTTTGAAAATTACTGATAGGATCTGCAGAGTTTCTAGAACACTTCAACCCCTCTGATCTATGGGGCTGCAGGCTGGAAACAAGTTCATAACTTAAGAACTGAAGCCATAAAAGCTTAATTAATTTAATCATCATAGGAATAACTCTCCCAAGTTAAAACAAAAAGGCCAAACTCTAATTCTGATGTCCAATCACGCCCCTTTGCACAGCACTTCTCGCTCTGTGTCCTGCAGGAACAAGGAGCTCCAAGGCTTGGCACAGCCTGAGCTCTGCCAGGGCTGCCTCCCCTGCTGCTGGATGTGCCATGGATTGGCATGAGCCCACCAGGACCCTTCCAAGGGGAAGCTGCAGTCAGCCTGCCCCTCCTCAGGCCCACTGCTCCAGCTGGAGGGGAGGGATTTCACACTGAGGGAACATTATCGGGGTGAGAGCAGCACCGCAGCATCCTCAGCCTGCAAGGGACCTGCCCTGGCTGCTGCTGCTTCACCTCCTCCTGACCCATTCCCACTGAATTACGGTCATGTTTTGTGGGAATCACACTTCAGAGCTGGGAAAGGACCTGGGCATCACAGATAGAGAGTGTCATTCTCCGAGAGCTGCAAACAACCAATAAATGCAGGTTGGGGCTGCTGGGGAAGCCAGGTGCCACTGCATCCAGGGGTTTTTATTCCTACAGGAGGTGAGAACAACAGCAAACTTGGTGGTGGTGGTGGATCAGCAGCCTCACAGTGACATTGTCTGGGAAAGTCTGTTATGTTTGGATTATTCAGGGACACTCACTGGACTTTCAATCTGGGATCAGGCTCTGAGGGAATGCAGACACACACTATGGTGTAAATGTATACATAGAATCATGGATTTTTCAAGATTGTTGTTTTCCTTTCTTCTTTAATAATTATTCTGAAGCAAACTGGCGATTTAAACAAAAAAATCCACAGTACAAGAGATTACCTAATGTTTAAAGAGGGATGGAAATGTGTGTGTTGAAGAGTATTTTTAAAAATCTAAATCTGCAAACTTTTCTGGGTATTGTACTTCAAATTATTAAACTTCTTTTGTTCTTATTGATAATATCATCTCACATATGTAAATATGAGAGTTAAGCCCTGGTTATTCTTAAATGTGTTACAAGATATTAATCTTCAGCTGAAGAGGGAATGTTGTTATCAAACCCTGACTGCAAATCCAGGGACTGAGAATGGGGGAAAGGAGCCCAAAATCACTCTGAGTTGAGACAGGCTGATTTAGACCAGCTCCAAGCAGAGACAAACTAAGTTAGTTGAGCGTAGAACTGTGACAGCTAAATAAATAAGTAATGTTTAAAGCTTCTGTACATCCCAGCTAGCCCCATGCTCACTCTTTTAGGAGATTTCCATCTCTAGATGCAGGAAGCTTTGAGAGACATCTATTTAAATTCTCACTTTGACTCTTACTTTTCATTGCTTTTCCTGCATCCCCAATAACAACAACAAGCAGAGAAAGGTGCTCATTTCAGAGCTGGGCTGGGAACGGGCAGGTTTGGGGCACAGTCTGCTTCTCAGTGGCAGAAAGTGCTGTCACCACTATTAATCATGACATTTACTCTCTGCACTGGTTCTAACCATGCCCACCATGATGTCCATGGTACATAAACATTGCAGCTTACAGCTGGGTGAAAGGCAGATTTACAGGTTTAAGATTTATATTGGCTGCAGTTGCTCAGTGAAAATTCCAGCTTTGGGGAGGGTTATTTTAGGATTGCTGATTTGTTCTGTGAGAAAGAAAATCTGCCTGATGAGCAGTTCTGACACAGAGCTCCAGAGCTGTGCAAGGGAGTCTAGCAAATCTATCACTTCACCTGGGACGTTCAACACGTTCTGGCTTAGTGCTTCTGTCTCAGGTGACTAAAAACAGTTTCCTCTACTCTGAGTCTTTGTTGTTACTGCTGTAATAATTTGGTTACACAAATCCATAAATTTATAAACATATATATAAATAAATATAAATAAATTTTTTTAAAAATATAAATACAGTGGAAAGACGAGATGTTTGTAATATGTTGTCTTGCTTGTAAACTAAATGGATCCTAATTTGCTAGGCCTGGAAATGATATGAATTCCAGAGAGGCCAAGGTAATCTGCTGGCTGTTGGGCAGCTAAGGTTAAAGAGAAGATAAAAAGTGAAGCAAGTAACTTGGGGGACTTTCAAAAGGGAGGGATTTGTAAAGCCTGATTGCTGCTACAGATACAGCTAGATGTGATAAGCCTAGTTTTATGTCTGTACTTACATATTAATTGTAATTCATCTATGGCATAATTAAAGAGGCTCGGCACAGGATTTTACCCAAACATCACTTGCATCAACAATAAGCTGAAGACTTTGGAGTATTGGCAGTGGATTCACTTAAAATGCTGTGATGGCACTGATTGCCTGGGGTTAGTGGCAGACAACTTTCTTGTTTAAGGACTCTCTCTGCAGCTTTTCAGAGATTCACGTACAGAGATTTATTAAACAGAAATGCCAATTTAAATGAGCATAAAGTGAACAACCTAGAAACCCACATTATTATTACTTATTCTTACTACTTCTGTAATCAGTATCAAGCATCTGTAATGCCACAAATATGTCTCCTGAAGCTGTGTAAAAGGAGAGAAGCACATAATGAAAGGCAAAGAGACAGACTCTAAAAGCTCATTAAGCTGCTGGGTATATGTTGTATTTCAGGCATGTAAGTAATTTCATTGGCTTCACTGAGATTTCTGGAGTAGATCCATAGAGCGAGACTGGATAAATGCTATTTCTTACCCAGTTAATAGTCACAGAGGAAACAAAAGGAGGACAAAAGGAAACTGTGTAAATAGGACATCAGAGAAAGCAAAAGAGGGAGTTCAGGGAGAGGTGCATGGCACGGTCAGTGGGGAGTGTGTGAGAGGAGCTGGGCAGAAAGGGCACACCAGGACCCCAAAGAGGACAAAGAGATTGATCTCAGCATCATCCAAATCACAGCTGATATCAGCTGTGTCCATGGGGTGAGGAACCTGGCAGGGCTGAGCCCACACACATCTGCAAATGGCCATGGTCTTTTACATTCCATGTGCAGTTTTGTTCTGGCTATTTCTAATCCTGAAACTAATTATGGGTCTGGTTTTGGCCAAATATCTCATTCTGCAGTCCATCTGCTTCAGACATTTATCTTAATAGAACAGTATAGAATAGAGTAGGACAGAATAGAATGATCATTCTGTGATCTATGATCTATTTATCTTGGGCAAAGGCATCTTTTCTTTCCATTATTCCAAGAGGCTACTATGGGTTATGATAGATTGTATGACTTCCCTTAATTAATATTCCAAAAATATATTTATAAGCAGTTCCACATCAAAATCAAACCTGAATGTTCTGTGGCAGCATAAGGTTAGCAGAGCCAGAGTATCCATGAGCTACTTTTTCCCATTCCCAACTCACTCCATGTTTTAGGAGTATAAACTGGGACACTTCAAACACTTTATACTTTTTATTTCTTTTGCTCCCATGGCATTATCTTTCTCTAGATCTACATATTTTGGTCTTTTTCTCAGTCCTTTAGTCAATGAGACATTGAGAGTTTTTAAACAGCAGTCTCTTGCTCATTCACTGTTGCACATGAATCATCCAACCTTGTTGTCAGTTCCTGGTTCAATGGTAATAAATATAGATTAGCAATTCTGTTATTATTTACAAATCAGCAACATGTGTACAAAACTCTGTGTGCATGAACAGATGGATCCCTGTTATACCCAGAGGTGGTCTAAATTCAAAGCTTCCTTATCTGTGGGGTTTTTGGGTTTGGTTGGGGCTTTTTTCTTTGTTTGGTTGGTTTTTGGTTTTTTAGCTTTTTTTTTAACAAGGGAGAACAAGCTACATATATATAAAATACTGGTACAGTAACAAAGGTTAAATAATTAATATTAAAAAATCTATTCAGAAGCATACAATGATTTACATTCAAACCCCGAATATTTAAAATTTAATAGAAAATATTAGCATGTTAATAATTGAAATCACAGGAATGTATAATGAGATTGAACTTACTGCAGTATATTAACCATTATCTGCAGCCTGATAGGAAAATGTTTAACCTCAGAATAAATAGGATGTGCATTCTCTGAGCCCCTAAGGCTTTGTTACTATTAAACCAACGTGATCCTTGAAAAAACACATACACGTGCACATCTTGTGGAATCAGAAACACAACATGTACTCTCATAGCAATTTCCTTTGTCTGAAAATAGTCCTTTTATCTGTAAATCTGGGAGGGAAAAATGAAAGCACTGAAGAGTGACTTAACTACAAAAGAATGCAATAAAATTAGCACTACATGAATGTCATTTTTCTGAGTTTTTCACTGTTTCCTTTATCTTTCAGGAAATTCTGGTGTATCAGCTCAGCAAGCTGGCAGCAGAAACAACATAATGACTTTTTTTGGTCAAATGGTTTATGACTTCACACCTACACTGAGAGCTTTAACCTCTATCCATATTTATATTTGTCCTCTATTTCTTCAATTCACATGTCCTTTCAGAGAAGATTGGTTTCATGCAGAGAGGAGATAAAAATCAGAACCCATACCTCACATGCAATAAATTCATCATATTTATTGCGTCCCCAACACTGGTGATTTAGAGGAAAGAAAATCTCAGCTTTTAGTCCCTAACATTTAATTCATATTCTTACAGCTAAAACTATAAAAAGGAGCTGGGAGGAAGACGGGGATATTTTGTTTATTTGCTTTTTTCCCCTTACAGTCTCTGTGTTATTCAGAGCTACAAACATTGAAATATTCATATTAGGAAGGTTGCTAAGTTGCTATGGCCCAGAATGATGAGAAAAAGGGTGACAGGATGATTACAATGACTGTGCTTGTCAAACAGGGAATGGAGCTAAAAAATCCAAAAATTCAGTGGTACAGCCACTGCCCAGGCATGGACAGGAGGGGTTTGGAGAGCCTGCTGCATCTGGAAAACTCTTTGAACAGCTGGGTCTGGGTGCTGGGATTGCCCTATGGGACAGGGCTGGTGCTGCCCAGGAGGGGAAGGCAGCCTGCTCTGGCCTTCAGGAGACAATTAAATCTTCATAGCAAAGAACAAATGCAAGTAGAGAATGAAACTTGACGTTTTTCATAATAAATGCAGCAGGGGAGTGAGTTTTGCCCACTAATCTCTAGTAACAGTTTTAGGAGTTTACAGAGGCATCTAGCACCAAGCTCTGATTTAGACAAGAATTTCTCACTCATTTGAGCTTAAAGAAGTCCCAAAGACAGCACTGCCAGGCCTTGTTGAGTCAGAGATGGCATTGTACTTCATAAGGTACCTCTTAAGAATATGACATAGAATGAACAAGAATAAGAAAGAATAATAATAATAATAAGAAGAAGAATAAGAATAAGAATAAGAATAAGAATAAGAATAAAGCCATGTTATCTGGTTGCTTTGAATAATTTGTTCTTATCTTTCCCCAGCACAGTAATGCCTGTATATGTTTTCAAGTTCTGAGTAAACTTCATACAGGGAAATACAGGGCAAAAATGGTCTATAGACCACAAGGGATATAAATCCTTTATGGGTTCAGTATGGATTTATTCTATTTGAACATCTGACCCTGTTATGAAAGATTTACATGGAGGAGTAAGTCAAGTATAATCATTTTCAATGATCTGGAATTACTCAGCCTACGTGAAATACTTGTTTATTGCTCTGTTGATGTTTATGTGAGAAACTAATAGATTTTTCTTGAAATATTAATGTGGAACAATAGAAAGGAGTGAAAAAATATCTGGTTTGTGGTGTTCTGTGTTAAAATTAAATGCTCCATAAAAGGCTAGTGTGTTTTGTCAGTGCTGGGAGTGAAATGCCTCTGCCTTTTTCCCCCCCACACCCAGCCCTGTGATAGGAGGTCACAGTTGTTGGCAGCTCAGTTTTTTGGCTACTGAAGGGGCTGAGGAATTCTTGGGGGTTTAGAGAATCTGATTCTCCCCATCTGTGAATTCTTATTAATTTCTGGTAAGCATGGCTGAAATTCACATCCTCCCCTAATTTATGTATTTCTCTGCTGTGCCAAACTCATTGTTGTGCTTTGAGATGAAAGCAGACTAGACTTTGCTGTCATTAGACATCACTGGCATTACTTAAATCACAGAGACTTGTCTTTCATCCTGTTACACCTGATGTACTTTGGTGTGTGTGTGACCAGACGAAAAACACCCCATGCTGGAGCTGTCTGAGGAACAGAGTCAGTGATGCTCCTCCGTCCCTGCGCTTCAGGGAAGTGCAGTGCTGGTAAATCAAAATATTGAGCTGAGCTGGGCCATTTTGTTTACCAAAGGTGCTCATTCTCTTCTTTTCCTGTGTTGATTGCCTAAAGCTGTACTTGGCAGTACTTGTAGTACTTTGTCTCTTACTAACCTCTGGACCTTTTCTTATTTTTTTTTATCTGTTGAGGTAGTGTTACTGAATGTCACAGAATCCCAGGATCATTGAGGCTGGAAAATCCCTGCCAGCCCATGGAGCCCAAGCTGTGCCAGTGCCCACCTTGTCCCCAGCGCAGAGCCCTGAGTGCCACGGCCAGGCCTTCCTTGGGCACCTGCAGGGCTGGCACTGCAAACCTCCCTGGGCAGCCCTGCCAAGGCCTGAGCGCCCTTTCCATGGAGAAATTCCTGCTGCTGTCCACCCTGAGCCTCCCCTGGCCCAGCCTGAGGCCATTCCCTCTTGTCCTGAAGAGCAGTCAGAGAAAATAAGGAGTCTGCTCTCATTTGTATCCTCCCTGCCTGAAGATATACAGTCCCTAGAACCCTTATTCCATCCAAAAATGGGAATCTGTCCTAAAAGGGTTTAAAATAAACCCTTAAAGTAAAAGTGTAAAATTAAACCAGTTAGAGGTCAAGATACAAGGAAAAAATATTACTATAGAGGAAAAGTACAATACCCCCTGCACCCACATGAAAGACAAAACAGATGTGGGGGAACAGATGTGAATCCTGAGGGCAGCTGCATGTGGAGACAGAATTACTGCAGATAAGTGAGGGCAGGGCTGGAGGTTCTCTAAATGTGACTGTGCTGACCAATGTGAGCAATCAGGATAACCAGCAGTGAGTGCCTGGAGTTAACCTGAGACAATCAGCCCAGAGATATATCTGAAAGGTTTCCAAATGCCAGAGCACCAGCACAAGGACATTATGTTCCTAAAAAGCCAGATAGTCAATGAATTAGAATTTAAAGACTGGAATCAGACATCATGCAGGAAAACCATTGTGGAGAAGTAAATGATATTTAAAGGGCAAGTGGTAAAGAAATACCACTAAATAAAAATGTGAATTCCTGTAATAAACCTGAAACTGCTGTGATTATTAATAATCAGAAGAATAAGAAGGAACAGGTACATGAGCAACTGGGACGACAGGCTGGTGGCTATGTGATTTTTGGTGAGTTAAATCGTGGAGAAAAATTGTTAGGGAGAACAGCACCAGGTAGGCAAGCTGCATCTTACATCCACAGCAAGTGTAAAAGAATTGGGGGAAACATTTGCACACAGTAGGACAATACAATGGGAGAAATGTCAAGGAAAATTAGTCATGATTCTGTGATGCAAAGGGCTCTTTTATTGTACACCAGTTAATTTATATATATGGTATTTCAGTTTATATATACTGTAATTTCAGTTTATATGTACTGTACTTTCAGTTTATATATACTGTACTTTCAGTTTATATATACTGTATTTTCCAAGCCACACAATCATCCCACTTGTTTCATTGCACTGCTTTAATTAAAAGCAGCACATAAACATCAACTTCTGTGCAAATCCCTGTAAAAACACCCTCAGATTGAAATGCTTATCTTATATCAGATTATTGACAGGTTTTGCTAAATTGGTGTAAATGGATCTGGAGCTTTTACAGAGATCTTACAGTGATTCAGTTCATACAGCCCAGCCAGTGTATGCTTAAATACACTTATCAATAATGTGTGCTTATCAATAATGTGTGCATTTATCCATGTACAGGGATCTTACTGTATGAGACACTTCCCAGTGTTATGATTTCACTATGAAGTACTCTCTGTCATAATTTTTCACTGTTCAGAGATTTTTCATTTGAGAAAAACAGCCAAAAAAGAGACAAAGATTTGTGTCAAAAACTCATTTTGCTCTATTATGAGCTATCAGATAATTTTGATCTTCAGCCATTTGATCACACTTCTACATTAGGAAAAGAAACATTAAAACATTCCTTTACATTTTCCCTATTTTGTTTCTTTCACTGAGAACTTCAGGTTTCTAAGTTAGCTCACATTTGAGAGTATTACTATTCCATATATTTCAGATAGGAACACAACCATCTTTCAGTCTTGTGATTCAGAATCTGTGATTTTATTCCAATCTCATGGCTTCAATTATATTGAATTATGGATGTAATGTCCTTAATGCAGATATGCTTCAAGTATCTTGATCCTCCACCTCTTCTCTGCAAAATGACTGGAAATTGTAGAAGCCATGGGCTTAATTGTAGTACCTTACCTAGATCATCAAAGATCTGAATTATAGAAAATTCCAAACCTTGATGCTCCAAAAATTAACTTTTCTTCAAGAGTCTACATCAGAATTAGAGAAAGTGAGGCATGCATGAGAATTGGAAATGGCAGCCTGTGTCTGAGAAGCTGTGAGGATTTCTGCTGAGAGTCGCAGGCATAAGCCAGCCAGCACATATGCCAGCGCTAACAGTTCACTATTAATGAAGTGTCTTTTTTTCTGCTCGTAATGAAATTAATTCTTGGCGTTAGAACTCTGCCTTACATTGGGAAAGTAAATAGAAGATGAACAGAAATGTCATTTATTCATTAAAATTGCAAAATAGCAATTAAATCCTTTTCTCCTTCCATTCTGAATCTTCTGTTCCAAAGCATCTAAAGTGGGTGCCAGTTGTGGGTCAGGCTGATCCGGTGGTGACAGACCCAGTTTGGACCAGCCTCTGACATCTGGGGACTTGGTCATATTTGGTTTTCAAGAAACAAACCCCCTCCAACAAATCCCTGCTAAGGAATAACCTGGAGAAGCCAGGAAGCCTCACCGTGGGCAGATGAAGTCTCTGGATCTCAGCGGAGGAGTTTTTATGGTTATTCTCTCCCAGAGGACAGAGCTTTTCATCTCAGCCGTGCACCCCAGATCCAACCCCAAACTGCTCCTCGAGAGATTTGATGGAAACTGTGAGCTCTCAACGGTGGATTCCAGCCCTCAGAAGTCAGCATGAGCTCCGAGCAACTGCGGGCTGAGGAAGTTTGCTCACAGTCCTCATCCATCTGATATTTAATGTCACTGAAACACTTCAGCCAAAAGTGCCTGTCAATGGGATTTAAGTACCATCATCCTCATAACACACTCCTGAACACAAGTGCAAAACAGGGAAGGCATTTTTGAGCTCACTCAACTCCTGCGAAGCTCTGCCAGGACACAGACCAGTCACAGTGAATGTTTCATCAGCAACATCTGTTCTTTTTGACATCCCATTTTCTACACTTCCTTCCACTTTTCTCCCAGTGACATGGAGCTGGCACAGCCACTTTGGTCTGCCCTTTAAACCTTCCCTGTGTTAAGGAATGTCTTTTTTACTCCCTAATAGACTCTCAGATGGTAAAAGGGGCACACAGGACACCAACAGCAAATTGGTTCCATAAGTAGCTGCTGGTATCCTGCAGTGACTCTGTCCGAGCTGGACAAATTAAGAAGTCCAAGGTGATGCTCCTCTATCTCTCCCCCCACATCATTTGCTATCATTCCATATGTTCCATCCTCTGCAGAAAAGGTACATGTCAGCCTAAAATAATTAAGAATTTATCTCCTTTCTGGGAAAGACAAACACGCCCTAAGAAGGAGAGGAGCTCACAATGTGACAAGGATTATTTATCTCATTACTCACATATCAATCACACAACAGGATAAAGCAAAGGCGTGAACGACAGACCACAGGTGAGGAGTTAAATGGGATACTGGCACAATTAAATGTCTCCCCTATTAATACAGAGCCAGCTTCCATTGCAGCCACAACTTGAAAAAAACCCAAACAAACAGCAGAACTGAGTGATTTTACTGCTGCCCAGTAAATCATTATAAGCTACACTACTCATAACATCCTGGAGTCTTTCTGCCGTGTGATATTTTACCTGAATAATAAGTCTGAGATTGGTTTAATAGTTTATTGCTGAAACACTAATTTAATTAAAATATTCTCGGAGCTCTACTGCAGTAATGCAGTGTGGATTTATATCTACATTCTGCCTGGGGTCTCAGCAAAATTCCATCAGACTTGCCGTGTGTGTGGTAATCTAAATCTACAAATGTAAATGCTGAAGCTTCTTGCCTTACCAATTTCTCATCACATCCATCAAAACATTGCACAATAGCATCAGCCTTTTGAAATGGGAGATCTGAAAACTTCAATTTGGTTTTTTAAACAAGAAATTTGTTGAGAGCCACTTCTCCTCGCAAAACGCTTTGATACTGATAGATTTTGACTTCTGCTTTTTGTTTCTCTCTTTTTTCCTTGTTAAATAAATTTTACCAAGAGATCCCCACTCAGTCTCCTGTCTCTAATGTCCACTTTCTCAGTGCTGAAGCATACAGAAAAGCACAGCAGATGTGTATGGAAAGCATATGGAGTCTGGGAAATACCAGTTATAACACAACATCAGAGGAAGCCACTGGAATGCCTAAAGGGGAGCTGGGAACTCAGAATTGAGAAGATCTGCTTATAAGTAGCTACCCAAAATCCCTGACTTTCTGTCATATTTATTAGTGGGTGCTAAATGATGGTATAGGCAGGCAAGAACTACTTTTGCCTTTCTGGGCTCCCATAAAGGCTCAGCAGGAGCACTCATCTCTATTAATGGCCAACACAAAACCGACTGAATTACCCTAAGGCTTTGGATCAGGCCCCAGTATTAAAAGTGCTTTATATTTTTGAAATCGCTAGTTAATAAATAAGGGGCCAGCAGATGCTCCAAGAAAACAAAGTAGTATAGTTCCTGGGATTTATTAACCAATAAAACTTGTTGTTATTGTGAACTGCAAATGGTTTCCTCTGTGCAGCTCTTTACATCAGTTTTTACCAGCTCCTATAGAGAAGAAATCCTTTTTCATTTCATTATTGGTGTACCTGGGCCCAGATAAATGGACAGAGAAATGTGGGACAATCGGGGAACATCTAAAACCCTCAGCCCCAGAGGGCAAAGGAGTGTGCACGGGGAGGTGCAAACAACCGGAACACAGCCCACAGCCTGGAGAGGAGAAAATTTAGCACTTTTTACAGGAACAAACCTGAAAAGCTTTTCAACTTCCTCTGCTGGTGGCTGAGATAACCCGGCTGGGGGACAATGTGACCAGAGCAGGCATCGTGTCCCTGCTCTGCCACGCAGGGCTCAGACCAAGCACAGGGTGCTAGAGCTGGTGTTTGTCACCCCTCCAGAGACATTATCGCTCCAAAGGAGTGTAGAACAGAGTAACCCAAATGGTGCCCAACTTCAGAGATTTAAGATGTGAAGAAGGATTGAGAAATGTTAATGGACAGCCAGCCCCGTAAAAATAAAGATGATAAATTTCTTCTCAGATTGCAAGAGATTTAGGAATGAGAATTATGTCTCTCAGCTATTTTTTCCTGCTTTGCTTCTCTCATTCCTTTGATTATCACATTAAATAATGCCACTCTGGGCAAATGGCACAGCGGCAAAAGGTCTGGAGGGGTGATTTTGGGGAGTAAAATTGTATCCAAAACAGTTGTCATGCATGCATGGGCATTTATGTGCAAAATATTCTTCCCCAAAATTGGCATTAAAAGGCAAAACTGTGTTCCCAGAAGAGGAGAAGTGAAACATTTTTTCAATTATTTCAAGAATGTATTGTGTTGTTTTGTCTTTTAAATGTTTCACCTGTATGTTATTTATATTTCAAACTAACTGTATTTTGTTTTCATTAGAAAAAGCTGACACATCAGCAGCTTGAAACCATTTTTTCAGTATTTTTCCCGAAGCAAGAAATTCAAAAATGCTCGTTTTTTCCAAACGTTAACATTTTCCAAAGGAGAAAAAAAATTCTCCAAAGGTCTATTTCAGCACCATCCTGTGCAGCCTGACACAGCTGGATCGAAAGGCCACTGAAGTTAATGAAATTCCTTTGGTTGGTTTTGGTAGTTTGGGGGTCAAGCCTTTCACTGACCAAAAGAGGCTGAAATCCTCCTGTGGTGACCTGCACTGGACACTGATCATGGGCCAAACAGGAGCAGAGATTCTCCACAGCTCAGAACACCTCTGAGCACAGTGACAAAGCAGCATTGCAGACTCCAGGTGAGGATGGCACGAGTTCAGCAATTGCTCCCCTGGAGCTGCACCTGAGCTGTGTCCTGAGAGCCCTGAGGGGCTGGAGGTGTGGAGGGCAGGGAGCGGAGCTGGGCAGGGCTGAGCCCCAGGAGCGGCTGAGGGAGCTGGGAAAGGGCTCAGCCTGGAGCAAAGGAGGCTCAGGGGAACCTTGTGGCTCTGCACAGCTCCTGCCAGGAGGGGACAGCCGGGGGGGTCGGGCTGTGCTCCAGGGAACAGGGACAGGAGGAGAGGGAACGGCCTCAGGCTGGGCCAGGGGAGGCTCAGGGTGGACAGCAGCAGGAATTTCTCCATGGAAAGGGCGCTCAGGCCTTGGCAGGGCTGCCCAGGGAGGTTTGCAGTGCCAGCCCTGCAGGTGCCCAAGGAAGGCCTGGCCGTGGCACTCAGGGCTCTGCGCTGGGGACAAGGTGGGCACTGGCACAGCTTGGGCTCCGTGGGCTGGCAGGGATTCTCCAGCCTCAGGGATTCTGGGACTCTGTGTTCCTGAGCTCCACGTTCCCATCTAACAGAATCCACATAAGGAGAGAATCTTTGCAGTTCTGCTGATTTTCAGGAGCAGATTCTCAGAGCCTCCAGGCAGAATTTCCCTGTGCTGCTGACTGGCACCTTAAGAATAAGCTTAAGGATGAGCTTAAGGATGAGAGTTAAGATTTGAATATATGTGAATGAGAAGACCTAGAAGTCACGAAAAATTAAGCATTTAGCATCTCTAGAGCGATGCTTTTAAATTATGGCATGGAATTTTTTTGAGACCATTTGTGTCCTCATACCTTAAAATGTGGGCAATGCTCAGAGTAAGCAGCAGTTAAACATCTGTTTTCATGGCCCTGGATGTCCTGAGACAAAAATCACACTGAATAGCCTGGCAAACACACAACTCCAATTATCCCAGAACCACAGTTGTGTAAAAATTCACTAGGAAAATTCAGTGTCTGGTCAGACTGCCCAGCTTGCAATTTTGCCACAAGACTTACACTTAGACCAGACCTCTGAAGCTTAGATCAGCTTTCAGGTTTTATTGGAAACCAAACAAATTCAGGAGAAATTACTGTGGTAATTTTCAGGGCTTTGTGCTTTGTAGTTCCAGGTATCAGATTGTCAACTTGTAGAAAACTGTACAGCTCAGCTTCGCCGGCTTTGGTGAAATGATACTTATTTACACCACGGAAAAACCAGGCCTGGAATGTATAAACCTACATGAGTGAAAACAAAAGGGTTCCATAATCCAGAGTCTGCAAAACAAAAAGCCCTTCTGCCTTGCACGAAGAACTTTGGATTTGAGTTATCCCATGCAAAGTGAGCACAGTTGGCTGCACAGACACTGAAGCCTGCACTTTTCGCTTGCCAAACTCAGAAGGCTTAAAGACCTGTGAAAGGAATCGCTCCTAATAATTCTTAGAATAGATTCAACTCATATTTAGAATAAAACTAGCACTGGGAGAAAGGCAAGCAAAACCCAGCTGTGGCTCATTTATTACTTGTATTCATAGAATTATTAAAGCATAAAACAAGCAAAAAAAATCATCGCTCAACAGACCAGTGGGGAATTGTTATCATCTTACTAGAGGCCTCTAGAATAGCAGGGTTTAAGGAATAAAGAGGGCTTTTTAAAATTGAAAATTGCATGTCTGGTAAGCAGATGGCTTTGAAGCCAATGAACAAAGGCAGCTGGAGGATGTTACAGCTCTGTACGATCGTGGCTGCAGTGCACAGGCTGAACAAAACAAAAAACTATCAACCACAGGCAGCAGCCAAATTAGCACATGTGAGGGCCAGGTACATCTAGCTGGTGTCTTGGCACAGGGGCACAAAAAGGCACCAAGATGTTCCATCCTTTTTATTCCCTTCACCTTCCTCATTCAATTGACTTCAGAATTCTTTATTGTCAATTTTCTTTGAGGTGCTATTTTCGAAAGAGAGAGAGAGAGGGAGAGGATCTTCCCAGTCAAAATAAAAACCCAACAAGAGTCCAACTACGTCCCCCTCAGTGGGAGGTTGTATCCCCTTTGTCCCCACGTGCTCAGTCAGAGGCATCCTGCCTTTCTCAGAGCATCCCTCAGGCTGATCCTGCTCCTCATCTCTGGCACAGCCTTCACTTCTCATAGCACAGCATGATCCAAAATGAGAATTTCAGAATGTGCAAGGAAAATGGACTCTGCTGACTTTTAAGTTGCCATGTTAGTGATATTCCGGCACGAGAGACCCACAGTCACAGACTGCACGAGCTGATTTTCATGCAAGCGCTGGCATAGGCAAACACTTGTATTATGAAAATCAAAGCCCCAGGTGGCAGGCTCTCCAAGGCCTGTGCAACCAGGGAAATGCATCAAAAATGCATGTACTAAGGACTGTGCATATTAGAATGATATGCCAAATATACAGGCCTTTTGAAAACCCAGTTTCCTGTGTCAAAATTCAAGCTCTTTTAATCTACCTTTAAAAAAGGGTTGAATTTCCTGAAATGGGACTCAGAAGCCTGTGATTTCTGGCTGGAGAGGCAGCAGCATTCTCCAAGCAATTGAGTCAATTCTCGTTAAGAGTCATGGCTGTTTGCATAAACAGAAATGACAGTTTATAGGTAAATCCTGCCCAGTGTGGAGTCCATTCATTTTAAATGTTATGCTCAAAAGACCGCAGCAGCATAATAATGTGAAGGCAGGCACGGAGCCTCCAATAAAACTGCCCCCACTGGGTCAGGGCCATTGTTCTGGGTAGTTACTGGGTGGTCAATCAGAGCTCAGCCAGTCCCTCATAAATATCAGACCTAAAGGTGTGAATTTGACAGAACTGCTCTGCTCTGTGCTCTCATAGGGTGTAATACCCATGTGCCTTGATAAGGAATCTGTTCCCATTCATTCAAGCATTTCTTAAAGGGACTCTTCTGCACACAGCATCTCATATGTTGGTTATTTATTAAGGTACTCCCCTGGTGCTCATACCTCAAGGCAGAACTGTACTGGCATTTTTTTTTTCACTTCTCTCCTGTGGTCATGGAGACAATGCAGTAGGAACTCTGCTGCTTACATTTTCCCACTTACACTGCCTTATCACTTGATGGCAGATGGTTTGGGGGAATCTTAGGGAGAAAAGAGCTCTGCTAATGTCACCATCATATCTTGAACTTTAGTCTTTCCCCACTGCATGCTATTTGTTAGCAAAACATGGACACCAGAGCAACAGAGCAGCCTGTCTGAACTGCGAGAGCAGCTTTCCTCACCCAGGGAGACAAACCACAAATAACTGTGTTCTCTATATCAGATGGAGAAAAAAACCCCCAAAACTACCACCCAGCTACCCAGAAACTCTCCCTTTACAGTAGTTCTGTGAATCACAGAGCCAGTAAGTTTGGAAAAGACGTGTAAGATTGTGGAGACTAAGCATTAACCCAGCACCACCATATTCATCACTAAACCATATCCCAAAAAACTTCCAAATGAGCTCACCAGGTCTGTTCCACACCTCTGGTGAAGCCCAGACACCAGCTCAGCCCCAGGCAGGCCCTTATGGACAAGCTAAGGTTTTTCCTTTGTGAGCAACTGGATTTTTTGGGTTGGGTTTGTGATACACAGCAACATCTTCAGCGAAACCCATTAATGGCAAGGAACTGCCTCAAATAATAGATCTCATTTATGCTACAAAAACTTCTCAAATTAATGACATTATTTTTGTGTTCCCCTGTGATTTCAAACCCACCTTAATGGCTTAGGAATGGTGCTGAAGGCTTCACAAACCTAGGGGTTTTGCACAATTCTTGAGTGTATTTAAATCACATCTTTAAAGTGAGCAAAGTCCTATTTAAATCTGCAGGAGCACAACTGAATGGCACTGGTGGCCCAGCAGAGAACTTGAAAGAGACACAAACACCAATCCCATTAAGAAATAGAACTCTGCCATGCGTCCAATCTGATTTTGTGAACTCTGACTGCTCCTTTCAAAATTATTTTAGCTCAGACAAAGTCAACGCTATTCACCATTGCAACTCATGGTTTCATACGTGCAGAGGACAGGCTACTTTCAGCATTGCTCCACATTATGTAGGGCTTTGAATTATTTCCTGGAGCTTGGGAGAATTTGTCCTAACTGGAATCAAATGACCTGCAGAGGCTTCTGTCCTGAGCAGAAATTGGTTGTGTAGGAAAATAATGAATTTTAGTTGGAAATTCTCTGGTCCAGTCACTGACAAAACCCATAGTTTGTATTTTAGGCAGGACTGATTTAGCAAAGTTTGGACTCACTGAACATGTCTGGGCAATCTAAACCATTTTCTAAGGATCACTGGAGGGCTGCAGGGATTCTTCACAGTGTTGTGGCAGGACACCAGAACCAATCCTATGTGCTCATTTTTCTACTCAAAGACTGCAGCTGAATTTTCCCTGTGACATTCAGGGAACAAATCATAGCCTGTTTGCTTTTGTACTGGAACAAAAGTCTATTTTCACATAGAATTAGCCAATTGTCAAACTTTAGCTAGAAGCTCAAAGGTTTTTTACATGACCAGGAGGAGATTATTATTGCAGTCAATTTTTCCATGAAATTGCGAAACATGCATCATCAATATTTAATGTTAATAAAATTATAGCTGTTTTGTACTAAAATTCATGTATACAAATTAGCATTACAGGAGACTCTTCTGCCTTCTGAAAGATTTTAAAAACTCAGTATCACAGTCACTTTCTTGTCTGAGGGTCTTAAAAGTGGTAGGAAATATTTATTGCAGAATGGTAACAATCTGATTACCTATAGTAAATGTTTCAAAAAACTGTCAGATACTTCTCTTTCTTTCCAGAAAAGGCATTTTCCATCCATAAATAAAGATGCAGGAAGTGTTGCAAGATATTGGGTGTGCATTGCTATGACTTCAGATTAAGCATATTCCTGTTAAAATACTTAATTTTGAGACAAATCTTACATTCCTTACCAAAGGAAACAAATCTCACAGAAGTGAATGTGTGCCCACTTAGGAGAACTCCAGGGCTCTCTTCCAACATAACTATTTTGTGATTTTGTAAATATGAGGGAGACTCTTTTCTATACTGTCAGGAAAGCCAAGATACTTATTTGTTTCCAGACTCATAAAGTTTGGGCTTTTTTACCATCTCAAATCAGAATAAAAACAAAGTTATTAAATATTTCATTTTGATAATCAAAATGTTTCAGACTGACAAAATATGCTCTTATAGAGTAACGCAATCTATTGATCTTGCTAAATATTTCAATACACTGAAAACCCTGATGAAGGCAGCATATCCCATGCAGCACTTTTATTTATTATCTTCCTACATAAACCTTTCCATTGGAAATTGTTCACCCCCACAGTTTGCAAGGAGTTTTTGTTGAGGAATAGATTTTGTGCTGGGAGATTGATTTGCACTGTGGTGTGAGTGGCTCCTGGATGGTCAGGCAGGGAAGTTTCTTTAACAGTTTTATGTGTTTTCCATTTTTGCCCTTGCTTTGTTGGCTTGGACATTTTTGGTTTTGTTTGTTTGGGGTTTTTGTTTGTTTGATTTGGTTTTTTGTTTGCTGTGGGTTTTTGTTTGTTTTTTGCTTTGCTTGGTTTTGTTTGTTTGGCATATTTGTTGGGTTTTGTTTGCTTGGTTTGGCTTTTTGTTTGTTGTGGGTTTTTGTTTTTTGCTTTGCTTGGTTTTGTTTGGTGTTTTTGTTGGTTTTTGTTTGCATGGCTGGGTTTTTTGGGTTGTTTCTTTTGTTTTTGCTTGTTTGATTGGTTTTGGTTTGTTTGGTTTTTTTTGTTTGGAGTTTTTGTTCATTTTTGTTTGCGTGGCTGGGTTTTTTGGGGTTTTTTTGTTTGTTTTGGTTTTGCTTGTTTGATTGGTTTTGGTTTGGTTGGTTGGGTTTGGGTTTTTTCGGTTTGAGGTTTTTTTGGTGGTTGGTTGAGTTTTTTATGTTTTGGAGACATTCACATAATTCTTTCAAAATTATGAGGAGGGGAGGGGA